>OU343220.1:153636449-153724926 GCA_910596185.1 Chrysanthemum makinoi
ATAAAAGTCATTAATCACTCTTATTTACCCACATTATTTTCAGTACAGATTTTTTAATCAAAAAGCTCAAATATTGGGATTATGATCATCTTTCTACACGACAATAGACCAGCTATGCATATGGCAGTAAACACTACAATAGAGACCACGCAAAAAAAGAACCATGAGCCACAACTTGAATAAACTTGCAAATGTCAAAAGATTAACTTACCCAATGAGCTCTCTTCAGGTATTCCAAACTGCATTCTGTTTGCAAGTTTCCGCATGTCCGTAATAGCATACCTGATTTTTAAAAATCACTACACGACACCAACTCCTGCTTTTGGGCGGGAGAGCACATCTAGGAGACCCACTCACACTCAGGCTCTTGCTCAAATTGTGATTATGTTTGTCAAGTTGTAATAATCAGGAGACATCACACAATTGTTTTAAAAAATCTTACACTATAGATACACTAATGTGTAATACAGATGCATTAATATCTACCTTTTTGATGCACTAACCATACTCAGAGATGCCCTAATATATTCCTTTTCGATGCACTAATCATAATACTAGATGCCCTAATAAGTCTAGAGATGCCCTAATATCTTCCTAGTGAAATCGGCTACCAGTCTATAAAATTACGGTAAGTACAAGAATAAAACCTGAATGCACTAAATGGCAATACAAGGAAGAGTTTCAGCTTTATGCCTATTTTAGAGGGTGTGGTGCTGAACTAGGAGCCCTAGACTTGGTCAACCAGAGGAACATCACCAAGATGCATAAACATGTATAAGAACAAACCTCAAAACACGAAAAAAGAGCGCCATAATCAAAAGTTTAAGAACACGACATAAAACATAAAGCGAAATCGGTCAATTATTTTTATTAATGATAATTCCTTCTTCACCAATGTTATTAACGAGTTACAAGAATTAAAACATTTGAGGTCAAGGGCAATTAGCACCTGATACAGATACATCGGAAACCAAAACTTGGGTACAATTTCATAGGGGTGCATATACGACACTCTAAATGAAGTATTTATCGTCACCTTAGAAGCCTAGTACACCTTGAGAAAACTTTCTATCAACTTTAACAATCCTTTTCGATGCACTAATCATAATCATAGATGCCCTAATATCTACCTTTTTGATGCATTAATCATACTCATAGATGCCCTAATATCTACCATTTTCAACACGTTTGCTTATAAGCGATCAATTTGGGTTGATAATAAAATAGAGCTACAAATAATCATTAAAGGGTCTACTTGGGTCGAATGGGTCGCTAGATATTAAAGTGTTTAAAGTTTAAACACGCTCATTATTTTTTAATAAACATGATCCAAAAAGTGCGCAAAAGATGCTTGCAGATCAGCCTGACCCATAAAACAACAACTATTTGGCACCTCTAGCCACACATCAGCAAAACATAAACAGCTTACCATCTGCAATTAACAAAAATGTTGCACATTTTTATTTTATTAAAATGAATATAATTTGATCTTCAAAGGGATATATATCTTACCGAAACTAACAGTTATAACAAAGTACTTGGTAGTCTCTACCACATGCTTAGACAGAGTTAATGAGCCTGTCTCGAAACTCAGAAGTGATCCTGAACCTTTAGCTTGCAAAAGGTAGACCATCATTTTTATCATTATATGTTCTATTCTTATACAAATCTATAATATTTTTATATAATGAAATAGGAGGGTTCAGTGTAAGTATTTGAGGAAGGAGTGCGTTTAGTGGTCATGATTACCTGAGAGTAATGCAACGAATGCCCAAGATGGCTAGGAAGACCAACATAATTAACCTTCATTTAAAGGATGATTTTGTGCATTCTCTGTGATGTATGGCACATTAGAAACGAGCTCAAAGCGAAGTTGATACAAATACCATCAAACATTTAATCAAATTAAGGGTGTGTTTTCATGTATGAAAATGAAGTTGATTTGGCTAACATCTGACGTTATAATGTTATATTATCAATTTTGAATAGCAAGTTTATACCAGCTTCTATACCTATTTGACAAAAAAATATTTGTGGTCACTTTTTTTCCCTTATAGGTCAAACGGATGCACTAAATTATTCCATACTGATGCCTTATTATTTCAATACAATATTCCATACAGATATCTTATTGTTTTAATACATATGCATTAAAGAAACAAATTGATGCCCTGATACATTATTAAAATAGATGCATTAAACAAAACAAACAAACTGATGCTCTATTAGGTTTTAATGATGATATGTTTCATGATACCGTTATGCACAAGTGAAACAATCAAACAAACATATGACTTAAAGTAATTTCATTATGCTATTATCTAACAAACAAATGCTCTTTTTATGATACTTTGATGCACTAATTAAACATACAAAGGCTCAAATAGATTTCAGTGTTCGGCGGATTAATCATATTGCCTAATTATACTCAATTGGATGCTCTAATGTATAACAGGATGCACTAATAACAATCAATGACTTCCTTATACAATATTAATATATGACCAACGATGCACTAAACATATAAATGGATAAACTAAACATACACACATATGCCTTAATATGTCTAATGATGCACTAATCATTCTAATTGATGCCCTAATCATACTTATTGATGCTCTAATATGTTTCAATGATACACGAAACATAAAAACATATGCCCAAGTATGTCCAACGATGCACTAAAATAAAAACGGATGCCCTACTATAAACAACGATGCACTAAACATACAAATTGATACATGAAATACACACAATGATGCCTTAATATGTCTAACGATGCACTAATCATGCCCACAGATGCTCTAACATGTTCGATGCACTAAGCGTACAAACCTTTAACATGATGCATCAACCATAAACAAAGATGCCCTGAAATAACCTGATGCCCTAACGTGTAATCTAATAATGCAAATTTACACACAAATTTCCTAAGATGTCATATCTTTCAATAAAAACACATATGTTGTAAATTAGTGCATCACAATTATAAAATCTTACTCAGACATTTTATCAAACACCTGGTGTGCAAATTTAATAAACACAATTTTTATGCATCTTTTCATCATATTTGCTATAAATAATTGAACATTAAAATAAATAAATAAATTAATAAAGTTATATACATTAAATAATAGAATCTGTTATATATAATTAATTAACCTGAAGAAGATCATAGATTACGTAGTGTTTGTGATGACCGCGTGGTGTGACGGTGGTGGAGTGAAGATTGGGGTTTGCAGAACAGCGCGGTGGTGGTGGTGACGGTGGCGGAGTAAAGATTGATGCGGTGGTTGCACGAAGGAATATGGTGGCGATGGTGGTGGTAGCTCATCTCCATGTTCAGGAGAGGATGACAGAATAAAGATCTGTAATAAGTGAAGATCTAATTAGATAATCCATTTCTTTGTTCTTTTTCATTTTATCCTCGAAGTTTATAATGTTTGCAAAATCTACCCTATAGTTATTTTCTCACTTTTCCATCTAATTACACTTTTCTTCTCAGACACTCTATATATATATATATATATATATATATATATATATATATATATATATATATATATAACGGGAGCATGCATTATTATCGTAGATTATTCCACAATTGCCACCTCAATTCCATGTAATTCATTTTAATGCCATGTAGATTATTGATTTGAGAATTATTTCCATTTTTGTTCTAATATAGTTTGATTAGGAAGAAAAGACCAAAACATGTGAATGGTACTAAGTTTATCACCTCTTTATGATGCCATATTATTCATCATCGATGGATGTTATGAACACCAGGAACAAAGTGGTGTGAGGAGTTGCTGAAGCTATGCAAAGGTTCACGTAAGTGATAATCCATAGCTGTGAGATTATATTATTTTGTGTTTGGTAGTTTAGACTAATATTAAGAGTTCTCTTACATCTTTATAATCCCGTAAGTGCTACATTAGTTATAGAATGAACCTTTTAAATATATTACAGCTTTTCTGTTAACAGTTAAGATATTTATTCTTTTTGTTGTTTGACAAAAGGCCTGCTCTCCTACGCGGACAAAGGGAAATATTGATGCCGGTAAGGAATGCGTGATTTTAGTAGAGGTATTGTGTTAAAAGCATTTATTGGCTATAATCTATTTATATTTAACGTGACATATTCTGTGTTCATTCTTATACTGCAAAAAGGTTTTTTTTTTTTTTTTTTTTTCTTTTTTTCTTTTGAGTTTATGTTATAATTATTTTTTCGATATATATTTGTTCTTATTCAGTGACAACTGCTGCTTTGGCTTTCGTATTTAGGAGCACATCGATCTTGGTATCAAGTAGTTGCTATTACGGTTTCTAATGAAATCGAAAGGATTGTAGTATTGGTGAGTTCAAAGTATGGTACTTTTACATCAACGTTGAAAAAAATAACATAAGTGCACTTTCGTTTAGAATTTTTATTCCGATTTGTCTGTTCATGTGATATACATTTCATGTTCACTCGCCTTCTGTGAAGACATAAACATATGAATATCTCTGCTGAGAATATACGGCAAGGAAGTTGTTTCCAGTGGATTTACTGATGTTTTGGCTTTTGTTTATCCAGAGAGAGTTTATACGAGGATGAAGGGTTTGATCATAAATAGAGACAGTTAGCTGCTTTAGTTTTTTCAAAGGTACTTCTTTTGGTTTCCTGGTTTCTTTTACTTATGTATTAAGAACATAACGACTCGTTATAATATGCCCTTGGCGCAGGCAGCTTAATTATTTGATGTTTCTGAGGATTCAGATTACGTTCACACACTTCTTGGTAAGCTTTGATATTAGTGTCAGTTACCAAAAATAGCATATAAAAACTTGGTTGAGTGTACTCATAACACATGCTTTCTTTTCTCAGCCAAAGCAACTGACGAGTATGCATCTCTGAGAACAAAGGCAGCTGAATCGAAGGAATCTGCTGATGTGGACCCTAGGCTGGAAGCAATAGTTGAGAGAATGCTTAATAAGTATGCATGCTTTACTTTCTTACACTTTTTAATTTCACAGGTTACAAGTCTCACATGTCTTTTTCTCTCTTCATTAAATATTTCAGGTGTATTACCGATGGGAAGTATCAACAAGCTATCAGAATCTCAATTGAATGCCGAAGGTTGGATAAGCTTAAGGAGGCTGTCTTAAGCAATGATAATGTACATGCGACTCTTGCATATTGCATGAATATATCTCATGCCTTTGTCAACAGGAGAGAATATCACAATGAGGTAAAACCTAAAAAATATTGAATACATACCGTATGTTCGACATCTATATTTAAAATATCGAATGCTATCTGTAAGAAGTATAAACTTCATGTCAATATATTATATTTTTATATGCGCAGTTACAAAGTGTTAATACCAACAGTCTCTCATCTACCTTCTTACATTATATTATAATTTTGTTTTAGGTACTTCTTCTTCTTGTGAAAGTGTATCAGGATCTGGCATCCCCAGATTACTTAAACATTTGCCAGTGCCTTATGTTTCTCGATCAACCTGAGGCTGTTGCAAAAATACTCGAGAAACTTCAAAGATCTGAAAACAAGGATGATGCACTGATGGCATTTCAAATTGCTATTGATCTTATTGAGAACGAGCATCAAGCTTTTCTATTGAGTTTAAGAGATCGGTTATCAAGCCCAAATCTGAAACCTGAACAGCCAAAAGCTCTAGAGACAGATGTTGCTCAAAGTGGAAACGCATCCGTGTCAGAGGACACCCAAATGACTGAAGAAACCAAAGCACCTGTGGCTGTTGTGCCGGAATCTGATCCAGCTGAAGTGACCTATGTTGAGAGGTTGACCAACATGAAAGGAATTTTGTCCGGAGAAACTTCAATTCAGCTTACTCTTTAGTTTCTATACAGTCACAACAAGTGAGTACCTTTTTTGTTAGATACACTTGCTACCTTTTTTTTTGGTTAAAATCCACTAAAGGTTTTTATAAACTTCTGATTCTTCAAATAGGTCGGATCTTCTTATTCTTAAGACTATCAAGCAATCGATATGCTGCACAAGTAGATCAAACCAAGACTGCCGAAGTACCTGAAACTTCTAATGCCATGCCGGTAAAGATTGCTTTATTATAACTGTTCTATAACTACTATATAGATTTATATCTGTTCTGTTGTGGTACATACTGATATATCAACTGTTTATAATGGCTAGGGTTCTGGTTCGGGTTCATTTGGTGACTTCATGAGTGGTCGCCGACAATGTCAAGTGGTTTACAATTGGTTGGAAATTTTATGATGCAAATATTGGGCCATAAGTCGAAGCAGGTGCTAGGGTACCCCCTCTTCCTATTTGGATTTGTGGTTCATAATTGGTTGGAAATTGTATGATGCAAATATTGGGCCATAAGTCAAAGCAGGTGCTAGGGTACTCCTCTTCCTATTTGGATTAGAAAGGATATGTGGTTTCAACACTCATTCTTTTTTATAATAGTATTACTAATCACATATTCTAAGTACTTGACGGGCTGTTGGTGGTTTTCATAATCTCATTGCAACAGTAAGGGCTCCATTTACACAAGGACTGGTTTTGAAAATGTAAGTGAACATATAAATAAATTACTATATTTAAGGCTCTAATGAGTAAAATCAGCCGTTAGTAATTAACATGTTCATGTATAGTGACATCGAGTTTATGTAATTGAAGGTTTGATCCATGCACATAGAAAAATGTCTGAGATACATTAGTCCATGCTCATGTAGTTAACCGGGACTTCCAAATGTATTTCTTTTAAGCTTAAGATGTCTTTAATTGAATTTTATATGTTATCCGTTTATCAAAAAAGAATCTAAAAGTGGTTACGTGATATAGACAACTGTGGTATAATGGGTTGCAGAAATTAGTGGTTTAGATGTGCATTTGGTGTGTCTGAGTTTGTGTCAATCATGTTCGATTATTGCAGATATCAAATACCTGAGGATTGGTACCGGCACCTTATTAATACACAGGTTAGCGCAAAACGACTACAAGCTGTACTTCAGTTCCACGGTTACAACTTTATTTTGGTCTTTGATGAGTGTAAGTAACATGATTGAAATTTCAAGTTAGCACAAGTCCTATTTCAAGCTGAAGGATTACGTGCGCGGCATAATGTTTTGTAAACGCTGAAAGTTGAGATCGTTGTTTCAAGTTGTAATTACATGCTGAAGGAACCAAAGACACTTTAATCGGTAACACTTTGATTCTGGCATATCACACATAACACCATATGTGTGCTTCATTCACGACTTCGTGTCTACGACAAATTAAATGCAAAATGTCTCTCCTATGTGCATCATTCGGTAAAGAATCAACCATATGTTCATGAGAATGGAAAAAATATATGGTTAGTTCATTATTCCAGTCTTTACTCTTATCTATAATGATATGCTTAAACTTATCTGACTACCTACTATCACTTGATAAAAGTAAAGCATAAAATGGTTGTAGTCATGGGTTGAGAATCATTTGTATGTTTGGTTGGTTGGCAGGAAGGGCGGAAGATGCGTGTGAGATTACAGAAAAGGAGATCATCAGGGCTGAAAGATATTTGGGAATAGTTAGCGAAAAACTTAGAGAAATCCAAGTATGTTTCTACCTTCATAGTTTTAGCGTAGCATGTATTTTTTATGCTTAAGTTTGGTGGATTAGGAGCAGGTCAAAACGAGTAATTTGTTGGTAGATGTTGGGTTTGAGACACTAAAAAACTCTTTAGTCTATCCCATTTAAGCTATTTTCCTACAGAGTATTTCGTTTTAATCATGCAAAAGAACATAACTCAAATCGGCCCATTCTTAAGTAGACTGGTCAAGTTTGTCACTTTTATTGATATTGTTTGATCAATGTTTATGATTTAGATTCAAAATTACTTGAGGAAGAAAGAAAAAAGGAAACTCGAGAAAGGGAACTTCGTGAAGGCCTGCAACTTTACAAGTAAAATTATTTGTGAAAAACCACTTTTAGCTCAAAATCCCCAAAGCTCAATTTGTTTGTGATGAGTTGTTTCAATAATTTTTCTAGGATCGACAAGTATGAAGGGGCATTGGATAAGTGTGAGTCTGTTTTGGGATTAATGAGGCTTCAATAGCAAGTTACAACATTGCATGCTATTTAACTTCAGCCCCATACATTTTGGTCAGGGTCAACGAGGACCAAAGCTTCAACTGCTAGACTCCTCAGATCACGAATCATAGGACAATGTTCAAAGTGTAAAAGCCACTGGAGATGTTCAGAAAAATGAGTCGTCAGCTGATACCGACTCTATGGACATGGAGTCTTCTAAGAAGAATAATCTTTCTGGTAACTTTTTTATTAAAGCACATTATTTTGCTCATATCCGTTGCTGCTGTTGACAAGTTTGTTTGCGTAACTTACATATTATAATCTGTTGTTACAGGTGTACATTTGTCCCTGCCAAACAAGGTACCATTACCTACCTATGAATGAGTTGGTTCGGTTTATTTCCTTATCCTTAACAGGTCAAATAACTAAATAAAATAAAGTTAGCTAAAACAGAAAATAGTCAAAATTCGCCCGTAAGTGTTCTTTTGATGCATGAAACCTTCGTAAAGAATTATATTATTGTTAACATACTAAGATATGTAATTATAATTGACAAAAAAATTAGTTATAAACTTATAAGACAATAATTTTTAACAAATAGGTATTTTGGGTTAAACCAACCGGCTCTGAAATTTACTGTTTCGACCCGGACCCATTACCTAACTCACCCTTTTTGCCATCTTCACTTTTAGGAGAAACGTTGTTACTTAAATATGAGCATGATAGATGTTCTTAATCCTATCACACCGACAAGCTATTATAACTTCGAGAAATAAGAAGCATTACTGTTAATTGGTTTAAGAATACTTTCAAGGTGATCATGGGTAAAGAATAGACAATCTGACAGCCGTGATATTATAGTCAAAGTAACACATATATGAAAATTTACTAGCAGTAGGCATTTATTGAACTGTTTCCTTACTTGTTGCTAACATTTACAGGAAATCATGGAGGAATCAAGTTTACCCTGTGTATCTCCAATTGACACAAGCAGAAAACGTAAGATTGAACTACCCGATATAAACCTAGAAGTTTCCGACGTACCAGCTGAATCAAGCTCAATCGAGAAAGCTGAGCCATGCGCATCAAGAACTCAAAGTTTGGACATAAATGCGCTACAATTTAATGTCGACAACACAAGTCACTCAAACTCTAATGAATGTTCTAATAGTAACATGGGTTCAGAACCAGGTAGCAGATAGATTAAACGTCTCAAATTCAACGCTTCAAGTCATCTTGCTCTGGGTACTAAAACCTCAAAGCTAGCAGAATTATCATCTCATGGTAAAATGCTAGCAGAACCATCGTCTCATGATAAACTGAAAGATAAATGTCATGGTAAAGAGTCAGAATCTTTAATGGCTGAATCATGTTCAGTTGATACCAATACAAAGCGGGATAGTAAAGACATAACACTTTCACATTCTTGGATTCAAAGATGGAGCCGCAACCAAAATCAGAAGAATCCCGAGATTGTGGAAACTGACAAACCGGAGGATTCAAAATTCAAGACGGGTGAGCTTCAGAAAAGGCAGTTTCCGAGCATTGCTGCAATGGCGTTAATGGGTAAGGCCATGACGGTGTTTCAACAGTGTAAGTTTGAGAAAAAGGACTCATTTGTTGTTTGGAATACCAAGGCTTTTGATTAGGGGTAGATCAGAAATGCTGGATATATAAGTGTATAACAAGTTCAGTTTTGTTGCCAGGAATCAAAGATCGTTGTTGATCTATATGTCTTATTTAATTCGGAGTGTATTTGGTGTCTAACCGATAACTTGATTATGGTTATTATTAGTGTGGGTGCTATTGTGAAATAACAGTTTGCTTTCGTTATATGATTGCATGTTTTGATGGTCGTCATATAGAAAACGTAAATAAAGGTTATATAATTATTGACTTCCGGTTTACAGTGGTTTTGTTCTGTCATTCATGGAAATTGTCGCACATCATGGGAATGGTATAGATGCTAACAAATACTTCGTAGTCAATAATTGTATCATATTGTTTGTCAAACCAAACATTATTCTGTTACATGTAAAGGACCATATGTCGGACATTGAGTTCACACTTGCTCAACTGAGATAGCATGTTCTGCATTATCACTCGCTGAAACATAAAGTTTTGTAAAACATTATTGATTAATATTAAACATAAAGTTACAACGTTGGATTTTGTGTATATCAGTGAAGTTTCAGATGGAAAGGTTACGGGGAATGAAGAGGGTGAAGAGGAAGAAGATGAGGTTATTATCTTTAAGCCACCTGTACCTGAGAAGCATACTGTTGTGTTACCTTCAATGCCGTTGTCATCAGAGGTTACTCTAGAAGTAATGCTGCCTTAATCGCACATGGTGCTTTCTCTTCAGAGCCACTGGCATCATCTGTTAATGGAAATATGCATAATTCGGAACTTGCACAACCATCTGTTAATGGAAATATGCAGTATTCGGGACTTGCACAACCAAACACATCAAAATGGATGGTAGGAGAGGAATAAATAATCAGAAATGGCTTCTCCAAATTCAACTTGTCGGGGAATAGATTTCCTGCAAGACCTGAGTGGGATACAAGTTCAGGAATGTTGCAGTCTGATGGTTTTGGTGCTTCCAATGAACGGTCGTTTGAGGATCCTGCAATTGTGATTCCTTCCTAATTTGATTCGGTTATGACCTCAGGATCTGGTTTTGACAACATTCCATCCAAGAAAAAATTCAACAAGAGTCCAGTGAGTCGACCTATTAGGCATTTTGGCCCGCCACCTGGCTTCAACACTGGTGTATCTAAATATATGGATGAGCTGGCGGTTAGGTTAAACCTTAAGAATGCAAATCCAAATACAGCTCTAGATGATTATAGGTTGCTAGATGGATACCAGTTACCATATCCAGCATACAGTGATGGGTTTGGTAATTCTTTCAATTGCTTGCCACAACCAAAGAAGCTTTTGAACACAAACAAGACTTCGTTGGGAATGAAATGCTTCCCATTCCCTGGTAAACAAGTTTCCTCAGTGTAGGGTGACGTTGGAATAGGAACTGGAAAGCAGAATGGGAATAGGAATGTGATTGGATGGCTTGATTATCAAGTTCCACAATAACCAATTCTTTAGCGATAACCTCTCAAAAGAGGTAATGAACAGTTTTTGTGATCATTTTATGCTCAAATTCGATACCCATGTGCTTATGAGGTGGGTGATTCAGGTTATAACTTCAAATAATAATATCCGACACACTTATTTTTATTAAGAAAATTAAGACTTGAGTGAAAAACGTTTCGGGTCAATCTGAGTATCTAACACGGTCTGTACTCCAAACATAACCTATTAGTCTGCAACCAATATTGATCCCCCAATTCTCCACCTAAATTAAGTACATCAATGACAAGAACCCAATCACAGTCCATGACAATTGGAATCCTGTGAGCAATGCTAACAATGGTGCAACCACCAAAGTCTTCGCGTATGATTTTCTGAATTACAACATCGATTTGTGAGTCAACAGAAGTCGTTGCTTCATCCATGAACAATATCCTGCTATGCTTCAGAAATACCCTTCCCAGACAAAGAAGTTGTCTTTGTCCCACACTTCAGTTATCGCCATTATCAACAACTACAAGCATACCCAAAAAAATATAAGTAAAAAAGATGGTACTGTCTTCATTGTTTACAAAACATAGTCTGAGTGTCCATTTGAAGTACTCGCAGAATGAAGTTTCCCAGGTTTTGGAGCTACAACATCATTTAGTTGGCATCTCTCAAGACTCTACAAAATAGGTTCTCAAGTTACGTAAATGAAATGAAGTATGGTTGATAAGGGTTATGCTTTATCTCTAACACGTCGTGGATCCTGCAAAATTTTCATTAGAAAGGGAAGAACTCACTTACCCTCCGTATCTCTTCATCAGAATGTTGACCGATCGGGTCAATGTTGCTCCTCACCGTGCCTTTAAAATGGATTGATCAGGTATGATACTATTAGTTGGAAGTGGTAATGTCAACATATTTACTTATGACTATAATTAGGGCTATATATTATATCTAATAAGTCAAACGAGTAAAAGAGAAGGTGATGATGTCGACCCAGAACTTGCTCATTTTTATTTTGAAAATGATAGATACAACCATTATCCAAAACCCTAACCTTAACCGTAAAAGAAGAATTAGGATCAGGACGATGGCTACTTAGGGTATGTACTTAATTAGTTTGTTATTTGAAATTTTCTTCTGAAGTAATGGTCTTTTATTGGCACCATTCAATCTTTCCTATGCCTCTACTCTAAATCACCTAAAGTTCTACTAATTTGAGTCAATCATTATCGCATTGGCTGAAATCTTTAGCTCTTTTGAATATGCAAATTTTACAAATCTTTAGCTCTTTTGAATATGCAAATCTTTAGCTCTTTTGAATATGCAAATTTTACACATTTCGTGAGAGTGAAGGTGTAAGAAACAACAGAGTGACATGCAAGGCCAATATATTACAAACAAACTTAATGCGCTTTGGTGGTTATAGGGTGTTTGGATTAACTTATATTTTGGGCTTTTCAACTTATTTTTTGTTTTACCACAACCCAAAAAATGTGCTTATATAACAGCTTATGGGCTTATTTATGTATGAAGTTTTTTAGGCCATTTAAAACTGCATGAGCTCTTCAACCTAAGCTAATTTAAACACCTCAAAAGTAAAACTGCATAGCTTATGGGCTAATTTATGTTCTATTTTAGAGTTACAAACCAAAATACTTACGTACCAGTATCTGCTATCGCCATTGATAAGGCGTCTCGGAGGATTACCAAACTCGGGAGGTCCTTTTCCAGGTTCGTTATGTTCCCTTGCCCATTTTAAATAGACGCCTGTTATGTTAAGTTGTATTTTTTGTTTTGATGGTGTTATTTAATGGATTTTTGATGGTGTTCTTTTACTTTGGTGTATTTTTTGTTATTACGTAATCACTCTATCATTCAATCAACCAATGAGTAACACAATATATCAAAATTGAAAAATCATATGGGAATACGATTCAAAGGAGCAATGACACTACAAAGTGGTGCATATGGTAGACGTTTTTGCCACTGCTATTTTCATGTAAAAATGACCGACCAAATTACTCATTGGTATCTACTTGTTGATCAATCAGGAGTGTTTTGATTGTGTACTATAAAACATGATTATCTGAATATTGTATTATGGAGTCATAGTTTTCAGCTTTTGGTGGATACATTGATTCTGATCATATAACATATTTAGGTGTCAAATTCTTTTAGGTTGGAAAGTCGATTTCATAATTGATGCAACAAAAATTTATATAAAACATTTACAGCAATGGTGTTTCATACCTTTATTATTCTATCCGCTTGCCCAAAAAAAAAGCCTTCCTTGCCAATAAAGCAAAGCAGTTACTACTGAATAGTTCCAATTTTTGTGACATCTACTCGAGTCTCATCACCTGAGACCTTCTGCACCTCAACAAACCATTACAATGAAAAGAAAATCACCTCATTTAGATTCACTGAAATACTTGTATGTACATCTACAACAATAGTATTGTTCCAACCACCACTAAATAACCATTTTCCTTCCATATAAATTGAGAAGATTGAGCTGGGGTGTGCTGATATTGGGCTCAAAGGCACATCGTTGTTCCATATCTAGAAACAGAAAACAATGTAATTGTTACTCCACCATACACCTGCATATAATTGTGTCTTGTTCCTTTAAACTTATCCCGGATTACCCAAACTGACAAACAACCATGGCTTTGGTGTCATATAGAAAGAAGATGTACTCATTGTCATTTGTCAATGTTTGATCTTTTACACATAGAGTGTAAAGGTTAATGCAATCAAGACCGACTCGGTTAAGAACCTAAAATCAAGAAATCAAAACCAAGTAGAAAATGATTAATTAGAGGTAGCAATTTTAACCATTTATTTGGTGAATCCGGTCTAAGTGGTATCAAGAAATAAACACGCGTAACGAATCAAAATAATAATAAATTTCATAAGTAGATGTATCCTCTGGAATCATTCAATTAGTAATGTAACAATATGATTTTTATTATCATATTTAACACCATAATAATTTATCAAAATATTTATTCATGTGGGAGAAAATCTCAACCCAACCCGATCTATTGACCCATACAAATAAGTAGCCAAGTTGACCCAAACCATTTTTTTCCCGTTTACCCAACCCATCGGACTCGCCCATTCTTTTACCTCTACGATGTTTCATGCATTTTGTAAGCAAACTCTGATGTAAACTTGAATCATCCAAGTAGATACAAAATTTCTTAAGTGATGGTCTGTAGGAAAAAGTACCTTTTATGAAGAGATACTCACTGCATGGATGCTAACAATATTTAATAGTGATTTCAATGTTTCTATATCACGATCTAGCTGTTGCTTCCATTCTGTAAGCAGCACCTCATCATACCATGATTCTAAAAAATAACAAGGGAAAAAGCCAAAAATACTCTATGTACTTTTGGTGAAAACTCATTATGTTTTATGAACTCTTAAATCACTCATGATACATCACATTTTTTACATTTTCGACTCATTATGCTTAATTACTTCTTCTTTCTAACATTAAAAGACAATAGTACCCTTGTCTTCTTTAACAGCCATCACCACCACCTCTGCTCATCAAAACCACCATCACTTCTGACAAAAACCAACTACAACAACTTCTAACAATCATTATCTCATCTCCTCAACCAATTGTCAAACACAATCACTACCCACCATACATCAAAAACCTAAATCGTGTTTATCAAAAACACAAACCCCACACACTCGATCAAAACCCAGATCTATCACCCGACACAGATTCAAATCCACAGACCCAAATCCACAAACCGATCAAAATCCCTCACATAACCCTCGATCTAAAATCATCACCAATGGCGACGGATTCAACTCAGGCGGCAGCAACAAACCCCATTCACCTCCACACAATAAACAAACGGCTAACCAGTAATCCGATCCAAATCAAAATGGATTGTTGTTATTGGATCTTCCAGCTGAATTACTTCCTCCACCCCATCCATCGACAGGTAACTGAACATTTGGAGGCATATTCATCGGTAAGTTAAAGAATGGTAGACCAGAAGACGGATCTGGAAACGCGTTACTGCCATTTACTCCACCGCCACTGCCATCTTGAGAACCTGGTGGCTGAATCTGGACCCCATCAACCGGTGTTTCCTCATCTTCTAAAGGCAATCTTTCATACGCGACATTAGTGGTGCTTTCGATGAGCACTTGAGGGATGTATAAAGGTTGTTATTTGTAGTTTTGACTTGTTTATAAACATTGTTTGCCAAAATACTTGCCACCGCGTGATAAAGATGATGGTTCGAGGGTATTTAAGTCTTTTTGCATAAGATAGAAGCATTTGTTAATCACTATGACAGCTTACATGAACAACATTAAGCTTTATGACAATAAAAAAAGTTTAGTATGTAGAATGAGTTATTTTCATAAGTACATTAAGCATTTATGGCTTTTTTCCAAATAACAACTTTACTTACGTGAGGGATTTGTATAGTTACTTTGTTTGGATCCAAATGCAGGTTTCAAACACAGATGAACCATATCAATGTTAATCATCTAGTCTAACATAAATTTCACACTAAATCAGTTCAACAAAAAATATGAATTGCAGTAAACACATGTCTATAGATACATACAAATACTTTGTGATTCTAACTTGGTCGTCATGATGTTTTTACATTTAGTCTTGAAGTAAACAAAAAGGGGTCTTTCACATAAATTTACTTACATATGCTCATTAAGGGGTGCCAAATAATATGCAGTAAAACCTCATTAATGTTGCAATTTACTCACAAATACATTCACCCGTATATCAAAAATCCTTGTGGTCGTGTATGTTGCAATGTTAAGAGAGATCTTCTAGACTGATCTCTTGTAGATATTAATGTCTTAAACTCATGTTTCAACCACAGTCATGACAAATGTTCTAAGCTTCATTTGTCGGTGTACCCTACAACATGTTAATGTAAATAAATAATAGCCCATACATACCTTGATTGAAGGTGAGTTAAGCTCGAGCCTAAAATTAATGTCTGAATAAGAACTCGACCAGAAGCCACAGTTTGCAGCTTAAGTTTTCTATTACTGCCACTGAAAATGCGCAAATGCAAGATCCCACATTAGCTCTTATAGAATATTTCATCAACTTACACACCCTGTTTTTGTTTTACCAAGTGTTTATTTTGGACTACTTTTATCTTGTTGTTGTAAGTTGTAGCAGCTGGTAGATTGAGCTACCATAGACACAAAAATGACACTAAAATAATAATACTAAAAAAGATGATAACCTTTTTTTTAGATTAAATTTCTTATGTCAGGATGATTTTAACTTATCACATTTTTGCAACTATAAGCCAATCCAAACAATGTATGCTATATTTTATTTTGATAAATTATAAGCTAATAAGCCTTTTTTCCTGGAAAATCATAAGCTATTTCAAAAAACTTATCCAAACACCCTCTAAATCATTATAAGAACTATAAATCTTACATAGAGTGTAACCACTATAAGAGAGATGTACATGTTACCTATGGAACTGTTAAAACCGAAGTACACAAGAATAAAAAGCGCTAGTCTTGTTTGTCAGAGACGAACATTGGTGAATATGCTCTTGTATGTTGCTTCACAAGTTAATACATTGCGAACTTCGTTAGATTTTGTTTACCGAAGGTGTTTATCACATATCAGAATTCTGTAACTTGCATGAGGGCCCTCAGATGTATCTCGCATAGTTAAATACCAATGGCCTTTCATATCTCTTGAAGTTCATCCATCACCGAAATAGAATCATGAATATACACACGCCCCCCAGGTCTTAGTATCCTGTTCATCTCAAGCATGATGCTTGAAATGTTGCATCTGATGCATATCAAACCATGACACTATTATTTAGAATCAGCATATGGTTATTATAACTGAACTCAAAGACCATTTTAACTAATGGTAAAACATATTAATCTCATGCCCTTTATATCAAGAGGAAATATACCTTTTTTGCTCAACTGAGAAAAGACCCGCTGCATGCAAGAGATCATAGGTTCTCGGATATGTGTCAAATGCTTCACACCTGTAGTTAATAGCTCAATGGTTTAGAGTTCAGACAATTCTGGTCATATGGGTTCAGTATTGTACTATAAGGATGATCAAATTAAGAAGAAAAATAACAAAATCAACAAGACCAAAAAGATGAAAGTCATGATGACTCGGGAAAATGGATGAGTTCATACCAGTCATGCATGACTCCCAGAAGTCCACGATCATAAATGACAGGCAAGGTGTTTCGACCACTAACAGGAACAACATTCATAACCCAGCAATCTAGTTGATTGTCAATTAAGGCCGCTGCAAATAACGAGGTTAATATTTCAAAGTACCCGTTTTCAAAAGCTAAAAGGAAAAACAATCATGGCGTGATGAAAGACAGAGTACCCTCCGAAGCCTTTGCTCCAGCAGACCCATCCTCAGGTAGTGGAGTGATACAAGGCTTTAGATTAACATACCTATAATTTCGATAAAGAAAGTGAGAGTCAGTTAGGCCTTTGTAAGACATGGTTGTTCACAAAACTGTAATTGTGCATGAAAAAGGTCCATACAATAATTCTGAATAAGTGAGAGTCAGTTAGGCCTTTGTAAGACATGGTTATCCTCTTTATCACACAAAGGGGGTTGGGTCTGTGCATCACGACTTAAATAGCAGTTGTTGTCCAGGGGTTTCTGCCATATTGCAATGTATCCCTCCTTCTTCAAATGCAATTTCATGTTATAGCCCACTGACTGTGAAAAGTAATTTTTTTTGGTCACATTTTTTCACTTGCTAATGGAAAATTTGGACAGGAAAGGATTTTGATTTTTTTACATAGCAATGGTGCCAAAGAAATTATATTGAGATAGTGTTATAGTTGGTTGAATTTACAAATAATTAAAATAGATGTTCTAATATACCAGTATTTTTAACTTTTTTAACTCGAAACTGCCCGTCATTATTTTTTAATGTAGTGTATAATTTATTTTATGTCAACATATGTGGTGTAAAAGTTTTGAATTGAACGTTTAGACATTTTAGTATTATATGTATTGTTACCTGTAGTTTGGAATTGGTTGCGGCCTATGTTCTCTGCACTGCATTACTGGAAACTGTTCGATTGCTTTTCGGCTGCAAGTCGAGCATCTCTTATAGTACCACAGCTTCATTGTGTTAATTTTACAGATAACGGCTTCAGTTGTAAATCTGACACACTATACGGAATAGTTTACGGTCAGTGACATAGGTTTCTCTAAATGTATAACATAAGAACAGAGGTTCTTACCAAGCAATTTTGAGAATTGACTTCCAATAGTGTAGCGAGTGAGAACCGGTTTCTTGTTTTCGGTTGTTCTTCATCTTCGTATTTTTGCCTTCGGATAAGGACTGGTGCGGGATCGAGAATATCTTTGAACCTGTGCCATAGTGTATTGCTAGTAAATTTATATACTTTCTTATATCTAATATGTTAGATATTACTTTTTAAGCTTACATGGCAAGTATTTGATTAACTTCGTATCGGAATATTTGTTTAGGAGAAAAATTTAACACCTATGTTTATAGTATAAATGTTGTGTACCGGAATTACCTACACGACATGATTGTCAGCACCAACTGAATCCACCCCCTGAACCCACCCCGTGAACATACCTCCCGGACACATGCACCCATGTCCCAAAGTAGTGGGTGCAAAAGAAGCTGAAAAAATGTGTTGAAGGCATCATCTCCTCCTCCAACAGTTTTGTCACTCGGCTTCAATCAAGTGTTTAGGTAAGCTAATCTGGTTAGTTTGATAAGCTTGATAAGCTCAAGTTTTGTGGCTTATTTGAGGGGAGGCAGCTTCATGTAAGGGTGCTTATAGCAAAAGATCTTTATACCCTTTAATAAAATTAGTACAATTTTATATGTTCAAGTACTTTTGAGCTGATTAACTATAATAAGCTAACCCGAACACTAAGCATGACATAAGCCATAAGGTGCAAACATAAGCTAAGACAAACACCCCTCAAGAACCACAAAGCAAATTAAATATCTACCTTTCTATTTTAGTTTGTTCAATGTAAGACAAAGAAAAAATATGACTTTTAGTTGAGCAGATTTTTACACATATGGTTAGAGTTGACTTTTGGATAAGCTAGTCAGTTGCTGGTTGTTTCTCCGAGAGGCTTTGACTTCAATAATCAATTTCAACTGTACGTCCAAACACCCTTAGTCACATTTATAGATTTAAATAAGGGTACTTACTAATCAAGAATTATCGATCTTGAACGCATTTATGTTGGTAGTACCATATCAACTTATCCGATTGGGGCATAAGATGCGACTTGTATTTCAGTATGAGCCTGGATTCATAGCAAGTATAAGATTAGCATCCTTGAAGGACTAACAATGACATCTGCCACAGAGGATTGTCAAATTTATATATTAAAAAAGGGAAATAATGATACTTTGTACTACTGAATGCCTCCCGAATCATTCTTATTCTCAGCAATCACATTAAAACACTTCTGAACCAATTTGAAACAGTAGGCGAACTGAACAAACTTGTAGCCACAAACCCATATAACAGTAACAAACAAACAGATATCACAGAAATAGTTGCATCAGTACACAAACACATAATCTGATGACGAAAACTCAGTGTACCTGACTGTTTATAGGGTCCCTTAACCATTGTTGTCAATCTATCTTATTCTGTTTATTTGATCTTCATACAATCCACTCATTTGATCCGAAACTTACAGTTGCAGAGAAAGAAGAAGATGGTTCTGATGTTTATAAGGGTTTGCTACTGGAAGCATCTTGGAAAGTCAAGATTTTATCAGGCGTGTTCTTTTCAAGATAATCATTAATTTTTTTGAAAATTTTACAAACGTCTTCAGGTGTTGAGCGTAGACCAACACACAGTGTTTCTGTTTCTTCAAGTTGACGAGGGTAGCGAGATTCCATCACCACCATATATCGCTTAGGCAAACATTCAATCAATGATCTGACCTACCACTTTTTCATATCAATGAATTCACTATCATCAAATCCTTGGCGAATCATAACCTGAACCTCTCCCCAACACGTCATTAGTTGTACCCACAGTCTGCTCACAACAGATTGCGTTACTTCTTCAATTTGCGTCATTTTATTACTGATCCATACTTGTAGTTCTGCAATAATATTCTCAAGGTTTACTTTAGTCTTTTCTGTTTGAACAAGAATCTTATTTCCATGCTCAACCAATGCTTGCAATTCTTTGATATGAAGCTCAATGTCTGCAATCAGTTTGGCATTCTTCTCCCTAACCGCTTTTGCCTTCATTGCTTTTGTTGGTGGTGGCTGTAAAGTTTACATGAATGCCATAAAATAGCCTTCTATGATTATCAATTCTATTCTAATAGCTTCTACTAAATTAACATAGCAAATCCTTGAAAATCAACATTAAGATGATAAGGACTGCTACTAAAAGTACTAACAACAAAAAAGGAAATAAAAGTATTAAAATACATAACATCCTGATGAAAGTACCTCAGGTAAGTCCATGATGAATGTAGCATTTGGAGAGTTCTCAAGAAAGAAGTTTGTAGCTTCAGTAGAAATTTTTACTTTGTATGAAACTTTCCCCCAGCTCGGGTCAATATTTAAGGAAATCAAGTTGCTAAAAGGTGAAGGATGTTGTGATAATAAATCTGGAAATGCGGAAATGCACTGCATAGAATGAGAAAACTTATATATATGTTAACCATGATTTTAAATTACAAAGATTGTAAACTTTTAAGTGAATGTCATAACTGACTGATAAGATATGAACATACCTTAATGATGTCCATGCTAAGCATGAGAAATTTGGCACTACCGAGATCTTGAAGCATGTTAATAGTCTTACGAAAATCTTCCTCGGTATATGGCCTCAATCCGGAATGATAGGACAAACTCACAGTCACTGTGTTTACAGAATGACAACTATCTTTAAACCACTCTGGGGGATTATGACTTTTATAGCACAAAGATGAGATTCTGGGTGGTAAATTCAAGTAACTAATTTGGCAATCGATTATGGTAGATTTTATTTTGATAAACTATAAGAATATGAACATAGGTTAAAGGATCAAAACCTGCAACAAAAAATACACAAACCTTAGTGGACTAAGCTACATGCATACATATCATGATGGAGATGGCTGACTAAAAGATGAAATTAGGGTTTCAAGAAAAAGTATATTATGAATGAGTTGAGATTTTTTTAACGTGATATTAGGGTTATAAGTTGTAGGGATTCCCAGATTAATACTTATCTCATTAAATTAAATAGTGCTGTATAGGTTTATAAATTTGGATTTGCAAGGTATACTAAAAAAAATGAGTTTCTCTAGTAGTTAGCATGCGTGTTAATGGTACAAACACCCCAAGTTTGAATCTCTCTAGTGTAATTTTTTAACTAATTAATCCGAATTTATTACATGTCATGGAATTAATTGCTATTGAATGATGACATTAATCCGAATTTACTACATTACATGAAATTAATTGCTATTGAATGATGAAATGGAATTATGACTCTAGTGTCATTTTTTAACTAATTAATCCGAATTTAATACATGTCATGGAATTAATTGCTATTGAATGATGACATTAATCCGAATTTACTACATTACATGAAATTAATTGCTATTGAATGATGACATGGAATTATGACGTGTATATATATATATATATATATATATATATATATATATATATATATATATATATATAGGGAAAGATCCAGTAGAAGAAAAACTAAAATAGGAAGTTAAGAATTTCTAGCCACACATTTCAAATAGGAGGGAGAAATTTTAGATGCATCTATTTTTTATAGTGCATCTGAAATGAAATGGTTGTGGTTTCTTCTTATCATTCTTATTTTAATTTTTCTTCTTATTTGATCCTAACTCTCTCTCTCTCTCTCTATATATATATATATATATATATATATATATATATATATATATATATATATATATATATATATATATAAATATAATGGTAACTTCAATTATAGTTGTAAATTGTTTAATTTAACTTTTAATTATTTTTTAGTATATAATTGTTCTACTAAAATCTAAAAATAAAAACCACGAGTCTTTAACTATTCATAGTATTTTATAAATCAGAGACACTTTTGTTCCATTTATTTTAGAAATGTTCATTGAAGTTACAAATTCAAATAGCTGATATTTAATTTTTTTATGCTTTTTTCCATCAGGCGTTGTTCCATAAGGCACTGTTTCGGTGTGAATTAGATTACAAAGTACAAATTAAGCATTGATTGGTAGTATTACTCAAGTGTGAAACTTTGTTGTAGTCGATGGTAGAAGTATGGTAGAAGTGTGAAAATTTGTTGTCTTATTTATAATTGTTCTTTTTTACATATAATACATGAGCACTATATTTTTGTTTCCAATTATTTTGTTTAATATATTTGTGTAACATATTTGCTGTTATTCATTATGTAGGACCTAAGATATATCAACCTTATCACAAACCAATACCCACGTTATGCTTATAAACACGTTAAACCAAACACTTATATGTATAAGAAGATGAAATAAAGAAAGGAAGATGGTGACTTGAATGATATAAAAATCGTGTATGTGATGATAAGATATGCAAACAATAAGTTGTATATTCCTTGAGAGAGAAAATACACACACACACACACACTTTCAAGCACACCCCTCAAATGACCATTTGAGGGGTATTTATAGTCAAAGGGACTTGATGCCCTAAAGGCTTTCCATGGGCTTTTCTTGGACTTGGATTGGGCTTGGGATGCTTAAGCTTATACACGGCTTAGCATACCTTAACATTTAACAATTAGCTTAGCCCAATCCACGAGCCCGTTGACTATTCTATCACGATATCTAACACACGATACAAAGTTCCTAATCGTGAATGACCATCACTTCTAATAAAACTATTAAGGCTAACAATCTCCCCTAAGGGGTGGTCATTCAAATGATGCTCCACTTGATTAGGTCTTTACTTTTCTTGAGCTAGGACTTTGTGTGTAGATATTGAATAGTCTTGATTCTTTGTTCCTTCATGCTTTGTGATCAGATAATGTGGTTGTTTGCTGTTGTCAACTTCGTTGGTTAGGTGTCTCCCCGTCATTCTCCATTTCTTTCTCCACCATGCTCACACTTCTATTTGTCTTTTGGTTACCAATGATGTAGTTCTCGAGTCTTTAAACTTTGTAGATTCTTTGACATTGATGAAGAATCATCTCCTTTGATTATGATGAGAACTTTCATGTGTTGTTGGTATGAGCATGTGGCGAGACTGCACGATCCATCCGCTCCGGAGCTTCCATAAGAAGAAAACATAAAAATAGGTTAGTAATAAGCGGATTCCGGCACTTACAAGTTTGAATTTCGAGGGTGTTAACATCATAGTGTGAAAACACGTCTCTAATTCTCACAAAGGCCGTTCTCTAAGGAGTCCCACAAGTGAGATAACGCGATATACCGAGTACATCTACTGATTCGGATGAGTCATTTGAGGTACACAAGCATCACCACACTGTAGACCGTTTGAGACACACTAAGCGTAATCCACGGGGAGTTACCGAAGTGACCTTCTTGTCGGTGCTTGATGTTGACCCTGGCGGGAGTTTCCATTCAATCATCGAAGATCACGGAAGTGAAACTTCTCATAAATGTTACGCAAATTGCTAAGATCTGCGTTGGACTCTATAATATATCACTTGTGTCCTTATTGATGAACAACAAGCGATGTCATGTCATGTGTTCCTATGAGATCTTTTGATGAATCTCGTGGCTCTAGACTCAATAAGTGCATTTTGGTTTTCTGGCGGAGACTAGGGAGAGGGTCTCCTTCTTCAATACCAACGATCTCTAAGAGAAAGTCGATAGATTATGTAGGGTTCCAGTGAGAATGAAACAAATCCTTTTGAGAGGAATTGAGTGGCTAGAAGGTTTAGTGCGGTCGTCCTTTGGGTCCATGGCGTCTTTGTCTTCAATACGGTGTCATCTAGTGACAACCAAGTAGCATATGTATTGAACCGGTTTACGCCCTAAGGTTGAATATGGAGGGATATTTCTTTTCACCCTTTTTCATTATTTTTTTTTTTAATTCTTCAACCCCTTCTTTCTCCTTTCTCACATTACTCCTTTTTCAATCATACCTAAGGACTTCTAATACTAAACTATTGGTGATGTCCTTGGGTAGATCCCTCCGACTCTGGCGGATCATAGGACGGATTTCCTATCCTTAGTCACCTTATAACTCCATGACTGTCCTATTGTTGCCATAAAACCATTTTTCTTGAAAATCTCTCCGAGTGTTTATGATAGAAAACATGTTTGAGACACTCCGAGAGTTTTATATTTTCAGAAACACTCCCCTTCATATGTGCTTATAAGTTTTAACAAAAATCTGCACATCGAGGGTAGAGTTTGCACTTTTTGAATTGATCGGCCCATGATAGACAATTCCCCACGAGACACGGTTACGTTGCCTAGTTAAAGAGTTCCATTATCAGTTTTTAGGTGACAACTAGCTCTAATAACTAACTTGAAGTTGTAAACACTCCTTGAAAAGAAGGTTAGACCCATGTAAGTGCATATCTATCACAAGTTTCTCGAGATGGTACATTTACTGACTTAGATTCCCGTCAATTCAAACAACGATCATTAAACTTTTTGATCACATTTTAATCACGTCTCCTCCCCCTCAAAAATAGCATATTCGTGATATTTTTGATATCAACAGATTAAACAACATTTTAGAATCTTTTGGGGAGACAAACGGATTTGATTTAAGCATGAATATGGAACATTTTAGTTTTATACTCCCCCTTTAATAAAGCATAATCAATTAAAGGGTTTTAGAGGAGTTATCTTGAGCACAAAGTATTTTGAAAGATTTTGAAAATCTTTTGAACAATCTTGAAAAGGTGCTCAAGATGATGATGATTTCTCACCATTTTTTTTTTAAATGTAGTGCCAGCGTACACCTCATTTTTCGATCAAAGCACGAGTTTTGATTTGAAAATAATCAAAAGTCATCATTTAGTCGGGTTTCGATCTGATGTATCACGAAAGCCATTTTATGAAGAAATTTTGAGAAGCGACATGTTTTAGAAAACAATAAAGAACTCTCGCTCAAGCATCATACATGCCAGTATCATTGTTGAATGACATTTCTAGAACGTCTGAGAATATCGATTATACAAGAGACATGTCGTGAGAAGAATATTTTTGGGTTTTTGATTTTATATTGTTTTTGTATTTTTTGAAAAAATTTATATTTTTATATTTTGCTTTTGTTGGTTTTTCAAATTTTGTATTTGGTTTTTTTCAAAAATATTTCACTGTGAAGCTTTTGGAAAATCATTTTCAAGAAGATTCGAGAAGACTTTCTAACTCCTCGGGGGTTAGGCTTACGCATTCAATTCGTCGAACTAAATAGTCAAACCTTTCTTTTGGAAGGGCTTTAGTTAATAGATCGGCGAGTTGGTAATCTGTCTTCACGAAGAATAATTCAACAATACCATTTTCGACGTACTCTTTGATGAAGTGATAGCGGACACGGATATGCTTAGTCTTTGAGTGATGAGCAGGATTGCATGATATGGCTATGGTACTTTTGAGTCACAATACATAGGTATTTTATCGAAAGTAAAGCCATAATCTGTGAGTTGTGTTCTCATCCATAGAACTTGAGCACAACACGCATATAGAGACACATACTCGGCCGCGGTTGATAGTGCAAGATGCAATCTTGTTTCTTTGAAGACCGACTTACTAACTTTTCACCCAAAAATTGTGCTCCTCGGATGTACTTTTTCTGTAACTTGATCACTGCGTGGTGCACGCATGCGAAAAGGCATATTAGATCAAATCCGGTTCCCGGATACCAAAGTCCCATGTGAATGGATGTCTTGTGTAGAAAGATCCTTTTAACCTCTTTGAGGTGCGGTTCGGTAGGCTTTGCACGAAACCGTGCTAATAAGCAAGCGACAAAATGAATATCACGGTCGACTAGCGGTAAGATACATGAGAGAACCAATCATGCTCCGATATTTCTTTGGATCAATAGGTTTCCCAAACAAATCGGCTCCAATTTTTGGTGATGTTACCATTGGTGTTCGACGAGTCACAATTATCCATACCATGATTTTTCAAAATCTCTGTTGTGTATTTAGCTTGATTTATAAAAATTCCACGTGGGGATTGATGTATTTGTAAACCAAGAAAGAATTTTAGTTCCCCATCATGGACATTTCAAATTTGCTTTTCATGAGATTTTCAAAATGTTTTGAAAGATTTGGATTAGTGGACCCAAAGATGATGTCGTCCACATAAATCTGAACAATCAAAATGTCGTTTTTGCATTTTGTGTAAACAAGGTAGGATCAACTGTTCCTTTGGTGAAATTGTTTTGGATAAGGAAGAGGGCGGATTCGTCATACCGCGCTCGAGCTTGTTTCAATCCATAGATTGCCTTTTGAGTTTGTAGGCGTAGCGGATGATTCATGTCTATGAAGCCTTACGACTCCGCATTACACTTCTTCTTTTGAGTTCCATTCAAAACGCGGTCTTAATGTCCATCGATAAACCGTGATGTTTTGTGAGCATAGGCTAAGAATATCTGGCGCTTCTAGTCTAGCTACCGGCGAATGACTCTTCAAAGTCTATCCCTTCCTCTTATCGTATCCTTTGGCCACAAGAGCGAGCTTTGTTAATTGCAGTCATTTCTTCATCCCGTTTGTTCTTCCATAACCATTTAAGATCAATGACACGAACGTCAATTGGTCTTGGAACCATTTCCCAAGAGTCATGTAGGCGGTATTGGAGAAGTTCCTCCTGCATTGCTTCTATCCATGCGGGATACGCCATTGCCTCGCATGAATGTTCTTTGGCTCTATATTGCTAATTGAGCAAAGGTAAATGCATAAGTCGCAATCGTTGGCAAGTTGGCGTCTGTCTGAATTGGCCTTGAAGGTTCACCAATAACTTGTTCAATTGGGTGGTCTTTTGTCCACTTCTGAGTAGAAGGATACCGTTGGTTATACGTATGCGAGTTAGATGGTTCTCGTAAGCTTGAAGATGATTCAGCTGATTCCGTAGCAAGCGGGTTTTCAAATAAGTCTTCATCTAACGTTGCATCGTTATGGTTTTGGTTTTGCTCATCAACTGTTGGTAGAACGGGTGCAATAACCGTAGTAGATGTAGATGATGTAGATGGAGTTGGTGCATTGGTTTCGACCGTTGTAGATGCATCTTATGTTGGTGGTGGAGGATGATGTTGGCGGGTGCAGCGGAATGATGGTTTGATGCATTTGTCGAAGTTCCACCATAGTATTCATCGAACATTAACTCGAAGAAATTCTCCCATTCTTGTTCTTTAGGATTGTCAAGCGAAGTTAATTGAGCTCTTTGAGTACGAGTCCAACCGATGTGTCGGAAGTCTGTCGGTTTAGTGCGGGTTCTAGAGCTAGTCTCGGAAGCCATATGTGAAAGTTCGTCAAACTTCACATTCATCGTCTCCATGATCCTCCTAGTGCTTCTGTTATACACCCGAATGCCCTCGAGTTATCTGAATATCCAATGAAGATTCCAATATCACCTTTTGATTTTAGTTTTCCAATATCTTCTCTGTCATTCTAGGATAGCACAAAGCGCCAAATACGTGAAAGTAAGAGATATCCGGTTTTTCGTTGTTCACAAGCTCATACGGGGTTTTATTGAATCTTGGATGGATGAGGGATCGGTTACGAGTGAAACAAGCGGTGGCAACATCGACCCATAGAAATAGCGGTGCACTAGAATAGATTAGCATTGTGCGAGCGGCTTCCACAAGAGTTCTATTTCTTCTTTCAACTACCCCATACTGCTGTGGAGTTCTAACAACTGATGTCTGATGTGTGATTCCAACATCTTCAATATAAGCTCTTAACTCGATTAGTGAATTACGTGCGTTTGTTTCTTACAACCCTTACTTTGGAGTTTGAAGAAGTACTTGAATTACGTTTGAAAGGTGATGATGATGCTTGGTGCTTCGTCTTTTGATCTCAAGAACTTAACCCATGTATATCTCGAATAATCATCGACGATGACAAGAATATACTTTTCCCATTAATGCTTTCAACTCTCATTGGGCCACATAAGTCCATGTGCAACATATGCAACTTGCTTCGAACTAGTGCGGTTTTGGGTTTATATGATGCTCTTTTGCTTTTCCTTGTTCGCATGATGGACATAAGTGATCCTTGGTGTATTTGAACTTTGGAAGTCCGTTGGCGATGTTGTCTTTGGCAATTTTGTTGATGGTGTCGAAATTGAGATGGGATAACCTTCGTGCCACAACGGTGTGTTCGGATGCTCGTGTCATAAGACATATTGGTGATGAAGAGGCCATTTGATTGATGTCGATAGCATACAATTTTGTATCACGATTCCGGTTAAGAGATCGATTGCCATCAAGTTTCTAACGAAGCAAGCATTTTCCTAAAGCAACCTCTAAATCGCATCCGAGCGCGTGAAAACAAATTGTGTCCCAACCCTTCGACATAGTAAACCCGAGTGATCAAATAATTTCCAAAGGTAGATCTCCATAACCCATGATAGCTGCTACATGATCATTTCGAAGCGTCACGGTTCCCATGAATTTCAGGACGAAATTGATCCAGACTTGATTCCCGGTCATGTGCTTGGAGCAACCGAAGTCGGCGATCCAAAGACATATTTCGATAACTTGCCAATACTGAGAAGAAGAATATTTGGAAACCGTTTTGATTTTGGTTCCTTTGGGTTAGAGGTAAAATCCTGATCACACTCAAAGAAGTTGTCTATATGTAAGACAGGTGCATCACTCATTCTACCGTTCTCGAGTGTGAAAGTTCTACACGTGGGTTTCCAAATATCATCCCTAAAGTAAACATTTGGTTCCTGTCATAGTGTAAAGCCTAAGTCTGCAACTAGTCTTCCTATTCGCTTTAGCATAAGTTTTTGGGCATTCTTCTTAATGAGCTTAACAATCTCATTCTTAGAAACACAATCATCATGAACATTAGATAAAGATTTCTTGCAAGTTAAACAAAGAGATTCAACAGATTCATTAAACTTAGCAGATTTCATAGGTTCATTACATTCAGATGAAATGTCTTTCTTATTCAAAAGCGGTAAATTCCTAGGGTGTTCTTCTACTTTCTTCTCTTTATTCAAGCTACTACTCTTAGAGGCATGCGAGACTCTATTGTTCCTTGTATTGCTCTTAGGCTTTAGTCTGCTGCTCCTAGAGGTGCTTCCTAGTCTTGTAGAAGGTAAGGCACACTCATTAGGATTCACAATTTTTATGAGAAGTGGTTTCACTTTCCTAGTCTCTTTAGTGCATTTCTAAACTTATGTCGTTTGTTCCGATGTTTTAGATGTGGAGGCAGCGCATTAGTGGTACTCATCTTAAAAGGCAGTGAGCTAAAACTTTTGGTTTCTCGATAACCGCTTTTCCTTTATCAACATTTTGTTTAGGCGGTGGAGTGATGGTTTTGATGAAACATTTTTCTCATTGACTTTTGGAGGAGGCATAGAAAGAGACATTTTTGGTTTTACAACCCGGTTTGGGAACATTTGCTTTCTCCTGAGCATCAATGGTTTTAATCACGATATCCACTTGCCTTTCCTTTTGACTTTCAGTGAGCCCTCAAAAGATCATTTTAAACTTTCATGTCATTGTAGGCACGCTCATACGACAGTTTGTCATACTTGCATTCCTCGATTTTTCGATCAAGTTGTTTAAAATATGAGACATTTTCTTTTTCAAGTTTCATAAGAGCTTTTTCATATTTTGAAACAATTTTGGAGGTCTCATCCTGGAGTCTTTCATGATCTTCAACGGAATATGTTTGCAAAATGATGGACATAATATCGATAGTCGAACATCTTGAAGAGAGAGTCATTTAAAGTTTCCAAAACTTTGATTTGTTCAACACTTTCATTAGCTTGCTTTACGTGGATTTATGGTCCTTGACAAAGTCGGTTGTTTCTTTCAAAATGCTTGTTCAAAATGAATTACCCTTGAGTTGATGTTATTGGTGAGGGCAATTTGAGTTTCAAAAACTTTTCGTTCATTATCAAAACTATTAAACCGGATGTTTGTTGTAATATTGGTTTTAGTTTTAACGGTCTCTTGAAGATCCGCAATTCTAGTTTCACATTTTCCAAAATACTTCGCATCACTTGTGTTAAAAGGATTGTTTGAAGACATTTGTTCAATGTTGGAAAGAGATTTGGAGACAACAAGTTTTGTTTTGAAACGATTTTGAAGCGGTGTTGACTTTGTTTGAAACACTTGTTGTGATGGAGAACTTTGACTTTTCCTTTTGATTAACAAAAGTAATTCCGTTAATTTTGTTCCATTTGTTATAATCAATAGGTTTGATTTCCGGATTCTTTTGTTTCATTTTTGATCTACTCTCCTCAGATAGTTCTAACGTTTCAAGAGAATCATGCACAATTATAGGTTCATGCAATGGTTGTCCATTGTTCAACACATTCGAGTTCTTTCGAGCTTTCTTGAGAAAACAAGGAGGTGAGTTACCAAGAGCCATTTTTTTTGTAGTATGAAAAATCGGATTTACTTGATTAGAAAGCATCTTGATTGTCTTAGCGGAATGACCCGTTGTAAGAAGCAAATTATCCAATTTCTTGATTTTTTCCGTTTTATCGAGAATTTCATCAAGAAGAGAATCTTCTCGTTTTGCAAAATCAGCAATCAACTTCTTCTTCTCTTTTTCAAGATCAGAATATGTTGCTTTTTGTTTTGAAAGTTGGTCATTTAGTTCAGAAATTTCCTTGTTTAAAGATTTGATTTTCAAATTCAGATTCACATCAAGTGTGTCATACTTTAGTTGCAAATCTTTTCTCTTAAAAGCAGAATCTCGATAACCAATTTCTAATTCCGACATTTTGTTTGTATGAAATTCATAGGCTTTGGCGTGCTCCTTGTAACTCTCAAGCTCAGCGGTCAATTTAGCATTCGCCGCCTTAACTTCGCGATTGACCGTTCTAACTTTCTCAACTTCAATGCCACATTGATTGATTAATGATTCAACATAAGCACGTGTTTCCTCATCGGTCTCGATATTTTGTGCCACACGGCCTCCACTAGGATCCACATCACGGAGTTTGAGTTAGTATTGCTACAACTTCGGATTGTCCATATATGTATCATAAGTAGGTCTTGATCCGCGAATCTTGTTCGTCATGAGTAAACACATCAAATATGACATTGTTATAGCATGGATCAATGATTGGTACCTCAGATGCTGCGTTGGCGTCATAGGCGGGAGGTGAGTCGACTCGTGTCATACTTAGCTTCACGAAGATTTGCCATGAAGATGCAATTGCATTGAGTTCCTCGAGGTCTTCCAATCATCCACAATAGCGAAAAATCATTTTCCTCGGCCTCAAGCTGTAACCCGCATCTAGCTTATGCGCTAACAAGCGAGCTTTTGAAGAAAATCACCAGTCTTCTTGTGCGGTTTAGTGGGCAGATTTCTTGCCATGTGACCCACTCCTTGGCAGTTATAACACTTCGATTACCACGATTCACATTTCCATAATTCCCAACGGGGGTACAACATACCCATTCGATTACATCGCTCTATTCCCAACATTCTCGTCCAATCGATTTCCAACATTACGACCCCGATTACCACGATACGGAATCGCTCGATTACCCATCACGAAATCCTAGTAGCATATCCTGCTGATTCCCAATAACTCCAACCATTTGTCCTTGATTACCCATATTCACACCCGGTACGTGCAATTTGCACATGCGAGTGTTTGATGATATCCTTTGGTTGTTGTTAGTAGGTGTGGAATAGCGACCTTTGATTACTTGACCCAAGAGAGAAATTATTTGGGACTTAGGGTCTTCTTGATCGATTCTAGATCGGTGATTCCTTGTTCACTGGTATTGTTGATGTTCGGATAGAATTGTTGTTGTGGTTGTGGAATGTATTCTTTGCAAGTTGTTGTTGTTGGAAGATGATGAAGCTTGTTGTTGTGTATTCACTGAGGGTTGAGTCTTTGCAATGAGTGCCAATGGATCATGATTCTTTGCTAATCTTTCTTGCGACTTCATTAGCTTGACTTGGTTTTGTTTGAGAAAATCATTGAGTTGATCAAAGTTCACCTGATGAAGGTCTTTTGTTTGGTTGACAATAGTGACATATCGTCCCCATTCTGCTGGAAGATTGTTCAGGAACTTGATGTTTTGAGCGATAGTTACGGGTGTCAACTTGTTTCGATTAGCTCATTCATCAAAGTGCAAAACCTTCCATAGTAGGATTCAATGGATTCTCACAGGTAGATGTGAACTTCTCCCATGCAGTTAGCAACTTGTTCTCCTGTGTCTTGTTGACCGATTTACGTTCCATGACAAAGTCGTCTAACACGTTCCCACATGTCGAGCGGTTTCACAGCTGTCTACAAAGCAAAAGATGTCTATTGGTAAACCCGGTTGGATAATATGAATTGCCATGTCATTTCGACTTGTTTCTCGATCCTCTGCGGTGTATTCAAAGATTCTTATTGAAGACGAAGAGAAGATGGTGTGGTGGAGGTGTTGCATCGGATTTCGGTTCATTAACTTGTCGAGGCTTGAAGGGTCCATCTTGAATGGATTTAATCATGAGTTTTCCATTAGGTTTGGTCTTGATGTAACGAAGCATTCGACTTGTCCATTGAAGATAACCACCTTTTGCCAACATAGGAGGTCGGTTTTCGGCACCAGCTGCATGAATGTCTTGTTGAGTAGCCATTGATGAAGGTATGATCTGATAAAGTTGATGTAGGATCGATTCAGCGATAAAGGAGTTGTGGTTGATGAAGATTAAGCCCGGTTGAGGTGTTTCGAAAGTCGTAACCTTGGTTCTTAAAAATTTTTGCCCAAAATTTGAAATTCACTATAAAAATCAATTCTAAGGTCGTATGAAAATTTTTAGTTATGACAATTTTGGCCAATTTGACCGAAAAATTTGAATTTAGGCCCAAAATTTGAATTTTGACCAAAATTTTCTGATTATACCAAAATTTGAATCTCGTAAAATTGAGCGTTTAGTCTCCTCAAAAATTTAATTTTACTCAAGTTTTCCACCAAAACTTTTTTTTTTTTTTTTTTTTTAAATGAAACCTTTATGCGTAGAAAGAGCTTGGTAGAAGCGAGGTTACAGTAGACAAGGCTTATGATTAGGATCTTATCGTTAGGAAGCTTATGCGTAAGTATGCGAGAAACCTTATGTTGAAAGGAAACCTTAAGCGTAGAAACCTTAAGCGAGCGTAGAAACCTTAAGCGTGCGTGGAACCTTAGGTAGAAACCTTATGCGTAGAAAGTATCGTACGCGTAACCTTAGGCTTATGCGTAGACAAAAAGTTACTAAATTAAACCTTACGGTAATTTTGAAGTTATCGAAGTTACTGTAAGCTTTTAGCTTATCGTAAACTATGGTTAAGAACCAAAATCCTTTATCGCGTAAGGGATATCCACAAGTCGAGTGTTTCACACACTTATCCAAGTGAGGAAGCACCGAGTAACGTTATAACCGAAGATTCTTCACCAAAAGTTACGAGTAGAAAACTAGGGTTTTGACTTTTTGACTTCTACTCATTTCCAACGATTCAAATGATTTCTTTTACCCAGATAGCCTTAAAACACTCGAATAACCCAAAAATGTTGACCTTTTTCACCCAAATTGCCTAGAAAAGTTACGGTAGAAATGACCAATAACCAAATACGAGCTTAAAAATGAAGAAAAACACGTAAAGCTACGAACTTTTTGCAAAAAACTGAAACTTTAGCACCAAATAAACCTTAAACCACAAGAATCTTGAATTTTAAAGTGCAAAAATTAAAGCGTTAAGCTTGACAAAAAAAGCGAGAGCCTTTTACGCTTAACCCTTCAAAACAAACACAAACACTCCTAAACCATTGTTAGGCGATTGATACCAATTGTAGGACCTTATATCTATCAACCTTATCACAAACCAATACCCACGTTTTGCTTAGAACACGTTAAACCAAACACATATACGTATAAGAAGATGAAATAAAGAAAGGAAGATGGTGACTTGAATGATATAAGATTCGTGTATGTTATGAGTATAAGATAAACACAATATGTTGTATTACTTCAAAGGAAAACACACACACACACACTTTCAAGCACACCCTCAAATGACCATTTGAGGGGTATTTATAGTCCAAGGGACTTGATGCCCTAAAGGCTTTCCATGGGCTTTTCGTGGACTTGGATTGGGCTTGGGATGCTTAAGCTTATACACGGCTTAGCATACCTTAACATTTAACCAATTAGCTTCGCCCAGTCCACGAGCCCGTTGACTATTCTATCACGATATCTAACACACGATACAAAGTTCCTAATCGTGAATGACCATCACTTCTAATAAAAACTATTAAGGCTAACACATTATTTATTTTACGTGCAAATAATTTTGTCATACATGAACATGCTAATAGTGTTATATATTATTTTTCGCTAACTAATACATTCCATCGATAATTATAAGTCATGTCCGCCCATTGGGCGGCCTTTTATTGAAGGTCTTTTGCTCACTCTTTCTAACCATTGTTAAGATGCGTGCTACATAAAATGACTTAACACCCTATGTACCACTTCTACGCGTGTGTTGGGAATTCTGTGAAACAGTGATTCTACTGATCGAGAAACAATGGATTCTGCTGAAGTTATATAAACGTACAAAGTAGGAACTATGCTGAAGTTATTCTATTGAAGTAGTGGAGATATAAGTCTGTGAAGTAAAGATGCGTGAGTATTTGAAGTAAGGATTCGGTCAATGCGAGATTAGTATCCATTGAAGGATTACAAGAAGTGTGCATGTGTTTTAATTACTTATATGTTAGCCCATATTTATTATTGTGCTATTGCCCAAGGTTAGCATGGGCTTGTTTAGAGTTTTCCCATAATTATTCGATGTATGGGTTAAAACAATATTTAGGTGCATGCTTGCATGCTTGTTCTTTCCCAAGAGGAATAGTGTTCCTTGTCTATAAAAGGAACTTAGGTCTATTGTATTGAAAGAACCTTTTTTTGAGAAAAACATTCAAGAAAAACCTCTATAGAAGAGGGTGTAAAGATCCATAGAGGATCATTAGTTTCTATTAGAAAAACCTTGTTGGTAACTTTGATTGTGTTCTTATTATTCCGCTGTGCATGTTCAATCATTGTTACTGTATACTCTAGTTGAGTCCGGATCTTGGATTATACAATTGGTATCAGAGCGGGTGGCTCTCGATCTTGAGTTTACAAGGTTTTTCGAAGAAAAGATACAAAAATTCGTAGCTGTTAATATTTTAAGTCGTGTTTCGCTGGGGTTTTAAGCAATGATAACTTTTCTTGAACCGTTGGATCGAGCTACAATTTTTCTCAAGCATCTCTAGATAGTAATCTAAAGTGTCACCGAGGATTGTCGATTGGAGCTCTCAATCAAAAGTTATAAGCCGTCAAAGTCTACTAAAAAAGTTTCGTAAGGATACTTCAGCACTGTTTTGAAACAGTCATATCTTCTTCGTTAACCGTTGGATCGGCATAAAATTTGGACTGGAAGTTCTTGGTATACCAAGGAAGGTTTCCACCGAAGGGATCGTTGCCTCTGACAGAAAGTTATAAGATCTAGAAAACTGCTGCAGACACACTCTGAAAGAGGTCTTGTGAGTTTTTCTTTGGTCTATTATCTTTACTCGTACATTGAATTTGAAATTAATATGTACTGGTTTCATTTGCTCGAGAGTTTATATCATTCATTGTGGGGCTTAAATTTAATGTGGGGTGATGTATAATTGTTATTGTGGTCTCGACATATGATTGGTCAAATTGTGTGAGGCTAGCTTTTTTTTTTATTGGTCAAAGAAAGTAGAGATCTTGTGCAATCAATTTGTGTGTTGCTGTAGATGATTCACGCTTTGGACAGGTAGGACCCACATGTTAGTATCATCTTTTACGAAGACTATTATTCATTTAGTTATGATCAAGTGGGTATAAAAGATTTTAATAATCCTATTGGTTGAATCTTTGTTGGGTGGTCTCGAATCAGTACATGGGGCTCGAATTTTAATTGGTCAAAGTTGCTTGGTCGATGGGTTTGTTTGTTTTATTCATTAAAAACGAATTCCTATGTATTTTTGCTACTTGATGATGTGCACTCATTGTGGATCACGTAGGGCTAGCGCATGATATCAATTTTCTATGTGGTCCCTTCTCGGTTGATAGTGTAATTTTTGTTCACACGATACTTAGTTTGCATTAGTTGGGGATAGAGATTGATAGGCTGTCGTGGGTCCCATATCTTGTTTCTTCTGATTGGTCGGAAGTATTTTGGTTTCTGCTGATGCTTCACGTGAGCATTAATTCATCATATAGAGTATAAGATTTAGTGTGGCAAGGTGCATGTTTGTTATGGTGTCTCATTAATTTGATTGGTCTATGTTAGTGTTGATCATGTGGGTTCCTCGCTTGGTTTCATACTGATATATTTTTCGAGGTGTACTGACATTCATTTTGTTATTGCTGACATTCATTTTGGTTCGTACTATCACATAACTTTACTGCTGTTTGGTTTCTATCTTGGTACCTTTCGAATGGCAGAATTTGATAATAATAGGGATGATGGTATGTTTCCTTATTTGATGAATGATGAGTACGAGGTCTGGGCTAAGAAGATGGAACACTGGATCATGAATAATGATATGAATACCTGGAAGGTGATCCAAAATGGCAGCATTTAAAAGGATTGGAAATGATCGTGATGGTAACATCATTATTCTTCCTCCAACGATTTAGCGGATGAACACATTGTTGTACAAAGAGAGTCAAAGGCGAACTATCTTGCTTAAATCTATTCCCTGATCGCCATGTATATTTTCGTTATATGGATGATGCAAGTCTTATATGGAATACTCTCAAAGTAAGGTATGGAGGAAAGGCGAAATTCAAGAAGATGAGCAAGGAAGTTGATGCTAAAGGTTATGTCGTGAAGAATTTGCCAAATTGATTGCTCTCATGGGCATCTCTCAGGTACATACTTGTGTTTTTGGTTGTAAAGAGAGATATAATGAACTTAAGGAAGCCTATGATGAAATGAAACCTAAATATAATGCATGCTATGTTGACAATGAGGCTTATAAACATGCTTTAAAAACATTAGAAAGACAAAAAGTTTGGTTTCAAAAGAATCAAGTGGCTTATGATGAAAAGATTAGGGTGCTAGAAAGTGATCTAGAATTTGCTAAAATTGATTTAAAGCGCCTTTGAGAAAGAAAAAGCTGTCAGAGTGTCAAAACAAAGTGCTAAAGAGAAACTAGATGAGGAAATTGCTAGGCATAAGGAATGGTTATTGAATGGAAATAAGTTAGCTAGTCACATCTATGCTAGTCAAAATCCTAATACTCCTATAGGTTTAGGCTTTAAGAAGTATGTAGGAATAGAAGCTAGGGATGACACTCAATCAACACCACCCGAGGATTAGCTAATTTTGTTAAAGAAGGTGATTTACATTGTTGTCGCGTACCTATTAGAGGTGAATTCATGCCCATTGACCTGTCCATTCCAGTTGACTTTGATGGATCACACCATTTATATGGCAAAAAAGTCAAGTGACTTGCGGACCTTAGTGGCCAAACTAATGACTCTGTCTCTTGCTCTAAAAGTGACAAGTCGTCAGACCTAAAGTCCACTAACTATGCCTCATGTGATTCAAGTGAAAAGTCTGACTCATCTAGACACACACCCAAGACCACACCCAAGCCCAAAGTAGCTGATAATGAGCCCAAAACAAAGACAAGTTACTTATTCGATAAACACAATTTTGCTTCTAGTTAATTTTACGATAAGTTTAAATGTGATAAACAAAGTTGTGTTAAGAATAAGCCTTTTAAGAAGAAATCTTGTTTTGTGTGTGGTAGTAAACTCCATCTTATTATAGGCTGTGATGATTATCAGCAGGGAACAAGATGGGTGTTTCCTCACGGCCATAAGACTTCTGACCCACATGGACTAATGTTGCTAGTATTCCTCCATTTGTTCCCAAAGTTGCTCATGTGAAAGGGTAAACCGGCCTCCGTAAAACCAAAGGTGTGCATATCCAACTCATTGCCGCTTAATAGGCCTTTCCGCCTCTCATGGAGGATATTCTTCACGCCATCGGCTTGGTGGAACAAGAATGCTAGGCTTATGCCCTACTGCACCTAAAAGTTCTTATTTTCAGTCATATACACCTTATGTATCTCATATGAATATGGCACATGTTGGAGTTAGAAGGGCAACTGCTGTTAAGCCCTCAATAGGGTGTTCTTGGAAAACTCAAAGGAAAGGTTCATTCTGGGTACCCAAGAACAATAGTCTTTGTCAGTGCATTGATTAAGTGGGAGGCATAAGCCAAGGGAGGCTTATTGTTGTATTTTTATTCTAACCTTTTTTGCAAATTGGATCCTCATACTCTGGGAGGCTTAGTTTCACGACACTACAAATCGCCTTTTTGGTTTCACCGCCATGGTATCTTGTACATGTTTTGGTTATTTTATTTCTTCTTAGTTTTATTAAAAAAAAAAAATCGTATATTTCTGTTTAGTGTTAAAAAAAAAAAAAAAAAAAAAAAAAAAAAAACTCTACTCTCTCTTCGGGCCACTATTGCAGTTTTGGTGTTGGTTCATTACTACACCACTCATGGTTTCACCATGTCTCTCCTGACACAAGAGTTGGCTTACCCACAAGATTATGGCTTGTAAAGGTCACGGAAATCCATAAATGGTAATCAACTCACCATGATGATAACGACATTCCATCAAAGAGTTGGCTAGTCCTAAGCAAACGCTCCAGTAAAGACATGTCAAATCCGTTTATGGTCTTTGGTTTGCCAATAAATCGAGTCAGCATCGGTGTACTACCATGGTTCGAACTTAAACATTTGGCTACTCCAAAGTTGTGGCTATTGGTAAAGAGACATCAAATCCATTATTTTCAATGATTCACCTCTCACGAGAGTTAACACACCGATGTGATGAGAATAGTTCAAACCCGATATGTATTGAGGCATGCTATGTCATTTGTTGCCGCAAAGACCGGCGTGTCAAAGTTTGGTCATCATAGAGATGAGATTATTATTGGTCTCTTTAACGACGCTCGAAGTACAATCCTCAAGTTCTAAAGTGTTAAATGATTGTTGGAAGGATTGTGGGAAGTTTTGTCATTTGTTGCTACAATCCTCTAGTTCGAAATTTTTAAAGATCCGAACTGAACTTAAATGATACAATCCTCTTGGATTCTACCATCGTGTCAAAATTGGGTTAGGGAGATTGTTGGGAATTCGCGGGAAATGATGATTCTACCGATCGAGAAACAATGGATTCTCAATAAGAAAGAGTTCTCACTGAAGTTATATAAACGCAAAGTAGGAACTATGTCAAGTTATTCTACCTGGCAGTGGAGATATAAGTCCCTCAAGTAAAGATGCCGTGAGTATGTCGAAGTAAGGATTCTCGGCACAAAGATAGTATCCACCGGGGATTCTGTCAAGTAGTATGCATGTGTTTTAATTACTTATATGTTAGCCCATATTTATTATTGTATCAGCCAAGGTTAGCATGGGCTTGTTTAGAGTTTTCCAATAATTATTCTATGTATGGGTTAAAACAATATTTAGTTGCATGCTTGCATGCTTGTTCTTTCCCAAGAGAGGAATAGTGTTCCTTGTCTATAAAAGGAACTTAGGTCTATTGTATTGAAAGAACCTTTTTTTGAGAAAAACATTCAAGAAAAACCTCTATAGAAGAGGGTGTAAAGATCCATAGAGGATCATTAGTTTCTATTAGAAAAACCTTGTTGGTAACTTTGATTGTGTTCTTATTATTCCGCTGTGCATGTTCAATCATTGTTACTATATACTCTAGTTGAGTCTAGATCTTGGATTTTACAACGTGCGATAGAGTATTCAAAGCAGACAAGAGTTACAAGTATATTTGCTTAGAAATATGAAGTTGTAAGCTTAAATAATTTAGTAGTTTTGATTATTTAATTTGGAAACTTTGAACCATATTAATGTTGTGTTCTCCCTTTTCTTTATGACTGACTTCGGATGCATCCCTCGCAAAAATCAATCTCCTTTCTTAATCTATGTATGGCAAGTCAAGAAAACGCAATTATCAATTGCTAATGGATGGCTACTTCATGCAATGTAAATCAGACATGTTTAATTACCTTTTTTTGTTTATTAATTTATTAATCTCGAATAGCAAATGTACCTGAATGCACAAAGTAGAAACATCATAAAGAAAGCTTGAACCGTGAAGTTCAAAGGGATGCACTAACAAGTACAAGAAGGAATGATTCTCAGATAGATAGTCGCATATGCACATCCCGGAAAGACTCAATCAAGTGTTGGTTATACATATAGCTTATTTTCGTTAACTTAAGTTTTTAACGATATTTATAAGGCTTGCTCGCCCATCGAACGAGCTTGTTGATACTTTGTTCTTTCATGACCACTTTAAAACTTTTTTCTCATATTCGATAATCATTTATTTCTTTTCGCTCTAATGCATTCAATAAAAAATTTGACGCGTGTATATCTTATTTTCCGTTAACTTATTTTTTCAAAACGATAATTTCGCTTACAAGTAATTATAAGACAATGGCTTAATTATAATATATATATGGTGTATATATATATATATATATATATATATATATATATATATATATATATATATATATATATATATATATATATATATATATATATGTATATATATATATATGTATATATATATATGTATATGTATATATATATATATATATATATATATATATATATATATATATATGTGTGTGTGTGTGTATATATATACTTAATAGTTCTCTGTCACAGTTGTGTAGTAACACGAAAAACGAATTCAAAAACAGCCACAAATAAAGTTTAGGGTTGAGAGTACGATAACTGAACATTTGAACTATTCTGCACATAGATAATAACAAAGCATTAATGATAGATGAACAAACACCAAGGCAACCTAGTATTACTCGACTCTGGTGTCTTTTCATCCATCATTGCTGCTTCATAATTTTTTGATGTCGGAAGGTCTGTCCATAAGATGGATGTAAATGATACTTCATAGTAAGCATCATTGTCTTTATAGATCAGCAATAAGTAGCTAACATGGTTGCACAATTATAAGTTTCATTAAAGTACATGGCATCACAACGTCATGACATATTTGGTTACATTGGTAAGCTACAAAACTTTAAACAAACATTTTTTTTAAATAGCTTTAGTGTGAACATGTAACATGTAACATGTCACAAAGCTTTTAAAGATGACAGTGACGATGAAAGGACTAAATGTATCGCTATTTTAAAAACCGGCGTCATGTATTAATACCCTTCGTAGAAACTCTGCTTAACTTTCAAAAGAATTGGTGATTGATAACAAAGCAGTCACGTATAATTTAAGCAGGGAAGTTTGACACGATGTTGCAATCCAATTTGATTCAAATGAGAGGGTACGACATTTTGTCATCCTTCGCTACCATTAATATGTGGATGTAATTTGTTACCATCATTTCTTTTCTAATAGTTATATAAAAAAAAGGTTGTGTTAAGAAATTCAGGGGAAAAGCTTTTTTTTTAATAAACCTTTTTTAAAGAAATAAAGTTTGTCCTATCAAAGTCAATGTCACTCTTATCCACACCATGAACTCTATTATCTAGTTGTTGTACACAGATGAGGAAAAAGCGGGAAAACGATACAAAGCTTTATGGGAAATCCTAACAGACCTAGGACTGCAACACACGTTATATTGTTTTCTTACTTTTTCGTCCTCTGTATACAGACTCATGTTCATGTAACCATGGTTTATAAAGTAGCACGAACCAAGTTTAAGATATAAGTTTTTTTTTTAGAATTGCACAAATATTTTCCAAGAACATTTGTAGAGATAAGTAATTACCTTGGTGTTAATGCCTAAGTAGCATATGCAACGGCAACAAAAGACCTTCATAAGAATTTTTTAGACCAAAATAAAGATTCTACAACCTGAAAGATTTCATAACTGGTTTTCACAACATTTAGGCTCAGAAACTTATGGCTGCAACCACAATGTATATGTGACTGCATTGCCAAATAAGTTTTGCAAAAACCATGACTACAACCACATTGTATACGTAACTGCCTTGCCATAGTATATTACAATCTGTAATCGTCATCACCTAAAAAGTTAACCATAAGACATCCAAGAAAATAGCTTCAATCTATATACAGAAGTTCGTTGCAGCACCTTTGCTGTTTGCTGTCTTTACAAAATGCATTTTTTTCTTTCTTTTTTACCTCCTTCCTTTTTTCCCTATCTTCTTCAATATTTCTTCATAGTTATGATGAGAGAAAAAAGCTTTAAGGTATAGAAGCTTCTACTGGAATATAAGAAAGCTCAGATACTTAGATGATCAACACGTCGGTAAGTCGGTGAGCAAGTTAATTTTGGACCACAAAAGTTAAAGGGAATGGCATTAGAATACTTACGGTTCCTGTTGTTGACCCGTTTCAGACCTAAGTTAAAGAGGGGCAAAACGACTACGTCTAACATTCCTTTTGTATTTTGAGGCCAAACAACGCTCGTTAGCCCAAATGGTATCGCAATTTTTTTACTGTTCACAAACGACGTAGATTTAGCAAAGGGTGAAACGGCGCCGTAACCATAAAAAGGGACAAAATAGCATCGTTTAAGAATCATTTAGGTTCAGAAAACTCATGGCTGCAGTCACACTGTATATGTAACCGCCTTGCCAAATAAGTTTTGCAAACACCATGGCTGCAATTACAATGTGTATAGAGTTACCTTGCCAAGGCATATTGCAATGTGTGTTCATCATTACCTCAACAACCGAACCATGAGACACCGAGACTATAAATTATAAATGTTATTAAATGGCGTGGGAAATGGCGTCGTTATTCTCTGCTGAAACGATGTCGTTTCATGTTTGGAGTATAAATTGCCAAATAAAGTGGTTTTCAAAATGGAGGTTGCCGATGCCACTATACATGGCACTCAACCGTCCTTCCATCTTATTGATAACATAGAGCGACAATATTCATTAAACGGTAGTGTTTTTTGTGATGCCACAACATTGACGGTGAGAACACCCATGACTGCAAACACATTGTGTACAGAACTGCCAAATTTGGATTTGCAAAATGGAGGTTGTTGAGGCAACTACTTGTTAAGTAACTATCTGTGGTCAGATCAGTAGCTGCAAATCAACAACCACATAGCATATAATTACCAGCAAGTACTCTAAGCACAAATGAGTTGCTTGAGAGAAACAGACTTGAACAATCACTGTGTGTGTAAACCACGACATTAAACCCCTGCAACAAAACATTGTAAAATCATAATGAATCTTAGCTCATCAACAACAAGCAATAATCTTAGACCATTCAACCTATAGAAGCAACAAACCATTAAAAGGAACAACATATTCGTAAGTAACATCAAACAACCAACAGTGTAAAAAGCATGAGCATCAAATCGAATGTTTAGCTTAAATACAAGTTTTACAAAGCATATCAAGATCAAGAGATGTAACCATGTAACAATCAAATCATTGTTTTGTTTTTAAAACAATAACATCGTCACTACTTGTAAGTGATAAGATGCAACACACGATCATATAACACTTAGCATCAGCAGATAGAAATATGACAAAAAAAACGTAGCCAATAGTTATAAAAACATCGTACGAATGGAAACTCACCCAGAAGTACTTAAATCTGTGCAAATCGGGTGCAGATCTAGCAAAAATAAACTAGACCCGTGGTCGGACGTACTGTAGCTAGGGTTTCGAATAAGATATATGATTTGAGATTGAGAAAAATCTACGTACACACATTCATGTGTGTGTTATTTAGAGAGTGAGAGAACAAATGGCACCGACAACAACGTAAACGGTGACGTTTTCAAATCATATGTATTTTAATGGGAATCACCTATGTTAGCGTTAGAAACACACTCCAAACATGAAACGATGTCGTTTTAGCAAAGGTCGAAACGACGTCGTTTACCACACCATTTGAATATATAATATATCAAGACAATATTTAACCACATAAAAAAGTCACCTTTTCTCATATATAATACGAATAAATAAATGCAACTTATCATATATATCATGATAGTTATATATGTTTAATAGATAAAATATGTTTTCAATAAAATAGTAGGTTATTGTCAACAAGTTTATAAGTAAAGAAAAAATGTTTTTTTTTTAATAATTATTGTTGTCATGCATTTTGAAGTTGGAAATTTATATTAAACGAGGTGAAGAAGCCCCCCCGCAACTCCGTGGATTTGTTTCGAAATGCGGTATGTGTTTAAACCTGCGGTACTTCGTAATTTTATGTATAAGCTACCCGCTTTCGCATCGTTTAAAAAGAATGCAATTTTTTTTGTGAACCGCAAAATATTGATGCCTCTATCGCAAAACCAAAAATTCAAAGGACAACCAAAATTGCACAACCACATTCACATACATGACAATCGTCGCTATTCAAATAGTTACATAAAGCATTTGAATATGATTTAACAAAAAAAAACGAAAAGCATATACCATCCTGAATAACGGTAGGAACAATATTTTAAACATACACACATCGTAAATAAATAGCCTTGATGTCTAAAAACCTGAGAAGCCATGGTTTGCTTACTCAGTTCCTTCGCTAAGATGCCGGCTTGATAGAAACGTTCAAGCTGGAAAGTGGAGTCGTCACCATTGGCTACATCTGCAATCCAAAGATTCGTACGACCTAGCCAAACTAAAAGAAAAAATTTCCAAACTTGAATATCGTAGTTAAGGCCATTGGTTACTGCTACCTCCTTGTTATTCTTGTCATCAGCTTGAGCTACACCATTTGCTATCTCATGTCCGTATGTCTTGAGCCGGTAGTAAAGGTTCTTCATGGTTGCAGTAAATGAAAGACGTGTAAGTTTGTGAAAAAGGTAGACCCTAGAATCAGTAAAAAATACATAACCGAATTACCTGATGATGCTAACAATAAAGATGAATGTCACAGTATGAGGCAAGTCGCAAGTGGTATCTTGTTCTAAATGGAAAAAAAACATATGGATATTTATAATGCAAGACTTTTATTGCGATTCATTGTATAGATTGAAATACCTTTACTAGAAGGTGGTGCACATGATTTATTACCAACCCTTTATTACGTACACGTTCAAGGAGTTTAATCACCATCGACCTGGTGAAAGAATCTTTATCTGTTCGCGAAGCTTATACCCGAATTAGTCGTACTCTGTGAAGGATCCTTTTATTCCATACTTGGATATCGTTGTGTCATCGAGTTGAATCTCTCCACTCGGAAGTATACTTCAAGCGTCAGTCGATCATGTTGATACACGATGTTCAAAATAGTGAGACCCGTATAATCGCCCCCTTGAATTCCTTTTGCTGCATCGAGAGTCTTTGTGCAAAGGTCTGCACCAGACGTATTGCTAGACCATTGTCACAACGAGAGGAATGCGAGGGGAAGATGAGAAACGGCCAATATCTTAAACATCCCGTATCAATATTAGAAAATGAAGATTGCACCATTCTATCGGAGTGGAAAGAATCCAATCGATGACACGACTATTTAGTTTCGAAGATGTAACTTATTCCACCGCGGTACATATGGGCAATAGTTACAAATATGCAGCTATCTATGATTCTGAAAGGTGGTGTCAAATTATCATAGTATTAGAATTATAACGTACTCATAGAGGAAGACATACATGGTAGTTGTGTGTAATCAATGCGGCAAGAAGACAAACCTTCACAAGATAAATCATAAATTATGTGCATCAGTAACTTCGCATACAACATTACACTTGAATATTGTTGCGCCATCGGAGTGGAGTCTTTCCACGGGAGTACATTGCAAGCGCTACCGCTAATGTTGAGACGATGTTTAAGATAGTTAGACCCGTCTACTCAGCCCCCATTGAATTCCTTTTGCTATTTCAACGTTGTTGTGCAAGGTCCGCACTGCACGGTATTGCTAAACCGTTGTGAACGAAAAGGGTTTCAAGTGGTGAATTAGAACAAAGGCAATATCTTAAACATCTCATATTAATATTAGCAAATAAAGCTTGCAATATTCTACCTACTGGAAAGATCCCAATCAGACATTACTACAATTTGAAAAATAAAACCATTTTAAAGGCTTAAAATATCGCTAGTACAAAAGAAAACAAACCTTTTATGGCCAATTATAGCTTCTGTGCACACAATACCGCTAACTTGTTGTATAGATTCTGCATATGCTTACGAAACCTGTTCAAAACTTTCGCATCAACACGACCTAAAAACAAAATTTTTTAATTAGTTTCACTACTAAAGAATGCAAGATGCTACATAAACAGATTATAATATACCATCCTTTATTTTACCTTTAAAAAAAAAAACTGTTATAATACCTAAATTCAACGACAGCATAAAATTTTCACATCAACTATTAACAATACTAAGTAACGCTATTCCATTAAAATATAGAAACATTACTATAATTGTTAGGTTTCTACCATTTTAGGTAAGAGCCAGTCGCAAAGTCTGTGTTTGCCAAGATATACATATAAGGAAATCGAGAAAACTCAAAGTAATACTATTCAGTTAAATTCGTAAAATCTGAATTGGATCTTACACCAGATCGAAAGATAGAAACCTCGTATGAAAAACCAAACCTTGTGGTGGATGCATTATGGAAATCACATTCTCGGCCAAAATTGATGACGCCGAGGACCAAGTAATGACATTTTCGTAGGCCATCAAAATGCATCCGCCACTCCATTTGTACCTTAAATAACAAGAAGATGGTTGTCGACAAGATGAGGTCGCCAAGCGATATGTTGCTCTAATTGGAAAAAAAATACGGATATTTATATGCCATACTTTTATCACGATCCATCAGTATGGACCCGCCGTCGCTTAAGCTTACACCCACATAAGTTGTACTGCGAAGGATCCTTTCATTTCATACTTGAATACCGTTGTGTCATCGAGTTGAATTTTCCCACTCGAAAGTATACCTCAATCGCCGTCGATGATGACGACGCCGTTGTTCGTGATAGTGACATCCGCCTAATCGCCTCAAATTCCTTTGTGTTAAGAGCCTTTGTGCAAAGGTTCAGAAAGGTGACGCCATGCTAGACCACCGCCTCAACGAAAGTAACCGGGGAAGATGGAGAAGGGCCAATATCTTAAACATCAAGCCTTTCACCAGAATCCGTGTTTGTTGCTCAAATAGCATGCCGCATCTAGGATGATCTATAAACCGCACAAATGATCCTAGGTTTGACGTGCCATTCAATCATCAACAAAGCCGATTGCAAGTAAAACAGATGATCCGGTCCGCTCGTCGATGATGTTGACACGCCGATGTTCGGGATAATGACGCTGCCTTATCGCACCTCAAATTCTTTTGCCGTGGCAAGAGTCTTTGCGAAAGGGATGCATCACACATATTGCTAGACCAATCGCCACAAATGAAAAGAATTCGGAGGGAAGATGAGAACCGACCAACATGTTGAAACATTACGTATCGACCGTGAGGTTCGTGAAAGTGTCATCCGCCTAATCGCCTTTCAAATTCCTTTTGTCGCTTCAAGAGTCTTTGTGCAACAACCGCACGAACATATTGCTAGACCGTTATGACAATGAAATGAATTCGAAGGGAAGATCAGAACATGCCAATATCTTAAACATCCCGTCTCACTATTAGTAAATGAAGATCGCAATACTCTGCCCGGTGGAAAGATTCCAATCGATGACACCACTTACCTGGATAAGATTCAACTCATGACTGCTGAATAGATACAGATAATTTCAAACAACCGTTAGTGCAAAAAATGCAGCTACCCATGACTCTATAGTGGCATTCAAAACAGTAACATTTAACTATTAGAATTACGGTGTATTGATACAGATACAAATAGATGGTAGTTGGTAGCTAACATGATTTGCTTACGCATCTTTATATGCAACATCCGCAGGTCCCGATCTAGGAAACAACAAAAAGTAACACACACGTAATAAATACACACAAAAAATAGTACATAGACGTACATGTATCTGTCATTTAACCTACAGTTTCATTAACACGTCAAAACCAACAGGAAAACATAAATAATAGGAAAGAATGAGGCTCAGATATATGTATACAATAGCAATACCAGGCAATCAAAATAGGCTGCAACGCAACCATGCGTTCAATGTGGTACCACTGCTACGATGACGGCCAAGGAAATGTATACGCGTTGGTCAGAATACTATAATCATTGGTATATGTAAAAACATATACCTTTTCTTGATCAAAACCGGACCAAAAAGACCAAAAAACTAACCCCTAAAGCCATAAATATTTGTGTTTTTGTGTTTATGTATGTGTAGGTAACGGATATTGCAAAATGGGCAAAAACGAGCACGAATGGAAGGAGCACGGTTACGGACCAATGATAATTTTATTTGAGCATCGAGGCAAGAAAGAAAATTTTAAAGACTAACAAGCCCCGAAGATTGCAATTAATTAAGATGCTTAAAAGAAAGAAAATGGATCCGCAACAGTAAAAGGGTCAAAAGGAAATTAAAGGCAATTATCACAACAAAGTGGTGTAGCAAAGTTGGTTGTGTGATTGCATATCTACCCAAGAGGTCATGGGTTCAAATCCCCCTCTCCGCCCTCAAAGTGCTTATATATTTTTTTTACGCTAGTACCACGAGGCCAAATTGTCGATCCGATCCATTCCACGAAGACGGTTGTCCCAGCTTTCCAAGTGCCTCAGCCCGGCCAGGCCACCAAATCTATAGCCTAAGACCAAGCACACCAAATGAAAGCAACAATCATGCTAAGCAAGAGATATTAAACTTGGGCACCAAGTTTTAGTAGAGATTTTTGTACCAAGTTCTAATAGTTTAGGGGTCATTATGAAAAATTATTAGGGACAATAGTGTAACTTGTGGGTTTATAAAAACCCACCTCCTCACCTCATTTTAATGATCTCTTTTATTTATTTTTGTATCCAAACTCTTTTAATTTTTATGCTTATTTAGTTTTATACAAGTTTATTTATTTCTTGCAAGTTAGTTCATCTTATTTATTATCTTTGCATCTTTTTTATTTTCTCATCTCTTAATCTTTTTTATTTCCTTTTATTTTTATAAAACTTTTTATAAAAATATGCCGTGAAGAGTTGAGTTATAATAAGATTATGTGAGTGTATTTTATACTCAATTACACGCGGGCTCAACATATCATATTTATATTTTATAAAAGTTTAGTCTTTTATTGTTTATTTTATTAAAGTTTACGTTTTTATTGTTTTATTTAGCTTAAAAATAGTAAAAGTCTCTAAAAATCTTGTCTTTTTTACAAAAAATCCAAAAAACTATTTTATTTTCAGTCTCATAAAAATTTTAGTATTTTCTAATTTTGTTTAATTTTTAAAAATCAAAAAGCTGCTTCATCCTTTTCTCTAAAAAACTGTTTAATTTCATTTTAAAAAATAGTAAAAGCGTTAAAAAATAATTTAAAATTCTGGTAGCTTCTATATAGTTTTCTTAAGATAGTGTAAAGTTTTCATATTTTTTTGAACTAGTTTACTATTTATTTTGATTTATTGGCTATTTAAAGATAAAAATCAAAAAATACTTTAATTCCAAAAATACTAAAACATTTTCGTGAGCTTCTATCACTTTTCGTTGCTAAAAACATTTGAGTTTGAGTTCATTTGATATTTTTCCATGATTTATTTCCTTTCCTTTTCAAAAAAATCGAGAAGTATTTTCATCCGTTTTTATTACTTTTTATTTGGTGAAAAATTTTTTTTTAGTTCACTATTTTATTTTAGATTTCCTAATTGTTTTAGTTATTTAATATTTTCTCTTTAAAAAATCTTGTATTTAAATCTTAACCTTAATATCCAAATTAGTTTTTGTGGAAACATATCTCCTTGAGAGAGTTTGGTGGTTAAGATTTGATTTATTAAGGTTATTTTATCTATTATTTGAGTTTTATTCTAAAAGTTTATATTTATATATTTGTGCTAACACTTAAAGTTTTGATTTTGTTTGTGTAATCCGATCCTACCTCATAAGTGGAGCTTCAGGGTCTTATAAGCTTAAAAATCATTAAAGTTTACAAATTTAATAACTTTTATTAAGTTATTTAGTTAATAAAGCTTAAACTTTATTTAACTAATTAGCATAATTAAAGTTAATAAGGAAATAAACTTTAATAATTTATTTAGTTTATAAGATTGGGTGGTATTTCTCTCGTAAAAATCACCGGGTTTTATTCTCTTACCTTTTTAGCTTAGAATCTTAGTTTAACGTTATGTTTAATTATTCGTCTTATGTTTGTTAAGTCTTTTATTGTCATATTGTAGCTTAATATTCATCGTCACTAGTTGTAGTTTGCCATTTAAACTTTAGTTTAAACTTTAATTAAAAAAAATTAAAAAGTCAAATATATATATATATGTATATATATATATATATATATATATATATATATATATATATATATATTCCATTTTTCAAAAATCAAAATAAAAAAATAAAACCAAAAAAAAAAAAAATTAGTTTTCGCTTTAGATAATTTCTAAATCACATTTTTAGTTGCAAAAAATATTAGATCACTTTTAGGGGTTAAAATAGATTAATTTGCATTTTAGAATACGCTTTTTTTAAAAGTAATTTTCGCCTTTAGTTTAATTTATGCATTTAATTGAGATTACTTGTTTGCACCTTAGGATTAGTAGATTTATTTGCCTTTTATTATTATTACTTGCCCCGTAGTTTAGAAATCCTCAAAATCCTTTTTAACACATTCAAATCCCGATAATCGCGACGTGAGTTAGAAATTCCATTCAACCCTCGTCTCGAACGATCTCGTGCTCAAACCTAATACGTTTGAGTTACCGTAATATTAAAACTTCTATATTATTGATTTTTATCGAATCAATTTTGGCATATGCCGCTATGGGAGCTTGTAGTGAATTTTCGAGTATTCCGCTCTCAATCGCGTGCATTTGAAGATCCTTCCCGAGTGAAGTTACCGCCGCTTTTGTATATATAACTTTTCAAAACCCAAAAACATCTAAAAACACCAAAACATTCTTCCTAGAGTGTTTACAAAACCATAAAAATTAAAAAACCAACAAAAGAAACTCGAAACGCAATTGTTACGTCGGCTCACCTCGAAGTACAACCTATACAAGGGTAAACGGAAGTCTTGACATTAAATTGCGACCGAAGAACATCCACTCTTCGTTCCCACAAATGCGTACTTTGGGAGCTACCGAACGCACCGTTGACGTAAAGGTTACAAAAGATTGTGTTTCAAAAGCTTTCCTAAATATAAAACCAAAAAGATTTTCCTTTTCAAAATTATTTTTCACTTTTGATTTTGATTTTAGTGCATCATGCTTTTCGTCTCGATCAGCGACGTAATCGCAATCGTGAATAGACGCACCGAGTTACGTACTATTGTTGAAGAACCCGTCGTCATGGCGGATACTGAACGATGATCGAATTACTTCAAGCTCCGTAGACGGCTACGTGATGCTATCGTTGTTCCACCGCTGATACCGTAATTTTGAACTAAAACAAATTTGATTCAATTGGTTTCAAATAAACCTTTTTGTGGTTTGGATCATGAGGAGGCCCACGCACACCTCCGTTGGTTTAATCAAGTTGCTTCTACGATAAACTTTCGGGGCGTCACTCATGAGTCGGTTAAATTGAGATTATTTCCATTTTCCCGCGAGGGGCAGCCGACTTGGCTCGAAAAAGAACCCCCTCAATCTATTACAACATGGGCCGATCTTTCTAAAAAGTTTGTGAATCAATTCTTTCCTCCTTCGAAAATTACAATGTTACGAAATCAAATCATTAATTTTCAACAAAAAATTGATGAAAGTTTTGGAGAAGCATGGGATAGATTCAAGGAACTTTTACGTAAATGCCCAAATCACGGTTTTACCGATCTTCATCACATTGATACGTTCTACAATGCTTTAACGCCGTCCGATCAAGATTAAACGCTTAACGTGACGCCGGTGGTAACATCTTGAGTCTTATGCCCACCGATATTAGAACGATTATCGAAAATAAGTCAAAAGTTGTCTCGTCTCTAGAAACCGCCGGTTGTTTCTAAGATTGCTTCGAATGATAACTATGTTCGAGGTGAGTTAACCGATCTTACTCATGCTATTACTTCTATAATGAGAAAGTTTAAGAGTCGAAAAATCGAACCATCCAAAGCCGTTCATCAAAACATGTGTTATTTCGGTGGTCCTCATCCATTATATAATTGTCAAGCCACCGATGGCGATCTCGAAATGCTTCCAGCCGCTAATCCGATTCAAAATCGGAACCAAGGATACCGTTACAACAAATGGGACCACCGGTTTTGCACCCATTCCACAACAAAACCAAAACCGTTATCAAAACCAATCTTACAATCAAAACCGAGGAGCTAATGTTAATCATGGTAATCAAAACTACCAAGCTCCTCCACCTCAAGTTTATCAACAACCTCCTCAACAACAATATCAAGCACCTCATCAAGCTGCTCTGAACAACGAGTTTCTGACTTACATGAAGAATTCCAATAACACCATTAAAAGTTTGCAAACTCAAATCACAAGTATGAGGAATGATTTCAAAAGGGAAATGGAAGCTACGAGTAACAAGCAGATGAGTGAAATGAGGAATATGATGGCTAGTTTCTTTCAATCTAATCAAGCTTCTACTTCTTATTCTCAACCCTCGGGTTCCGTTTCTCTTCCAAGCAATAATGATTCCCAACCCGAGAGGTGACATGAAAGCGATCACTACCCAAAGTGGTGTTGCTTACAATGGACCCACGGTTCCTACCACTATTTCTTCTTCTCCGCCTCGTGGTGGGACCGTGAGACCGGGGTGACAAAGGACCCGTGCTTCCTACTAATAAGGAGTACCGAGAATGTCCAACCCACGGTTGTCCCGACGCTCGAGCCTAAGGATGCTCCGTTAATGCTGAAAAGACTAACCCAAAACAACACTTCCGCACTCAAGGATGAATGATCAAAAGCAACGCGAACAAGCAAATCTTCAAATGGAAAAATTCTTTCAAATATTTCAAGATCTTCACTTCGAAATTAGCTTCGCGGATGTTCTTCTTCTCATGCCTAAGTTTGTTTCGACACTAAAAGGATTATTAAGTAACAAAGAGAAAATTGTGGATTTGGCAAAAACGTCTTTGAATGAGAATTGTTCGGCGTTTATTCTCAAGAAACTTCCCGAAAAGTTAGGTGACCCGGCAAGTTTCTCATTCCGTGCGATTTTCAAGGAATTATTCAATGCTCGCGCTTGGCCGATCTTGGCCAGTATCAATTTGATGCGAAATCAATCTACGAAAATCTTTCATTGCCCCCATTAACCCCGACATGTATGACCCTCGAGCTAGCCGACCGCATTCTACGACAAAACCAATCGGTATAGCAGGATGTTTTGTTAAAGTGGGGAAGTTCGATTTCCCCACGGATTTTGTTGTCGTTGATTTTGATGCCGACCCTCGAGTACCCCTTATTCTTGGAAGAAGTTTCTTAGGGCGGGCCATGCGTTGATTGATGTGTATGAAGAGAGATCACTTTACAGTAGGAAATGAAGCCGCCACGCTCAATGTTAACCATACTTCCAAATCTCTAACCAACCAATATGATGTGGCCAAAATTAATGACACCGAGGTGACAAAGGACCCGGAATTCCTACTAATAACGGAAGTACCAAAAACGTCCAACCTCCGGTTGTTCAAAAAGTTGAGCCTAAACCATCGAGAATTGATTCGAGCCTTTTCACGCTTTACGGTTAAGAGTTTATCAACAATACGTTGAACAAAAGAAGAAATTAGAAAAGGAGTCTATAACGGTAGTGGTGGAAAATGCTAGCTCTAAGAGCACACCACTTGTCCCACCTCCGCCGCTTGTTGTGTTGAACTTAAGAACGTTGAGATTTCTTTGAGTGGCAATCCCACTCCTTCCTCTAAAATTTTGGAACTTTCTGACTCTTCTCCGTCTCTCACTACGGAAAGTGACCCCATTTGGGAGGAGATCGAGGCTTATCTTAATGATGATTCGATTCTCATTGAGATTGATGATGCTACTTTTGACCCGGCGGGGACATCCTTTTACTTGAAAAATTGATATATAATGAACCGTCTTCTTACCCCCCTCCGAATGATGTTTTTGAACCTAAACCGTCTCGCACTGATGATTCTATCATGGCGAAATTAATGCTTATTTGAACTCCGATTCGGTTTCCACCGAAATTGATTATGCCGATATTGACATCGATGGAGATATTCGTTTGATTGAGAAAATGCTTTACGGGGACTCTTATATCCCTCCGGAAGAAAAAGGAAGTAAAGAAGTCAAGCCTTCTTATATCGATTCACTTCTTGCGAAGTTCACCGATGAACTTGCTCCCACCGACTCAATTCTTTCCGAGAATGAAGAAAATGAATATGATGATCCATTTTACCCAAAGAAAGAAAAGGAAGTGAAGATTTCGATTAATGAACTTGTTGATTCAGAGGTCCAACATTATTTTTTATCCGAGAGTGATTCCTTTTCTCGTGAGGATTTTCACATAGATGATACTTTGATTTCGTTCCTTTCCGAGGACAAGATTTTTAACCCTGGGATACTCATCGAAGAAGACATTCATAAAACCAAAGTTTTCCGGAAAAAGGATCCTATCTTAGGTGCCTTCATGTTTGAGCCTTTAAGAAACACCTCTCTGTACCATGGACTCTCTTCTTCTATGGAGTCGTTTCTCTTTGATCCGTCATCCCGACCTCAGCCAAGAAAACCACGGATGATGGATCATTCTTTCTTGATACACCTTATGTGAGTTCGGGAGATGTTATCCCATTTGTGCTTGAGCCCGACATTTTCTTTCTCTCCCAACCCACCCTTCTCTTTCCCCTGGAGTAGGATACCATCTTTGATCCCGGTATCCCTTCCGCTTGTTTCCCCAAGGACAAATGAATTCGGGGACGAGTCAGGCTAGCGAATCGGTGAACAAAAACGATGGCGCCGTGGGAGGCACCCCATGCTTATCCTTTTATCTTATTTCTAATAAGTGACGTGAGGAGGTTTGCCTCTTCCATTTCTCGTGTTTCGTGTTATTGTTTATGTCCGTGATTTTCCTCGAATATGAAGACTCTCGTGCTCGAAGTTTATCTTTCCGATGTCGATGAAATCCGATATCCTAAATCTTTATCGATTATCGTTTATCTATTAGCATAACTAACCAATGGCTTTAGATTTACGTTGAGAACCCTTACCTTTAAAAATTGAGGACAATGTTTCGTTTTAGTCTGGGGTGGGTAATCTTCGATTTGATTTGACCGCACTTGCTTATTTTTGTCATATACTCTCGCAACCCCATTTTTCCTTAAAAAAAAAATTTGCAAAAATGAGAAAATTTAAATTTTTTTATAAGCTTTTGCCAGTTTTATGATTGAAAAGTTTTTGCGAGTTTCTTAGAAGTTACTTTAAATATGCGTTTTCTTGAAAAAGTCTTTGCTAATTGCTTAGACAAGAGGCTATAAAATGCGATTCTAGCTCACAAGGCCAAGAATTTGCAAGTCTCCCTAAGTGATTTTAAATATGCGACGCTTGAACAAGAATTCGCGAGTTTCTAATAAGTGACTTTAAAAATGTGAGACTTGAGATTATTTTACGAAGCAATCGCTAAGTTAATATATGTTTTGACACCTTGTTGACTTTCCGCTGGTAAGAGTAGGAATAGAATTCGACTTGACCTGGGCGTGTTGAGCCCTAGCTTGTTCCCTTAACCATAGATAATTTAATTATCGACTAAGCATCCGCGGATCTCATTATTTGGGATTTTAAATTTTCGGAGATCGAGAAATGATAGAGTTACTTATGAGTTTAGATGCTAAGCGTGGAGTAGTTGGTTCTCTTTAGAGCCCATCGAAGGCACTTATGGCTTTTTGTTCCCACAAAATTGTTTCACTCGTATTTGTCTAATAAATAATTAGAGATGTTGAGTTTTGGCGATAGTTAGTTCTTTATCTTCTTAAAAGAATCTTTGTTTTAAAAATTGGGTACACATCAAGGACTCGTAATAAATAAGTAACAAGTAATAAATAAAGTTATGAGCTGCTTGTTCGAGATCGGACCTTGGATCTCTAGCCAGGATTGGGTGAGGTCTTGGTCTAACCCACCGGGATCCTCATTTCATGAAGCCTAGAGTCTTGGAATTACCCCGTGAAGCTCCGTGGTTCATAGCTCATATAAGTAAAAAGTATAAGTGTGAAAAAAAAAAGTGAAAAAAAAAGAAAGAAAAAAGAAGAAAAAAAAAAATGATGATGAAAAAAAATAAAAAAATAAAAAAAAATAAAAAATAGAAAAGTCAAAAATATAAGTGAATAAAAATTCCTTGATGTGGACCTAATTTTTGAGACAATGTTTCTTGAGAGAAGATGGATAACTAATTAAGCGCTTATTGTATCTTTATCGGAATAAAAATTATCGAAACGAGAAATTTGAAGAAATTCATTTCTCACAAAAATAAAAAAATCTAGAGGAAAATAGGAAAATGGGAGCAAAAGGTAATTACACAAGTAACTTCCATGGGTAGTGTTAGCATCTAGAGTCATCTTTAACAATGATTTCGATTTTACACTTAGTTTGGGGACTTGTGAAAATCGTGACGATGTATTCTATCCGTATGGTCACTTCATTTGGGTTGTGTTTCCTACTCCGTGATCCTAAAAATGTCTTTTGAAAAATGTTGGAGTTATTGATCGACATGAAAGTTCAACAAACCGTCACTCATAATTGGAATGTGCTTAAACGTAATATCTATATGAGAAATGAAAGGTAAATGGGGCTTTTTTAGAAATAAGGGTTTCTTAATCTCTTTTGAGGAATCTTTGCTACTTTTCATAGGTTTAGTAGAAAGAGATTGGAATTTTTGTTTTAGGCTGAGTTGATTACATTGCGTGAGGACACGACAATCTTCAAGTCTGGTATTTTGGTATATGTAAAAACATATACCTTTTCTTGATCAAAACCGGACCAAAAAGACCAAAAAACTAACCCCTAAAGCCATAAATATTTGTGTTTTTGTGTTTATGTATGTGCAGGTAACGGATATTGCAAAATGGGCAAAAACGAGCACGAGAATGGAAGGAGCACGAAGTTACGGGACCAATGATAATTTTATTTGGAGCATCGAGGCAAAAAAAGAAAAATTTAAAGACTAAACGAAGCCCGAACGAAGATTGCAATTAATTAAGATGCTTAAAAAGAAAGAAAATGGATCAACAGAAAAAGGGGTCAAAAGAAAATTAAAGGCAATTATCACAACAAAGTGGTGTAGCAAAGTTGGTTGTGTGATTGCATATCTACCCAAGAGGTCATGGGTTCGAATCCCCCCTCTCCCCCCCAGCGAGTGCTTATATATTTTTTTCTGCTAGTCCCATGAGGCCCAGCTGTCGATCCGGTCCATTCCACGAGCTGCTGTACCAGTTTTCCAAGTGAAGCCCAGCGAGGCACAGTCACCAAATCTATAGCCCAAGACCAAGCAGCCAAATGAAAGAAACAATCTGCTAAGCTTAAAGAGATATTAAACTTGGGCACCAAGTTTTAGTAGAGGATTTTTGTACCAAGTTCTAATAGTTTAGGGGTCATTATGAAAAATTATTAGGGGCCATAGTGTAACTTGTGGGTTTATAAAAACCCACCTCCTCACCTCATTTTAATGATCTCTTTTATTTATTTTTGTATCCAAACTCTTGTAATTTTTATGCTTATTTAGTTTTATAAAAGTTTTATTAATTTTTGCAAGTTAGTTCACCTTATTTATTATCTTTGCATCTTTTTTATTTTCTCATCTCTTAATCTTTTTTATTTCCTTTTATTTTTATAAAACTTTTTATAAAAATATGCCATGAAGAGTAGAGTTATAATAAGATTGTGTGAGTGTATTTTATACGCTCCGTGCACACGCTCAACATATCATATTTATATTTTTATAAAATTTTAGTCTTTTATTGTTTATTTTTATTAAAGTTTACGCTTTTATTGTTTTATTTAGCTTAAAAATAATAAAAAGTCTCTAAAAATCTTGTCTTTTTACAAAAATCCAAAAACTATTTTATTTTCGATCATAAAATTTTCAGTATTTTGATGAGCTTTTAGTATTTTTAAAAATCAAAAAACTGTTTCTGTCCTTTTTCTCTAAAAAAACTGTTTCGAATTTCATTTTAAAAAAAATAGTAAAAACGTTAAAAAAAATAATTTTAAAATTTCTGGTAGCTTCTTATAGTTTTCTTAAGATAGTGTAAAATTTTCATATTTTTTTGAACTAGTTTACTATTTATTTTGATTTATTGGCTATTTAAAGATAAAAATCGAAAAAAAATACTTGCTTAATTCCGAAAATACTAAAACATTTTCTGTGAGCTTCTATCACTTTTCTAACGTTGCTAAAAAACATTTGGAATTTTCGGAGTTCATTTGATATTTTTCCTTGATTTATTTCCTTTCCTTTAAAAAAAAAAAAAAAAAAAATCCGAAAGTATTTTCATCCGTTTTTTATTACTTTTTATTTGGTGAATTTTTTTTTAGTTCACTATTTTATTTTAGATTTCCTAATTGTTTTAGTTATTTAATATTTTCTCTTTTAAAAAAAAAAATCTTGTATTTTAAATCTTAACCTTAATATCCAAATTAGTTTTTGTGGAAGAGCATTGCTAGAACCACAAAAATTTCACACAATAAAATCCACATAAAGGACTTGTCATATTTTGATTGGTGAATTTTGAAATATTTTCTCTCTCTTGTCTTTGCTACAACCAATCATATAAGGACAAGTCCTTTTTGTGGATTTTATTTTGTAAACTCTTTGTGGTTCTAGCAATGCTCTTTGTGGAAACATATCTCTTTGAGAGAGTTTGGTGGTTAAGATTTGATTTATTAAGGTTATTTTGTCTATTATTTGAGGTTTTTTTTAAAAAGTTTATATTTATATATTTGTGCTAACACTTAAAGTTTTGATTTTGTTTGTGTAATCCGATCCTACCTCATAAGGCGTGGAGCTTACGGGTCTTATAAGCTTAAAAATCATTAAAGTTTACATATTTAATAACTTTTATTAAGTTATTTAGTTAATAAAGCTTAAACTTTATTTAACTAATTAGCATAATTAAAGTTAATAAGGAAATAAACTTTAATAATTTATTTAGTTTATAAGATTGGGTGGTATTTCTCTCGTAAAAATCACCGGGTTTTATTCTCTTACCTTTTTAGCTTAGAATCTTAGTTTAACGTTATGTTTAATTATTCGTCTTATGTTTGTTAAGTCTTTTATTGTCATATTGTAGCTTAATATTCATCGTCACTAGTTGTAGTTTGCCATTTAAACTTTAGTTTAAACTTTAATTAAAAAAAATTAAAAAGTCAAGAAAATATATTTATATATTCCGTTTTTTTTCAAAAATCAAAAAAAAAAAAAAAAATAGTTTTACATTTTAGATAATTTCTAAATCACATTTTTAGTTGCAAAAAAATATTAGATCACTTTTAGGGGTTCAAATAGATTAATTTGCATTTTAGAATACGTTTTTTTAGCATAAAGTAAATTTCGTCTTTAGTTTAATTTGCACTTAATTGAGATTACTTGTTTGCACCTTAGGATTAGTAGATTTATATGCCTTTTATTATTATTGCTTCCCCCGTAGTTTAGAAATCCTCAAAATCCTTTTTAACACATTCAAATCCCCGATAATCGCGGACGTGAGTTGGAATTCCATTCAACCCCGTTCAAACGATCTCTATTGCTTAAACATAATACGTTTGAGTTACCCCATAATACTACACTTCTCTATTATTGATTTCCCGACGAATCAATCATCGCCTGATTGAAGGCTGATCAGTATTCAACCAAGAAAAAGCAATCCGAGTACATCAGTAGCAGGATTCGTTTTCCTTGGCTGGATACTGACCACAAAATCAATTTGCCGAATAATGAACAGGAAAAGTGGAGAGCACATAAGTACAGGACTGAGATCAGATCGCAGTCATACAGCTAAAAAGGCTCAGGACTACAATTTTTGAAGTGGTACTCAAAACCCCTGGCTGCAATCGTGAGGTCGCCATGCCAAGACATAGGTTTTGATAAACAACACTTACAGAAACAACAATCGTTTTCACGTGTCATCATCGCCTGCAGTGTAATCAAACGTCGTCAACAAACAGTCCTACACAGCAATATATACCTTTGCAATAAAAAAAATTTAACAAACAACCTAGAGTCAACATGCATCAACTAACCACGGTCAAAAGAAGACAACATGCAAGAAGAATCCCAACCTACCTACTCAAATAACGCAACCAAAGAAACAATAAGAAAACCTTCGCCCAAAGTTAGCGAACGGTCAGACATATAACGGCTTCAAAAGGCAAAACAATTGTCCGAATACGGTCATAATCAACAGCCCACGGCTTGGCTCATTAGATGCCTCCGCAATAAAAAAACGATAACAAACAACCTTGAATGAACATGCAGGAACTATTCACAACCAAAAGAACATAACATGCCTGAAGAAATCCGTCTCACCTACTTAAATAACGCAAAGAGAGAAACAATGAGATAACCTTCTCCTAAAGTAAATGAATAGCCATACATATAACGTCCTAAAAAGGGCCAAAACTGTAGGAAAACGGGCCACAAGCAACAACACACGCTCTAGCCCAAAGCGCACAATACCCCGCTTGCCAGTAATGAAAATAATGGTTTTTTAAGTAAGCGACGTTTTGTTTCATATATATAAGGCCTAGGTCGGAAATTAATGAAGTGGTATTCAAAACCCCATGGCTGCAACCGTGAGGTTACCACGCCAAGATACGGGTTCTGGTAAACATCACTTACACAAACACCAAACGCTGACAGCCCTCATCATCGCCTAAAGTCCTAAAAAGGGCCAAAACTGTAGGAACACGGGCCATAAGCAACACTTCACGCTCTAGCCCAAAGCGCACAACACCGCTTGCCATTAACGAAAATAATAGTTTTTTAAGTAACCGACGTTTTGTTTCATATGTATAAGGCTCAGGTCAGCAATTAATGAAGTGGTATTCAAAACCCCATGACTACAACCGTGAGGTTACCACGCCAAGATACGGGTTCTGTTAAACAACACTTACACAAACACCGAACGCTGACAACCCTCATCATCGCCTAAAGTGTAATCAAAACCCCATGACCGCAAACCAACACAACCGAGAGAATCAATGAGCAAACCTTCGCCTAAAGTTAACAAACGGTCACACATATAACAGCACCAAAAAGGCTAAAAAATGTGCGAATACGGGTCATAAGCAACAGCCCACGGTTTGGCTCAAAACCCACCATACCGCCACAAAAACCCAATGGCTGCAACCGTGAGATTACCACGCCAAGATATGGGTTTCAGTAAAAAGCACTTACACAAACACCAAACACTGACAGCTCTCATCATCGCTTATAGTGTAATCAAAATCCCATGGCTACAACCGTGTGGTCGCCACGCCAAGACACAGGTTCTGTTACATGTAATCGAAAATATCACAACTGTTTGTGATGTAACTTTTTTCTCCACACTAAAAAAAACTTCTTCGTAATTGAATAAACCTATTTCAAGAATTCTTTTATACATATAAAACAGAACGTCGGTTGACAGGTCTCCCCATAGGGTAGAATCTAGTCAAAACCCCATGCCTGCAACTTTGAGATCGCCACGGCAAGACACGGGTTCTGTTACATGTAACCCAATCACTTGGTACCACGCCTTACTCCATCATATAAACTACAAAACCAAAAACCCACATCACCAATCACGATTTACAAGAACCCCAAACCATGAAACTTAGTAAAATCAAACACAAATTAAGCAATAATAAAAAAACTGAAATTTAGTATGTACCATTTTTTTATGCGTGTACATGTATGAAGCGGTGATGCTAACCGTTCGCTTAAGCTAACCGGGTAAAAAGCCAAATGCAACCGCGAGGTCGCCACACCAAGACACGGGTTCTGTTACATGCAACCCCACCAAACCCAAAACCAATCATCTTTTTTAGTAGGTCACAAAAACAAACACTTGGTACCGCGCTTTACTCCATCATATAAGCTACAAAACCAAAAACCCACATCACCAATCACAATTTACAACAACCCCAAATCACGGAACTTAGTAGAATCAAACACAAATTAAGCAACAATAAAAAAACTGAATTTTAGTCACCTACCTACCAAATGGGTTTGATTAGTTGCCAACACGCGTATATAACAATCCCTTCAAGGCATTTCGCAGATCCAGAACACCACTTACAAGGCGGTGGAAGCTATGTAAGACACGTACCCCTTTTTTATGCATGTACGTGTATGAAGCGGTGATTCTAAGCTTCTGCTAAAACTAACCAACTAAAAAAGCCCAAAACTATACCAGCCAACGGCCCGACCCAAAACCCACATACTCTGCTTTCCAACCACGAATATAATAGTTTTTTAACCAACCGGCGTTCTGTTTTATATGTATAAGAGAATAGTTATTTAGATATGTATGAGATGTATAATATTTTTGAATAATATACACGCAATTTTAAGTTTAAATTGGATATATGTAAATTTTGAACTTTTGAAAAGATATATACGCAAAAGTTCAATTTAGACCCAAAAGTTATTAAAGACCCAATGAAACAATCTTAACCATTTATTTTTTCATCAAATTAAAAACCACTTTCATCTATTATATATATATATATATATATATATATATATATATATATATATATATATATATATATTAAATAAGAAGATTACTTAAAATAAGAAGGAATAAGAAGAACTATAATCGCAAATCCGAGATGTACCGACCTAAATTAGATGCATCCCTATAATTTTAGATGCATTATAACGCACCATAGTGTGTTTTCTAACTTTTAATCAGATGCATATATGTATATTAGATGCATTTCACGTTTTCTCATGTTTTTTGTTCCTCTGCACGTGCCAAAATCATGAAAATCAATTTGCACCGTCTATACATCAAATTAACTTTCGAAACTCAAGATGTTGCATCTATATGAATAGAAATGCATCTAATGCAAGTCGTTGCATCTCAAATGCGTAGTTTTGGTCACTTCTCACTACTTTTTATTTTAATTTACTTCATTTGGATCCCTACTCTCTCTCTCTCTCTCTATATATATATATATATATATATATATATATATATATATATATATGTATATATATATATATATATATATATATATTAGATGTCGAAGCCCGCCCGATGGGCGGGCATGACTTGTAATTTTAATTTTGATAGTGTCAATTAACGGAAAATTATTTTTAAGGAAGTGGTCATGAATTGTAATTATAATTTTGATGGTGTCGATTAACGGAAAATTATTTGTAAGGACGGGGATTTCATTTTATATTTTTATAGTATTAGTTTACGGTTGAAAATTTTTAATTTCATTTTATTTTATTATGGTATTAGTTTACGTTTGAAAAATTTTAAGAAAAATTTAATTTTTATTAATTTTGATGGTGTCGCTACCTGGAAAATTATTTTTAAGGAGGCTCTGAGGCATGACTTGTGATTATAATTTTGATAGTGTTAGTTAACGGAAAATTATTTTAAAGTATGAGGATTTCACTTTATTTTGTTTATTTTTAGTGTGTTAGTTTAAATTTGTAAAATTTTATAAGAAAGTTTTTTCTAGAACATGCAAGTGTTAAACAATTATGTCACATAAATTTCACCCGTTTAAATCGTTGGGCACCACATTCGAGGATTAACTAAAGATGCTCATTTAGTGTTAAGGGGGTTTGGGATTAAGTTCATTTAGTGTGCTTATTAGCTATGGAAATATATACATCTTACTAACAGGTTGTAACTGGTTACGTCTACATGGAATTTCATATTCTTTAAGTTCATTTAGAGACATAAAAGGTAATAGATTCACATGGTCTTAAACAAATAAATAAAACCTAGGCGGGCTTGTTTTGTGAATATCGTTTACAAAAAATTAGGTAAATGTAAATCATTATAAACATACCAAATTATGAGGAGAGTTATTTTACATATCAAACTTTTCTCACATACCAAGGGACTCATCGCCACCATCCATTTAAAAAGAAATCAATGGCTGAGATTAAAAACATTTTATTATTTCACCTATTTTTTATAATTTAAATATCTCTTAAACCGTTAATCGTTAAGTGAAAATATTTACACCGTGCGACGAGCATTTAATTATCTTTCTATACGAGCACTTTGATATACTTTTGAAAAAAAAAAAACTCGTTTTCAGTTTTTCGTTATTTTTTCGTTTTTTCACGCCATCGAAATTTACATAAAAAATCATATATGATAAAACACTAAATTGAATATCACATGTGATATTATATGTAATATCATATATGATATTACACTAATATCACATGTGCTATTACATATCATATATGATATTACACTAATATCACATATGATATTCAAATTAGTGTTTTATCATATATGAGTTTTTAATGCAAATTTCAAGAACGTAAAAAAAGAAAAACTTAAAAAAAAGCGTGAAAAATACTAATTTTTTTTGTCGAAAGTATATCAAAGTGCCTATCTATAGAAAGATAATTAAATGCTCGTCGTAATGATATATTTTTTCGCTTAATGATTAACCGCGTTTGAAAGATATTAATATTTGAAAAAAAAAATGATGAAAGTGAGTTTTTAAAATTGTTGGGATTAATCTCATCCATTAGATCAAATAAAAATGGAGGGTGGAGATTGATCACTTGATATGTAAATAATCTTTGTCCTCAAATGATCTTTTATCACCAAATTATTTATTGAATGTATTAACAATGAAAAAAAAATTCAATGTTAATAGCATATGAGAAAATAAATTTTATTAAGGTATCAGCAAGAATATAGTATATGTTGTATGTTCAAATGTGAAATAAAGTTTTTTTTACGCAACGTTGGTTGTTGATTTTGTGTATTTACCATCTTTATCATAACAAATAATTTCCGCTTCCTTCATGTTGTTGAATCTTCAAACAACCCCAGAATGGTTACTTACTAATGGACTATACCATCATAAATTTTAGTTATAATTTTACGAATGGTTACTAAAATAAGTTCCATTATAAGTAACATCAAATCCACTTGGTTATATGGTTATATGGTTATAGTATACACATAGCTTCACTTGCATTCTCCTCTCGAACCACTATAAATTTTAGTTGTAAAACCATACCCTCCTTATTCTCCTTGAAAAAACAAAATGAATATTGTTGAAATAAATATGTTAACAAATAATAAGATATAAATGTACCAATATTTATATTGAATGCATTATAAATAAAAATAAAAGACCGTTAACTTTTATTGAGCTTCTAAAAGTTTCAAAGTTGTTCGCAATAACAAAGTATATGATAGAGCTTCTTTGTACACACCGTTTGTTGTTAATTTTAGGTAATTACCATCCTTATCACAAAAAAGAATCTTGAATCCCTTATTGCTCTTCACTCTGGAGACAACAACATATAGTTGGCCCGCCTTGAGCAGCTCCAAGATATAATCAACCAACACCTTTAAAAAAAAAAAAAAAAAGCATATGACTCATTTGAAATCCCAAATAAAAAAATGTGATTCTGCGATGCGACAGATTGAACTAACCTCGAATTCCTACCCCCAAGAGAAACAGTGGTGCTTTGGATTTTCTAACTTGCTACCCCACCCTTTGTATTCATACAATTCTGGTAGAAACATAAACACACTAGGGACTTTTCGGAATGAGGATTCAAGAGAAGGCAACCACGGTGACAACATGCGTAATATTACTCCAACATTAATGGTGGCCGGAACATAATCGGGTTGGCAACCCCAAGATTCAAGACTAATTCCTTCGCTCTATTTCCATAACTTCAATGGTCGTCATCATACACGCCACATCTTGAGCTAAAATTCAAATTAACAAAAGTGAATATCTACACATAACTAACATGAAGAACTCATTACCTTACCATCCTTGAGAGTAAGCGCGTCTTTATAATAGTTGGCATACTTGCATAGTTCAAGAAATTGAAGCAAAAAGTACCTTGATAGCCTATAACAAATAATCAGGGTGATAAATATAATCGACTTACTTGAGCCTAAGCTTTAAAAGAGTAGTAAATTGAACTCAATATCATTGAATACATTTTCACTCGGTCACCAAAATAAATTTATTAATAAAGACATTACTTAAACATAAACAAATTGATGCTATTTAAAAATAATAATAATAATAAAATAAATAAATTAAAAAAATGAAAGATACCTGGATGGATCGAATATTGTGTGATGAAGATTGCTTGTAATGGTTCAATATAAATAATTATTTTACCTCTAGGGAATACTACTGAAGTAAACAAACTATGTATACATATCTGACTTTACGTATTTAGGGGAAAGCTAGTGTCTGCCTCGTCCCCTGTAAACATTTTACACCCATTCCACCCATCCAATTTGTTACTTTTAAAGTAAACCGGTCCTGTTTACCGAACAACTTCGTACCACCATCTTGAATATGCTTTGTCAAGTATTCGATTTCTTATTTAGTAAAGGAGCATGGATGTTTCACTTACAAAGTTGATGAAAATGAGTATAAAGTTCAGCTTTTTAAGCTTAAATTGACCTCTTTCTTTACCTTGGAAAGAAGGGGCATAATTGTAACTCACGCATGTCCTCCACAAACATTATCTGACAATATAATCTTTATTTGTTTTTGATAAATAATTGAGGACGGTTTATGCATTAAAAAGGGGCATTTTGAATGACTTATAACATGTTCAAACCATTTGGCTTGAATTGGCCATTTATAAGCAAATGGATCGAAAATGGCCCCCTTGCTATCGACACAATAAAGAAAATATTATGTTTCATGTACCTTGTCCCACCTTAGAGTGGATTTTTGGGTCAGAATCATACAAATTCTCCATGTCATTGTGTTCTTGATCCTTAAATACGGAACTCCTTTTTCCTATACATGGCAATAAATGGCACATGATACAAAAGGAAATACAAATAAAAAAACACCAAAATAACATAATATGAAAACGATAACGATTTTAGGCTGGTCAATAATCGACTTACTCTCCTTGTTAAGGATCACCATATTACATCAACTTGAAACAGATCATTTTTCCTCAATTTTCAACATCATCACTAAAATTTACATTAGAGCCACCAAGGTCTTCTTTTGCTTCACGTTTTGCTTATTTTTGCACTCACAATAGATTGACGGCTTCCACTCACGACAACAACTGTTGACTTTGGATCATCACAAAGCTTCTTTAAAGACTCTTTTACTCGGTGCGATTGAATTCCATTTTTTGAACCGATCAATCCTCTTATCAAGAGAATTCACCGATTCACTTATTGTTGCATTGAACCCCTATAAAGTGCAAAAAATAACACCAAGATATCAATTGTATATTGTAATATATTCACTTCTTTCTTATTAGGATGTAAACTATTATATAGTTAGATGTTGGGTTGTTAGCAAAATCACAATTTCTTCGATTATATCTTGGTATGAGAAAACACTTATATAGTTGTTGTTGTTGGTTAAAAATAACATTTCAAGTGGCACATAGTGATTAAAAAGAGTTACTAAATTTACCAATGACGACATGTAAAATTTATTAGCTCAAAAATATTTACCCACTCATTTAGGTTTGTTTAAATGCTATGGGCACCACTAAACTCTATACAGAAAACATAAATCAATGCACATTCTAGCCCTTCTGAAAGGAAAATAAAAGTGGAGTAATAACCAACCTTGATCAACTGAATATTGAGAGTGGAGCAACAACTTGTATACGCTTCCGTTCATCCCTGAGCGTGCATCTGCAGCCTTTTGTTTAGCAAATGAAGATGAAAAAATAGTAAATATTAAATAAACCATCACCTTTGAAATACCTCATCAGTTGCATCGTAACACCAATGTCCTATTTCAGCTAACCCCGCTTTCACGTACTCACCATTCTTGAATGGACAGACATTCACGCCTCAAGTAGGCTAAGTCATAATGGGTTTACTCTAATAAGGGGGTTTTTGGGATTGCATATTTTTCCTATAAGTACTTATAAAGGATTTACTCTTATATAAGTCATTTTAGGGGTGTTTGGGATTGCCTATTTTTCCGGCTAGTCAGAGATAAAACATAACTCAATAATGGACAAATTTTAGTGATCATACCTACTCTTTGGTAACAGGAAAAAGGTAAATAAATATCACATTGTTCAGATTTATAACCTTTATACACGTAAGAGCCCCCTAACTATTAATAGTAAAAGTAATATCGTTATTTAATTTTGAAATAGAATGGTAATGGTAAAGTTATTCGAACCATTGACATGCCCAAAGTGTTTAGACCAGTAATGAGTCGTAAAGAAGACATCCTTTATCCCATAGCGTTTGATGTGTTACTCACGAGGTGAGGGCTCTTTGAAGAAGAAACAACCATGCATCAGGTTAGTGCATGCTACACCATTTAGTTTAGCCGCACATTAAATAAGATATCTCGTTAAATCAAACATATGCATTCTATAGTTAAATTTAGTTAGAAGCAGCAGCGTGGGAATAGACAAATAAAATTTACCTTTTCCACTTCATCACCTCATTAACCTAATTATTAGAATAGAGATCGAAATCATCCTCTTCAGAGGGCAGTGGAAGCGTGTGTTGGATGTTAAAGTGAAGGTACATATTCTTGTAAGAACCGTAAAAGCATGATGGTTGAAGGCAATTGCAAGCGGCATGTGCGCACATTTGTTCATGCTTTAATTAAAAGAGACTTCGAGCTGTTTCAGTCTTTTCTGTTGCACCTTTTCGGTTAGGGAGAACTCTTACCTTATGCATCGAGTTCCTTTTCAATTTCCTAAGCTCTCCATTCATCAGCTTCTTGATCAGCTTGCTCAAATCGCTCATGTTCCTATCAAGTCACCAAAAACTTAGTATGCTAAAGTATCAGTATCTAAACGTTCATAGGCTTGAGCCTCGACATGACTCATTCATAATGTGTCACTGACATTGATCCATGTAAATAAAAACTTAAGGCGGTGGGCTTGCTGCCAACGGCCATAGAGGCACAAAAAGCTTAAACATGATACTATAACCAATAGATGACAAGAAAAGACGAGCGATAAACAAATACTAATATAGGTACTACCTTGGCAAGCATTTCCCCAAAGTGTCGTCTTTTTCTTTTCTGCCAAAGTTTATTTCTTTTGCGCTTCTGAATTTTATTCGATAATCTCATTCTTTCGAGACTTCTCCTCCCACGGCCTTTTATCATCAGTTATAACCTTAAGTGCCAAAATAGAATGGAAGGTTTGTGAAAATAATGGAAATCTATCCCCACTATCTCCGAATTCGTAGTAAGGTAAGAAGTCCGTAAAATGTGAATAAAGTCCTCACGTGAAAATGAGTTGTTTACTGAAAGGAGTGAAGGTATAGATGCAACAAAGACAGTGAATGTCTTAAGGGTTGCTTCAGTCTAATAATTAATACCTAAACATCCAAGAATTTAATTGCCAACTATCAGAACCCATAAAATATACGCACATTATCTTTTATGACTAAAATTAACCGCTATGATGGTCGCTTCATTAGATGTGTGTTCTTTCAACTGCCAACATGTTCACCACAAAACTAATTATAGACCAACAAAATTAACCTAAAAACATAAAGTTTATATCAACGAACGTACATTTGAAGTGGATTATTGAATCAAGTGTTATAATTAGCGATCTAGGGTGGCTATTGGAAGGAATAATCGTATTCTGTTTTGCATCTTAGTGATTCAGTTCATGTGCTGTGAACCCAAGACCATGTCCTAAACTTAACCATCCCTACTTAGTAGCCAACCTCAATTTAAACAATTCGAAGGGTTCGGGTTGATAGTGCACAAGATTATAATCCAAATAAGAATCTATTACTCAGTCGAGAGTAAAATCAAATTAAACCTACTTTTTGTAATTGAAAATAAACACATACAGGCACAATAGCTAAGAGATTACAACAATATAACATATATCATACGATAATGGTTAGCTAAGTTGTGTGTGAATAAAATTGCTCGAATCTTTAAACGTAACGCAAAAGGCGTCTCGTAAATGTAAGATTGAGTATGTAAGAGATATGGAGGCAATGAGTAGAGAACCATGTGAATAATTAATCACCAACCCATACAAAAACTCTAGGAATGCGCTTCTTTTCATTCGTAAGACTTCCAAAGCTAACACGAATTCACTTGAAGCGGGTGTTTGGGTAAGTCAGTAGGCTAGATATAATCCCGTAACTTGTATTTCATATCACATCCGGTCGCCTATCGATCTAAGAAATTCTTCAGCTGTAAACGAAGAATCATCAAAATGAATAACCTTATTACAATCGTGATCCACTGCAGCTGATTTTGCGGTAACCATTCCATTGCTAGGGTCAGAACTCAGAATGTCATCCAGTTTATGGAGCACTTGATCGATGGTCCGGAATTAGGCGATTCGCTAACACATTCCATGGCCAATTCTACCAAATGAACCAATTCTTGATTTAGGTTGGATACTTCCAACAGAAGTTCTTGGTTGACTGCCTTAGCTATTAAGTCTTCGGGAACTGACTTCACTCATGTGACTAAATTATTCTCATTAGCTTTTGAAGTGTAGATTTTTTGTCAAGAGTTCCAACATTATATATCTGAGGGTATAGATATCAGATTTCTTGTTAGCTTGTTCTAATTTCGAAAGCTCTGGTGCAAGATTTTGACAAAAGCGGCTTGGTTTTGGGATATCTTTTGTAAACATTGACACTCCAACATTAGCAATCAAGGGGTTGTAATTGTCATCGAGCATCACATTTTCTGAGATGAGATATCCATGGACCATGTTTTCTTGAGTGTGTAGATATACAAGGCCTCTAGTGATGCCTCCGATCATCCTCATTCTAATCAAATAGTTAACATGTTTGCTCCCAGTTTTCAGTAGCTGCATGTAAACAATAAAGCTCAGGACATATAGCATTTATTTTGCATAGAATACTAATTTACTTTTTCATTTTATCATATAAAAGTTGTTGCTTTTAATTAACCGTAAGGTTTTTCTTCTGAGAATAATTCAAGCTGGACAAGAAACCTGCTTTTAATGACTAATAGTTAAAATAAAACTAAAAAGTACCAATGTATAAAAGGGAAAAATGAAAAAGTACAAATACTTGGGAGATCCTAAGTTGTTTCAGATCTTAATGAATATTGTTACTTACACCGGAGGAACGATGCAACACTACCATTTTTGACATGGTCACGGATAAAAAGGGTGCTAGAGTTCTCTTTAAAATAGGCAATGAGCGTCAAGATATTTGCGTGGCGAAGTTTTCCAAGAGCATGAATTTTTCCTTGGACAAAGTGATCTTTCTCGACCAAAGCATCCTGCATTCTTCTCAACGTAATTTGTTTACCACTTTTCAAGGTGGCTAGATATAATTTCCCGTAAGTTGTCTTGCTTATAACCTCACTACTTTGCTCCAAGATATTCTTCATCGTAAGCGAAGAATCATCAAAATGAATAACCTTGTTGTAGTCGTGATCCACTGCAGCTGATTTTGTGGTAACCATTCCATTGTCTGAGTTTTGAGCTTCCAAAATCCTTTCGTTAGCTTTTGATTTACCCTTGGCTGTAATTAATGACCATAGCTTGTCTGTTAGTTTCCCTTCAATAGCGAAGACTCCAACCTCTCTTGTATTATTCCCATCTAACAAGATGTTGGAACTCTTTACGTCGCGGTGTATTATTCCGTGTTGAGTGCATGTACCCGTGGTGAAGATATTCCAACCCTCGCAAACACCTATTCATATTTTGAGTCATTAAACGTCATCACAAATCCAAGCACAACTAAGTAAAACACTCACGTATAAACTATAATAATAAATTAAAAGTAAATATAACATGTTTTAGTATCTGACACATTAAGAATTTAACATAAACCAATGGAAGTTTAGCATAAAGAGATGTTAATCGCACTGCGATGATGATGGCTGCTTACTTTTATTGAATGATTTTGGGTATAGGAGAATAAGGATTATTCGAGAGATGTGATCTTAAAAATCATGTTTAAGTAAATTGAGTAATCATTCCTCACCCGCTGGCTGCATAGTAACCTGCATAAAAACACATTAAAGATCATTAAAACCCTAAAATTAGCGATGGAGTTTTCTTCACGGAGAGTTCTGATGATTTGGGTGAAGAGTTTTGATGATTAGGGTTTTTCTTTTGTGGAAAAATATACGTATGTTTTTTTTAATAATGGATAATATGTTTTGTATGGGATTATTATTATAGAAGATTGTTGCATAGGTTTATAGATTTGGAGTTGCAAAATATAATCCAAAAAATGTGTTGGTCTAGTGGTTATCATGTTTGATTGTAGACTAACAGACCAGGTTTGATCCTTTCAAGTGGCAAAAATCCGGCAGCATTTATTTTTGAACGAATTTAACAAAAAATGATGACATGAAATTAAATGAATTTTACAATTTATTAAAAAAAAATGTACATATATTAATTAAAATGCCACATGTCATTTAAAAATACATATATTAATTAAAATGCCACATGTCATTTAAAAAAATAAAAAAAAATGCCACATAAATATAATGATGACATGGAAATATAACTTGGCATTATGGGATGCCAAGTGGCATTTTATGTGGCATGCCTCCTCTTATATATAATATATAGATATATATATATATATATATATATATATATATATATCACAAACCGTTAATCGTTATGGAAAACGAATAATACCATCATGATAAAATTTAAATCATCTTTCTATTGATGAGCACTTCTATATACTTTCGACGAACTTTTCTGAAAAAATCACATGTGATTTATGAAATCGCACGTGATTTGTGATACAAATCACATGTGATTTTTCCAGACGTGACTGCAAAAAATCGAAAAAGAAAAGTTCTTCGAAAGTATATCGAAGTGCATTTAGCGTCTGAAAGATATTTTATTTTAAAAAAAGAGGTGAAAAGTGGGTCTTTTTTTATTATCTTTTTTCTTTCTTATTGTAAACTGCAAAATACATCCCTGTGGTTTAAAGTTTCTGAGACCTTACATCCCTGTCAGAAACTATTGGCTAGTTACATCCTTCGTTAGCCAAACGTTAGCCATTCTACATCCTTGGTCACTAACTCTCTTAGTTATCCTTGTTAACCGGCCCCACAAGAGGGTATTCATGTCTTTTCTTTCCCATATACCATTTACCCCCTTTAAATACTTAATACCCTATCATATATTACCCACCACCCAATTTTACACCAAACACTTACCCCCCACAGTAAAAATCCCCAAATCAAACAAACCCTAATTATCTATGTGCTAATAATGGAAGGAAGAAAATGTTTTTGTGGCATACGAGTAATTATTCGCACTTCATGGACACAAGCAAATCCAAGTCGACGTTTTTATTGTTGTTCTAGAACTGTAAGTGTTCATATTTGTGTCCATTAACTGATTTTGTAATTTGTTATATTAATTCAAATTCTTGATATTTTAGGTACAAAATTGTGGCTATTTTGGGTGGGCTGAACCACAACTATGTGCAAGAGCTATGGAGATCATTCCTGGACTTTTGAATAACATGAACAACCTAAGAGCTTTAGCAAGGGAAAATGAAAATCAAGCTCGAAGATTGAAGTTCTTATTAGCTTTTAGTTGGTTGATCTTTATTTTGTATGTTACGAATTGAAGTATGGGTTAGTATGGTTAGAAGTAAGCTTTTGTGGTTTAGAAGTAAGCTTTTGTGGGTTAGGAAGATGGGTCAGAAATGTATGGTTGAAAAAGATGGTCAAAGTAATCTTTTGTGTGCTTCATGAATGTAATATATTGGAACATGAATGAATGAAATAATGCTTTTATGTTTCTCATGACTTTAGCTAAACTTCACATTTTTTAATGCAACATTGGAACATGAACGACTTTAGCTAAACCAATGAGCTACACTTCACAATTTTTGAGTAAACTGCAACATTCCCATAACTGCATTATCCAAATCACAACACTTACGAATACATAGAACATTGTTTTCAAAAGAACCATGTTTGGCAACATTCCCACCACTGCATCCAACCCATTCAACATCTTTATCTATGTGCTCATAAAATTTTTTCATGTCAACATCTACTTCATTCATTGTATGCTCATCATCTATAAAGTCACTATTCATTGTAAACCACAGCGATATATTTTGCAGTTTACTATTTTTCTTATTTTGATAAAAATAAGTGGCTAGTATTGATTTATTGTGTCTTTAGATAATTTTGGGTCTATATTGTTTCGAGCTTTTAAAAGTACATATATCTATTCCCCAAAGTTTTATACGTGTAATCAAATACGAATCCCAAACAAAATATTAAAGTACTTCCTCTATGAAGCACAAATCAAAGTTACAATAGCTCACAAATCATACACGAGACATCAAAGTATTTCCTCCATAGGGAACACAAACGCAAACTTCCATAAACCTATATTACACACCAAAGATAAAACCATTTTCCTCCGCACGTAACACAAATTACAAGCGGCTAATTTCAGTTTTCCTTGAAACAGGTGGCCTAAAACTCGAAATGCCAGTTATCTCCTTAGCCGTACCCAAGGTGTTAATGTCATAGGTTCCCTCATATGAGTAGATCGGCTCCAAATCACCAAACGCCTGACACCAACAAGGAGAAACACTGTATTTTAAAAGGTTATAGGATACATATATTTATGTGGAAGGAAAACACGACCAACAATTTTTCCCAGTAAACCAAAGATGACAAATGTAAAGAGAAAAGTCCATCGAACCACCGTAGAAAAATTAAAGATTGAATAGATAAAACGAAGAGGTATCCCTGTTCAAGCTACCTAGCTACTCGGGGAAATATTTTCGTTGGCTCTAATGTACCTGCCTAAGCCGTATTCCCGTGGCCGTTTCCGGTGTTCAAAAGAAATTTTGTCTGAAGGGTCTAATTTTGTTACAGATAGCTCATTTGACTACTAGATTACGTATCATATGGTAGTAATTAAAGAGGGGATAATATACAAGGCCATATGGACCAAGCGTGTATGAAGAAAGCCGAAAGTTGAACTCAGCTTTTTGCATACTGTGCGCCAGCCTAGTTAATTTGAGCTTTAACAAACCATTAAGTTTGGTTTCTTTGTTAAAAAGTAGCAAACACTGAAAATATGGCTCTTGCTGCTATACTAGAAATATGAACTTAAAAAAGTGCCATCATAAGTTTTTCATTAAAAATACGGAGTAATGTCATTACCAAATGAGATAGAGGCTAGGGCAGGCACTTTCTGTTGTCAAAATTTTTATTAAAAATCTGAATCAACGAAAGATATCACTCAGCTAGCTTCAATTTTAAGGCCATAAAGCTTATCTTATTGTACGCAGGATGAAAATCATGTAAAACTAATCATTGGAACAGGCTGCTGATTGCGGTTACTTATTAGTCTAAACATCTTCAGAGAAAAATATGATTACCTTTGCGACTAAAAAATCGGCTATTATTCCATTCCCACCAAGTAATTCACGGCCATAATCATATATTGACAAGTTAAGATTATGATTACCTTTGCGACTAAAAAATCGGCTATTATTCCATTCCCACCAAGTAACTCACGACCAAGTGCAACCGACTCTCTAGCCCTCAAGGTGACCCATGACTACATAGTTGAGTAGCATCCGGCATTAGAGCAACAAAACAAACCACATCGGTGTGTATCATTTGTTACAAAGAAGTAAATAGAAAAAAATAACAAGAGATTGAACCTTGCCCAAGCTGGCTTGACCAGAAGTCATTTTACCACTCTCATACAACTTGCAAAGGCGCCAACCCATGAGAAACATTGCTTGGATATTAGACAACATTTTGACTAGCTTCTGTTGATTGATTTGGAAAGCTGCCAAAGGGGCTCCAAACTGCTTCCTCTCTTGTAAGTATCTGTAAACCACAAGACGATCAATAGTCATCATGATAAAAAAATTTAATAGAAAAATAAATAAAGGAAGCATTCTGAAGCAGGTAACATATCTCAAGTGAGACATATAGATATTGGATATGAATACCTATGGCACATATCATAAACACCCATTGCAATGCCAATAGTTTGCCATACAACCATGACGCGGGAAAAAGCTAGCACCTGTGCACGTTCATGTAAAGTTAAATAGATCAATAGGTAAATAAAGTAAATAAAGACATGCTTGCAAGAAGGATTAATAATTTATATCTCTGTTGAAACAAAGAACTAATTAATATTGTAAATGAAAACATTATCATCGTACTTTGCTTGTATCTCGGAAGGAGTTGACCCCAGGTAACCTGTCTTCATCAGGGACAAATACTCTATTTAACATTATATCTCCATTCTGAACCATTCTCAGCCCAATTTTATTCTCTATCTTTGTAACATTTAACCCAGGTGCATGCTTCTTTACAATGAACCTTTAACAAATTAGGAAGCACGTGAACATAACTAAACGTGGAGTAGTAGAAAGTACATGAAAATTATTTCTTTCATGATCACAAAAGAAGAATTAACACGCTTTATGAATTCCTGTAACATAAATTTTGTTACCCATTTATATTGTTTGTGTCTCTGTTAGTAGCAAATATAATCAAAACATTTGCGAAAGTGCTGTTTCCAACCCATCGTTTTTGGCCTTCAAGAACCCAGCCTCCTTCCACCTAATAATAAGGAACCAAATCATAACAAATCAGGCACAGCATTAGAAAATAAATACTAAAAACAAGGAATCGGAACCACAGCAGTGGAGTCATCACAGGAATTGACCTTTGTTGCTGTTGATGTAAGGCCAGTTGCATCACTTCCATAATCAGGCTCTGCCCAACCCTAAAGCAAAACAAAACTAGACTCAGTTAGCAGAAAATAGTTATTTAACCCATCTCTAAATTAGATGAAAGGCTCTGACTCACCCAACAAGCAACTGTGTGAAGTTTAGCTAACGATGGCAAATACTTCTGTTTCTGTATTTCTGATCCGCACATATCTGTTCTTTCACATATAAAAAGGTTAAAAGATTTATTGTTCAATCATTGATTGAACTTATAATAGAAGTGGCTCGAATGGCGGGACATGATTACTGTTGGGCAACATGTGAAACGGGTTCGGTAGAATCTGGTCACCTTTTAGCCATTTTTATCAACTAGGCGAGTACCCGCGCCTAGCGGCAGCGGTTTCTAACGTCAGATAATTAATGATTTGTGATACTATGGTGAGTGTTTTGTGTAGCGTTTAAAATAGAACGTGAACCTATGAAAATGCAATTGCAAACGGTTGTACTATACGATAACTAAAGTCTAGACAAAATTATTAACATCTATCAAACAACATATAAAAACATTTAATGAAAATGAAAGTAAACATTACATCAGTTATGAGATAAAAACTAATAACAGACATTCCTTGTCGCGTAAAACTAAGGATGGGATTAATGATCTTTGTTGTTAAGAAGAACGCAAGTACCAAAATTAGCATGAATGTGATTAGCCCAAAAAAAATATATAAAAAAAAATAAAAATGGCTAATTTTGGCTATTTTATAAAAGATTTGGGCGCGTTTAGCATTTTTCTTTTGAAATGGGCGTATTTAAGCCTATTGAAAAATTAAATGTGCACTAACGGGCACATATTTTCTCTTAATTGTAAAACATTATAATCGTTATTGAAAAAAAACTTATATATATAATGTATTTATATAGTGACAGATCGTTTTATATTAAAAAAGTTTATGGGTTCTAAATGAAAAATAATAAAAGTTTGAAGATTTGGGGATTAAACATAATGTTTTGAAACCAGTGCGACGGGTGGTTCAACCGGTTGAACCGTTCCGTTGAAAACGGGTTGATTTAAACGAGTCAACCCGACGGGTTGGGTCAAAATGGGTCAAATTAAACATGGTCAACCCACGGTTTTGAAGCGTCGGGGATCAACGGTTTTCGATATGTATTAATAGTTTCAAATTTTCACTTTTTACTTTTGGGTTTTTCCTTTATATATAGTGTAACGAGTCTCTACGCCTTCTGGCGGCGATTTGGGAGAAATAGATCTCCGATGAGACCCGATTCACCGTTTGTATCGGTTTCAGCGGGTCCTCTCTAGTTTGTTTTCGGATGGTGGTTATTGGTTAGCGGCGGGTGGCGACACCGGTTCCGGTTAACCTTGTTGGTCGAATCCGATTTTCAAAACTATATGTACCATCAACTTGTTAGCTTGTATGAAGCTTTGTGTGTTTTATTAATTTGTATAATGTATATAATAACATGTACTTTTCATTTTAGGGTGTTTTAAAAATAATATTAATTAGTATGTTTAATTATTTATATTTAGAATTATGTTGTACTCCGTAGCTTGTTTAAATTGTACATTGTGAAAATTTTATTGTACTTTTTAGTAAGCTAGTTTTAGTGATAAAAAAAGTTTATGAGTTATAAGCGAATAATAGTAAAAGTTTGAGAAATGGGGATTAACATAATATTTTGAAACCGCTTCGACCCGGAGGTTCAACTGGTTGAGCCGTCTGGGATTAAAAGCGAGTCAATATAAACCGGGTTAACCCGACGGGTTAGGTCGAAAAGGTCAAAGTAAAGGGTCCGGTCCGGGTTTTGATGTGTATTAATAGTTCTTTTAAACATATGTATATTAATAGTTGAAATTACTCATAATTAATTATTTCAACATTTCTTTTTTAATTTTTTCCACATTTCACTTTCTTGACTTTTCATTTTTCACTTTGACCATTTTTCTATTATAGATAATAGATAATTAGAGCGCTTAAAATGATTACAAAATAAATATATTTAAAAAACAATAACAAAAATATAGTGTTGAAAGATAAAAAAGATTTAGGAGATTTCATTAATCAACTAAAAATAACATCTCGGTAACTTACCACCTCCAATAGTTACAAGTAGATATAGAGAATGATATTTTAATTGAGATCTTACCTATAGTGAGCATTGCCAAAGAAGAATGTGCTATTATGAAAGTGGCGCAGCTTGCATCAACTCTAGCTATTTCTGCCCCAGCTATCGCATTTGCAGTGACTGACAAACCCGGACATCCATAACCCTGAAGAATACAACTATTACAGCAAAGGACTGTTCATAAAGTAGTAGTATTATAAGTATAAAAAGCTATATAACCAAACTACCTTGATAATTCCACCAGCTATATTCAGATCACCTAGCTTTGGAACAACTTGAAACGGAAATTCAGCCTTCTCCCAGTACTGCATTCAGACATTATAACTGAACATCAGAATCTAGTATACAGGTATGTACATGACCATGAAAATAATAATCTTATGGAGGGGCGTCTGAGCGTCTCAAAACCATTGGATACTTAACGGGAAGTATTGAAGTGAGGCTTTTTGAAAAAAAAAAAAAAAAACGTGATTTGATGTTCTAGTTTTAGCAATATGACACAAAGTTGAGTCAAGTTGGAAATACGTGTCATCTTCGATGTCAGTTTTGCAATGTTCCCAATCTTTAATATGACTATCAAATTTATTTTTGTAGAATAACTCATTTTTAGTAGGTAAATTCTTATTAAGAGAAATAGTCATAATACCTGTGCGTGCACAGAGTTTTGACAAAAAAAATTATTCTGTATTAATATTGAATATTGTGTCTTTAAAGATAATTACATATAATATATATAGTTATAAGTTTAAGTTCTATATCAGTCAAAATTTATTTTAATATTTTAGTTAGGTATATACATATATAAGAATTTGCGTGAAAATTGTGATATAAGTACAACTAATATTTATGCATGAGTTTTTCATTATGCATTAATATCTATTAGAATTTGATAAAATATTTGTAAAATTTTACGTTAGGTAACTCAATTTAATTTTATTTAGTCGTAAAGATGTTGATGTTGTTATTTAAATTTCACTACTAATATTATGTTGTACACATGATGCAAGTTTAATAGTACATAATGAGCGTTGATAAAGTTATAGTACTAATATTATGTTGTACATATGATGCAAGTTTAATGGTTTGGATTTAGTCTCCTAAGTGGTTAAAGTCCCTGGAGGTCCCAGGTTCAAATCTTGGGGAGAAAATTAATCCCTATGTGGACGAGGTTCAGCTGCGATGACTCGGTATCCAAAGGGTAGTCGCCTGGGATTAGTCGAACACAATGTCGAGTCCACGGGCAGGGTAAAAAGAAGTTAAAGTATACTTATTTTATAATGAGCGGTTGATATTATGTTCATGTTTTATAAAAATATTTTTCTAGATAGCCTTATATAAATAAATAAGAATTACATAAATCATTGTTATAAGTCTGTCAGCGTATATTTATTTTTATATTATTAAGTAAAGCGTGACTACAATTTGATAGTTATATTCACGTTTTGATAATTTAGCCGTTATTTAAAATGTAAATCGTTTCCAAGTAGGTTATTTTAAAATGAAATAAATGAGTCCTTATTGGACGTAAAAAATTTGATACTTATAATCTTATGTAAATTTATATGTTGTTATTTTAAAACAACATATACATTGTATTTTTTAAGATATAAAGTTTAAAAGTATAAAGTATAAGGGGGTATTTGTTTATAATCAAAGTTATTAAAGCATGAAGGTTTATAATATTACACTTAACTCTATATAATTTTTAAAAAGTCAACCACTAAAGTTTTATTAATTACCTGATCTTTTTTTAAGTTTTGTTTTCTAAATTTGACACCTATATTTTATGTGTTTTATCAATAAATTTCTACCAAATTTATTAAAGTTTGACCAAAATCAATTTAATTTTGACTTTGCCAATGTCATCGTGATTTTCAACTACGTAGGCGAAATCGAGGCTCTCCTATTGGCCATTTTTTTTCTTCATGAGGAAGGGTTTTCAAAATACCGAAATGATGTAATTCTTTTATTATATAAAAGATTACAGAAAAATATAATTCCAAAAGGTGTAGAAACACCCTGACCCGGGTGCCTGGCACCCGCCATTATCCACCCCACGGAATAGCTCCGCAACTCTCTGAATAGTGAGACCCATGAAGTGAGCCGAGCCAAGACACGGACCCCTGAGCTCTTATTCCACAAAAAAATATAATACAAAATGAAAAAAATCTAAGATAGCCTTATTCTTAGCGAAAAAATTTAAAAGAGCATTGGTCTTATTTTTATGTATAATGAGCCAAATGAAAGAAACAAAGATCTTAAAACTTGAAAAAAAGAAAAGAAAAAAAGACATCTTATACTGGTCTAACACTGGCTTGTAACTTGGAGCCTTGAACAATTAATTACTACACGCGTATGGTTTGTTATGCACATGTGTATACGTGGTGTCTAAGAAAATCAGAGGCCTTTCAAAATTTGGTGGCTTCATAATAAATAGACACCCCGGCCCTTTTTTGATTACACTACCCTGAGTTCAAGAATGATTCGATGAATGTTTGGTTTACTAACAACCCTAGTGTTATGTACTGAGAACAATATGTGAAAGTACCATTGTCATTATTGGAGCAATTTCTTTCTCGACACACTTTCGTACTTTCAGTCTTAAAGCTTGCTCCTCAGGAGTCAGAAGGTCAGCAAAGTGAAAATAGTCTGAGGCTGACATTCAAAACAAAAAGAAACATTAGCAGGTTCAGGCTGTGCAAAACAAAGGCTAGCAGTAGATATATATCATAGTTTGATCAGTAAATCTCACTGCAAGGTGGAAAGATTGAAGCTGGTTTTGCTTGAGGAAATGCCATACAGACATCCAGTGGTGAAAGCTTATAATTCGAGCTCTTTAAAGTTTTTTTCTGGCTATCTGTTGGAAAAGAAAGTAACAGAAAATGATGAAAACCTCGAACTTGCTATTGTTGTATAACAAGAAAATGAAATAAGCAAATCGATTTATTCTGCTTAAGTCGAGATGGAGTAACGCTGATAGCAGTTACGAAATAAAGATCTTTCATATATTAATCATCCAGTTATGAACTATGAATACATTAGTATCAAAAAGTTAGTACCACATTAGGGAGATACATAAGTATCACAGCTACGATGCAAATATTACATAAAACAACTACTGTGTATATGACAAACACTATCATGCAATGACTGAACCACTTGTTAAACACGTATCAGGATGATACAGTAGCTAGAAGAAACAGGAAAGACCTTGGTGTTTAGATGATTGAATTGTCATCGTGATTGATCAGTGATCAGGTATTGTTTGTTTAGAGAGGAAAAATCAATACAAATTAGTGGCTCCGCAGATTTACATTGTGCTCTAAAGTACCATTTTATAGGATGGCATGGAGGAATTTGTTTGGAATGTATTGTTAGTGTATTACCATTTATTTTTAATTTTTTTATTAATTTTTATTCATTACGGTACTATTTATTTTTAAAATTAATTACATAAATCGTCCATATGATTTACACACAGTTTCAACTTTCGTCCATCATCTTAACTAATTATCCCACTCATCTCTGTGATTGTCCCTTTGTAACAAACGGTCCTTTGACTAAACAATCGTTTCAAATTTTCTTTAAGTTTGTTCATGTGTTGGGCATGTAAGGACAAAATTGTCCTTTTAAATTTATAGTAAGCCACAAAGATGATTTACGTAAATAATTTTTAAATTTTTTTTTATTATTTTTTTTGCTTTTTTATATTTTACTTATTTTTATTTTTTTATTATTTATATTTTTTTTATTATTATATTTTCAATATTATTGTTTTCAACGTTATTGTTATTGTTATTATTATTATTATTATTATTATTATTAGTCTTTATCATTTTTATTATTTTTTATCTCACACTTACTATTTTATTAGGGTAAATGACATATATAGACCAAGAGAATTTTTTTATCCACTTTATAGATGGTGGTCATAAAAATTCTAAATATAGACTGCTCGACTGTGCGGCTTTTTTTTGCTCGACTCCATTATAATTTTACTCGACTTCCTCTTTTTGAAAAAAAAATTCACGAAGTCTATAGACTGAAAATTAAGTTGATTTATTTATTAATTTTTTTCTATTTAGTTTATTATTATTACATTATTATAATTATTGTTATTATTAAAACATAATAAATTTACATAAAGTTGGATGGAAGTTTAGACACAAACTGTGCTCTCACTCCTTTCTGAATACAAAACCTAACTCTATGAAAAATAAAAACACCAGTCTTAGCATTATTTGAATGACTAATGACAGTAGACTTAATACGTGAAAGTGTGTCAAAAGCCTCCGTATCGAATTCCCCGAGTGTAGAAAAAGCAAATGGTATGAACTTGTATTCGTTGTCCTCACATTTGGACGCATACTTACTCTTTTTCTTCTCCACGACATTGTGCAAGGTTACGCCAAGAGCCTATGAAGACGCCCGAGTACCAAGAATGGAGAGATTCCAGTCACATCCAAACATGCATCTTTGCCTTGGAGCGAATTGAATAATAACATGTCTACAAGTCATAGCTCATTCCCATCCTCCGAAAGGAACTCCATAGGAGCCTCCTTACGCACCATGATCCTAACCTTAGAACATATATCAACAAGAATATCACGCACCACATTATGCCTGAACTTCACACCCACTTCACTAGAGTAGTGGGAGCATGACCCCCCCATTAATCCATACGATGCACATTACAACTCGGACAAAAGCTACCTTCAGAGAACATAGGTACAGTAAGCCTATAACAGAACACAGATCGGAATTGGCGATGGTTCATCCTCTGTCCCAAGCCGTATTATTATTGTTGTTGTTGTTGTTGTTGTTGTTGTTGCTGCTGTTGTCGTCGTCTTTATAAAATCAAACCCAAATACACATTAACTAATAGTTTCTTCAAACAATTGAAAACCAATATCTAAACATCACTTCATACCATCTTCGTCCTAGAAATTTAACTCTATAAGTTTATTATGAGCTAATAATCAAGAATTTCTTTTGGCGGGGAACAGGCGACCAAGCTTTTGGCGGGTCGCCCTTGTCCTCTCCAAAAGTCGTTAAACGACAAAAAACATGCTGAACAAGCCCACCTAGTCCGGGCCTCTCGACTTGATCGATCAATACAGGAGGAACCATACGAGAGACGGCGTCTTTAAGTCTCCATTGTCCGAGGCTAGATACGTAAGTGAAATTTATTTTCAAACTCACCAACTTTAATGAAATATAATGCATCACGAATTATATATTACTTCTCTTTTTTTTTTCTTTTTTTTTTGTAACTAAACAGAATCAGATGATAAGGATGCGGTGAGCACCTCGAGGCGACTATGTATGCTGCGTTATTCGTGCGGGATCGGTGGAACAAAACGCGGTCATATTCCTGGTATAGGTCGACAGTTACCCGGCGGTGGTGTGAAGACGACCCTTAGCGCCACACGAGATCGTGAGCAAGCCTCTGTGTCCTCGCCGGAAAAAGTGCAAAAAAGCCGATGAGCTAAATCGCGAGAGTTCGGTTTGATATGATGATGGACTTTTTGAGGAGTCAGCTTGGTTGGGTCGAGCGGCTAGCGAGCGACATGCTGGGGATATCAGGATCAAATGATGTTGCACATGATCAGTCTGGAGGTAACGGGGAGGGGGTTTGGAGTAGGATATGAGTTGTTTGGGTTATGGGTCGGTTAGGATCCCTGCTAAATGGATTATGCGTATAGTTTTGGACCATTTGCGGATAGGTTATGGATAGTTTTATAGATGATCATGTGATCACAGTTTTTGAACCGTTTGGCGGATTTGTGATGTTGTAGCATAAATTAGGTTGTGAAACAGGTTTTGATGTTGTAGATTTTTTCTAAAAAGAATATGGAAATTAAACTGCAAAATGGGTCAGAGGATTTTGGCGGGGAAATGTCCCCGCCAAAATGTTGAACCAGTTTGTATGGTTGAGGCTTTTGGCAAGGACATGTCCCCACCAAAGGGCTTGAACTATAATTTAGGTCAGGGCTTTTGGCAAGGACATGTCCTCGCCGAAAGAGTTGGTTGCAACAGTGGATAAGTCTTTTGGCGGGGACACGTCCCCGCCAAAAGCTTTAATTATTTAACATAATCACTTAATTAAGTGATTTTTTTGTTAATTAAGGTATATTTTGGCGAGGACATGTCCTCGTCAAAAGTAGTGCCACGCTGGACGAAGTTTGACCAGATCAGAGGCTGCGGGTCCCACTTGTCCCTGCCAAAAGAATTAGTGAGAAGGATTTGGCGAGGAGCTTTTGGCGGGGACAAGTCCCCGCTAAAGGTTTTTTGGCGGGACATGTCCCCGTCAAAAGGTCCAAAATGACCCTTTAAAAGCAGTCATTGTTGTAGTGAATCTGGATCACAAACTATGAAGTCCAAAAGGCATTTGAGTTTGCCTGAAAATCCACTCAACCTATGTGAGTGTTTTGAGTAATCGTGAGTATTCGGTCCTATTTGTGCGGTCTTTTTGGTTTTACGATTTTGATTCGGTTTTCAGGTTTTTGTGCTCACCCCTACTTAAAACACTCACATAGGTGTTAACAAATATGGTTGGAAAAACAAAGTAGTTGATATTTGATAGAAGCATGATGTTGAAACATTTAAAGAGGTGATTGTTGACTTTTTATGATCAGATATGCATATATTACTACTAATTTAGGAATCATGTTACGTTTTAATGTTGAAAAAAATCATAATATTTAAAAAACAATTAATTACAATAAGTAAAAAATAAAAATAAAATAAATAACAAAAATAAAATAAAAAATAAATAAAATAAAAAATAAATAAAATAAAATTAATACTACCTCCGTCTCAATTTAAGTGTCCACAATGGAATCTTTAGATGTCCCAAATTAAGTGTCCATAGAATATTCCAACTAATGAGATGAGACTTTAGTTGGTGAAAATGATATTTGATTGGTGAAGAGTGTAGTTAGTGGAATTTTCTAAAACTTTATGCATATAAATAGTGGACACTTAATATGGGACGGAGGAAGTAATTAATTACGTAAATCGTCCTGATGGTTTACTATGGACTTAAAAGGAAAATTTTGCCCTCACATGCCTAACGCATCACCAAACTTAACGAAAAAAGTAACGAAAATTTGGTCAAAAGATCGATGCGTTACAAAGTGTCAACCACAGGGACGACTAGGGTAATTAATTAAGATTGTCGAGTCAGTAAATTCCCAAACTGCCTGAAACAAGGATTTGAAGATAAAATAACCCAAGTGTTTAATAACCTTAAACATATGCAAGTTACTGAATGAACAGTTGTTTAGTGAGTCATCTTTAAGAAGCTCAGGACGAGCCTAAGAAGAAAGGTTCTCCATTCAGTGAGGCGAGACTCAGTGAATGATACCTGAGACAAACAAAAAGATGATAGATTCAGTGAGTGATGACAACATCTCACTGAATCCCCAAACTCCTCACCAACTATGCGAAGGCGTAAAAGCCCGAAGATATGGCGAAGTGAAGGAGGGATAAGTTTGAAGGATAAGGGAGTGTCCTATCTTGCAAATGTTAACTTACCCTGAATGGATAAAAGACTAAGAGTGTGTCAACTCTGACACAAGGAAATCAGACCTGTTCTTTACTAGAAATAGCTCTCGTGTAGAGACAAAATACGTAAGGTATTTTGTCATCTGAAGCTTATGTCAGTTTTGCCTTAGAGGAAAGAGGTTGTATCTTATACTTGTATAAATAGCACCCATAAGGTGGAGTAAAAGGGTTAAACTTGTGCACTAAATGCCTAGACATTCACAAGCCCTTTTACTCTTCCAAATAAAACTAAGTCCCTGAGGTTAGCTCAGTTGGTTAGCATAGTTGTACTTAAGCTTAGCTTAAGTTTATTGAGGAGTACACCATACTTGTCATTCAATCTCAAGTATTTTTCTGCAAACACTTGGGTAATATATTCTTTGATTAACTTTCTAATAAGAATATAAATGTTGAAAATCTCTTGTCTAGTTTACTTCACGTTTTAACTTGTTAAACTGTTTTTCAAACGACAGTGCTAAGCCATGGAGCTTGGATAGATTAACTTTGTAATCTATTATAACCAAGTTAAAGGGAAAAACAAGTGCTATCAGAGCCTCTGGTTTATAAAACTTTTAATCACAGAGTCTCTAAAGTTTTTAAAAAACAAGATCCTACCATGGCTGATAGTGATGTGCCCCAACTAGTCGACAAAAAGGGAGGAAGCTGTTCAGCTGTTGCTCCCCGACTAGAAGTTGGAAAATTCAGTAAGTGGAAAAAGCGCATGCTTTGCTACTTAACAAGAATGGAACCATACTACATCCAATGTATTGTTGATGGTCCATTTGTCCCTACAACTGCTGAAGGTTTACGCAAGCCTGAAGCTCAATGGACTCCTGATGAGAGAAGGGTGGTCAATTAGGACCAACGCCTCAAAAGCATCATTATATCCTGTCTCCCTGACGATATAATGGAATCAGTCATTAACTATAAAACAGCCAAACAAACTTGGACTAACTTGGTTCATAGCTATGAGGGTCCTTCAAATACCAAGGAAAATAAGATAATAGACCTGAAACTTGAGTATAACACTTTGAGAGCCAAAGATTATGAAAGTATCTAAGAAACCTATACCCGTTATAAGACATTGCTCAAAGAGTTGTCCAACGATGGTGTCAACCTGTCTAAGCATGAGATGAATGTTGGCTTTATCAATAGTCTCCCTGAGAAGTAGTTAAGCTTCTCTCAGGGTCTCAGGAATGCTAATCACATTCAAAATCTTGAGCTCCTTGAAATCTTTGGGAACTTTGTCTATGAAGACAACTTAATCTCTAGGAGATACCCTGATTCAAAAAAGGCTCAAGAAACCAAACCTGACAATTGCACCCATATCAACTGCATTCTATTCAAATGGTGTTGTGCAGGATTTTCAAGAAAACTTTGATGATGAGGAATGAAAAGAACCAATTGAGGAATACTTACATGATTTTTGGCCAGATTTCAAGAGGAGCTCCCTTACCAAACTCAAAACATTTTATCAAAAGAAAAAAATCAAACTTTTTGGGTTCCAAAGCAAGTTATATAACTTGAATGTTTAAATGG
>OU343220.1:153725026-153843419 GCA_910596185.1 Chrysanthemum makinoi
AAGGGGCATGGATGTGCACCTCCCCTGGTGAGAAAATATGGATCGATGGAAATCAACTCACTTGGGTTCTTGATGGTGTCACTAGGAGTGCTCCCATATCCCGGTCATTGAAGGCTTTTAAGAGGGTGTCGAGCTTGTTTGTCATCTCGCTTTGTTGTTGCTTGAAATCAGCTTCAAGCTTAGTCAATCGAGCTTCTTGAGATGACATGAACTTGGATACCATTCCCTCAAGATTAGTGGAAGTTCCGGTGCTGGGAGGGTTGTTATAAGTGGTATAGTTTGGCTGGGACCTATTAGGTGGACTAGAGGAATTCTTTTGGGGCGGGTTTGAGCCTTGGCTCCACCTAAGGTTAGGGTGATTTTTCCACGAGGGGTTGTAGGAATTTTCTAGATTGTTTTGCTCGGGCTTGAAAGTGTACCACTTTTCTCCCGCTGCGTAGGTAAGCGTGGAGGAGTAGCCCGGAAAAGTTTGTTCGGGGATTTTTGTGCAATCACGAGTGTCATGGGGTCCACTACATAATTCACAAGGAAAAGTGATTTTGTTCACTTGGCGTGAAGGTTTAAAAGTTTCGTAGGAACTCATTAGCAATTTGACTTGATCTTCAAGTTCGAGCATCCTACGATTGGAAGGTTGTGATTCCATGGGAGGCAAGGAGATTGCCTTTACAGTTTTGGGCAACTCATGAGGTTCATTCGAAAATTCGTTTTCATAAAGGGCAAGGTCCTCTATTGTACCCCACGACTCTTTTGCGGTAAGTTCACTAAGCTTACCACTGGCCGCTTGGTCGATGGTTTGCCTCTTGGATAGATTGACATGATCGTAAAAGATTTGGACTTGAAGCCACAGATCAATGTCGTGATGAGGGAATTTGTGGAGTAAGTCCTTGAATCGAGTCCACGTCTCATAAATGTTTTCGCCTTGACGTTGTTGGAACATTAAGATGTCATTCCTTAGCTTGGTGGTTCACCCTGGTGGGAAAAATTGGGCAAGGAAATGGGTGGTGAGATCATCCCAACTTGAGATAGATCCTGCGGGAAGTCGCTCAAGCCAATTACTAGCTTGGTCTCGTAGAGAGAATTGGAAGAGACGCAATCACGTGGTCTCCCGTGTGGTAGCATCAAGGTCAATGGATTCAATGATTTTTAGGAAAATCCTTGAGATGCTGATTAGGATCTTCGGAACGAAGTCCATGGAATGTACATCCGTTTTGCACCAACCGGATGGTTTCGAATCGTAGGGCCGTAGTTTGAGCTTGAAGTGGGAGCTCAATGGTGTTCCTATAGCCTTGATGGTTCGGTCTAGAGCATTTACCAAGAGTACGGCCTCTTGGCGGGTCGAGTGGTGGTTGATTGAGTGGAAGTGGTTGATGTGGTGGATGATTTGGTGGATCGTTGTTGGGTGGGTTATCACCTTCCATGATGAAAAGTGATGAGATTACGAACAAAAACACAAAAAAAAAGATAAACTACAAGGAAGCTAAGAAAAAGAGAAAAAGATCACTTGATAGGAATCAAGCGAGTAGACCTAAATGAGATAGAAATCTAACTAGCTATTCTAATCCCCAGAAGCGGCGCCAAAAACTTGATGCGTGGGTTCGGGGTAGAAAGACTTCCTTTTCTACAAGCAAGCTTTATAACCCTCTAGGCAGTGTACCTAATCGTTGTAGTGTAGTATGGGGTAAGCCCAGGGGGTTGATCGTTCTCTAGGGGAAGAGAGATGCTAGGAAGAGATGTATGACGAGAAGGTAAGGTTGAAGGAGATTCTTTTTAGTCTTTTATATTTTTTAGAAAGAAAATTAAATATCTCGGGGTATAGGAGCGGGGAGGGGGGGGTGGTACTTCTACCAATTTTAACTACTTTTAATCAAAACTAATTAACTACTTGAACAATGAAAAAGAAAGATAGGCTATGTTTATGTAGGTGTGATCTTATGATGATTTAAAATGTGTTTACTTAGATGTTCATACTCCCTAGTTATCACTTATTGGTCGGTTGAATTGTCACATCCTCGTCTTAATTGGTGTGTTGTATTCCGTTTGGTCATAGGGGGGGTGCCTAATTCCCTAGTTCTATGAATTGTAACTCTCCTCTAGACTATCCAGGATCACCAAGTACCTAAGTATCTCCCCTGAATACCCTATTATCAACAAGCTACAACTCACGCAATAAACAGAACGATGGCCTAGGTGCACTCCTAAGCTTTTTGCTATTTAGGACGTTCAAGCTCGCAACAATTAAAGAAGAAGCCAGTTTTCCTTACTCCAAAGTTCTAACTCTCTAAATGCAAAAAAAAGACAAATTCTTTATATATATATTTACAAATGCGACGGTGTCACCTTTTTCTAGTAACGCCGTCAGGTCGCCGTCATTAGGGTTTCGTTTGGGCTAAGTCATCGTTGGGGACGACGTTAGTTGATAAGTGTGACGCCGTCAGTCTTCATGAAGGACGTCATCTGAGGATGGTTCTTGGGCATCTAGTGTAGAAAGTAAGGGAGACGCCTTCCAGAGTTTAGGCGTGACACCGTCAGGTTGTAGAACCAAAATTTCACCTGAGCCGTCGCGTGTATTTTGATCAAAATCTTAAACAAGTGACGGCGTCGCCCTTTGAGATGGGACGCCGTGAGGCTTTAAAATCTACTTGAGACTTGATTTTGTCGTTTTCTTCATGTTTTTGCTCCTTTTCATCCAAATATGCTCGTTCCAGCATTTTGCTTCCAAAATACCTAAAATGTGAAAAGGAACGCATTTAAGTAGTAACAGATATAAAATGTGTCGATTTAAGGCTTAAATGACCCCCTAAAAAGGTATGTTTTAAATCCTTATCATGTTTCTTAGTACATCATTCCTCAAAATCTTTCCAACCAACTATCAGTGAATTCATTGATACTCAACAAGTCCTCAATGGGACATATCACACTAAAAAAATGTTCAGGTTCCTGAGATTCCCCTTGTTCAAACTGAACAAGTTGAAACCCAAAACCCTGTTGAATCTCAGGCTACAATCAATGAATCTCTAGCTACTAAAGTTGTTCCTCAAACCCTTGAAACCTAAACAAGTTCATATCCCAGACCCCAAGATAAATGGACAAGGTCTCAGGATATTGAACTTGTTAACAACATTGGAGAACCCATTGAAGGCATGCTCACTAGAGGCATGGCTGCTAAGTTAACTGTTGCCTCAGCTAGTGAGTGTTTGTTTGTTGAATTTCTCTCTGATGTTAAACCAAAATCTGTCAAAGAAGCCCTACAAAACCCAAGTTGGGTTGAGGCCATGCAAGAAGAACTAAAAAAATTTGACAGAAACAAAGTAATGACTTTGGTCAAATGTCTTCAGGATATTATAGTTATTGGCATGAAATGGGTCTTCAGGAACAAGACTGATGAAAATGGCATAGTCATTAAAAAAAAAGCTAGGCTGGTTTCTAAAGGATACAACCAACAAGAAGGCATCGACTATGATGAAACCTTTTCCCTTGTTGCAAGGATGGAAGCAATCAGGGTCTTCATGGCCAATGCAACATACATGAACTTCAAACTCTACCAAATGGATGGCAAGAGTGCATTCCTAAATGGAAAACTTGAGGATGAAGTTTATGTTCAACAACCCCCTAGATTTTAAAGCAATGAGTTCTCTAACTATGCTTGTAAGCTTGGTAAGGCCCTTTATGGACTAAAACAAGCCCCAAGAGCATGGTATGAAACTATCTCAGCCTTTCTTATCCAAAACGAGTTTGTTAGAGGAAAGATTGATAACACTCTATTTGTCTATAGGACAAAAGATGATGTGATACTTGTTCAGGTGTATGTTGATGACATCATATTTAGCTCAACAAATTACAAACTTTGTAAACAGTTTGAGAAACTGATGATAAAGAAATTTGAAATGAGCATGATGGGTGAACTCACCTACTTCCTTGGATTACAAATTAGGCATACTGAAAAAGGAATCTCAACCAGTCAAGAGAAACACACAAGAAGTCTCTTGAAGAAGTATGAATTTTCTGATTGCTCATCAGTGAAAACACCAATGGTTCTCCTAAACAACCTTGGTCCTTACCTCGTTGGCAAACTAGTGAATCAAAAGAAATTCAGAGTAATTGCAGGGTCACTGATGTATCTCACTGCCTCAAGGTCTGATATTCAATTCTCAGTCTGCTTGATTACAATATATCAGTCTAATCCAAGAGAGTCACATCTCATTGCTGCAAAAAAAATCCTTAGATACCTGAAAGGTACTCCAAATACTAGAATATACTACCCCAAATGTTCAGGCTTTGATCTCAAAGGATATTCAGACTCAAACTACGAAGTCTGTAACATGGATAGAAAAAACACCTCAGGCTCTTGCCAATTCCTTGAAGGAAAATTAGTGTGTTGGAGCACTAAGAAACACAGTCAGTGGCTATGTCATCAGCTGAAGTTGAATATGTAGCTGCTGCAGGCTATTGTGCAAATGTACTATGGATGAAAAGTCAACTCAGTGACTATGACATCCATTACAAAATGGTACCCATCTTTTTGATAACACAAGTGCGATTGCTGTCTCCAACAACCCTGTACTCCATCAACGAACCAAACACATTGACATTAGGTATCATTTCATCAGAGACCATATCATGAAAGGTGATATTGAGCTACACTTCATTCCCACTGAATATCAGTGATGAGTGTGTAAATACTCATCATTTTTGTACTATATAAACCTAAAATCATCTGAAAACACTCAAAAACACATCAAAATGATCAAAATATTACAAATCAGTGTTTTATGTGTTTTAAATGCAAAAATATCAAAATCAGATGAAAACGTATCAAATTTTCAAAATTGCGTTTTAGTCCCCAACTTTCAAAAATTGTCAAAAATAGTCCCCGAGTCAAAATTTCAAAAGAAAAGTCACCAAAGGTCCTTTTTAAATCATAACTTGTCAAATTTAGTCCTTTGGTGAAAAATGTCAAAAGTTTGAGAAAATTACATAAATGGTCCTCCAACTTTGAAAATTGGCAAAAATGGCCCCTGGAAAATTGGAAAAAGGCAAGTTTGGTCCTTGTACTTTTAAACTTTGTCACTTTTAGTCCTTGGAGCAAATTTGCTTAATTGGCAGGATTGGTCCTTGATTTTCAGAAAATAACATAACTTGTCCTTGTCATTTATACCTTTTGACCTTGTCATATAGCCATTTTGGACCCCCCGCCTAATCTGGACCCCTGTCATTATGCATTTTTGACCCCTTGCATTATTAAACACCCCTGGTCAAATCCCAAAACACAATCCCACCTTCCCGCCTTCTCCTTCCTCCCACCATGTCTAAACACCGAGCACCCATTCCCCCCAGCTCAACTCTTCAAACCCTTGTCCCCCCACCTCAACAACAATACAAGAATCATTTAATGCATCGCCCTTTCACTCAACCTCTCAACTAGCTAACACGTTTTGGCCCAAACTTCAATCAACGGCCAATTTCAACTCCAAGCCATCCAAAGGTCCACATTATTAGTGGGAAAAGCTCAGAGCAAGTGAAAAGAGTCTTTTGCATATAAAAAGGAAGAGAGAAGCAGTGTAGGGGTGTAGAGTAGTTTTAGTTTAGAATATGTTGACTAGTTAATTTCTTTAAATTTCAGTGTTATTCAAGTTTCCAAATACTTTGTTATGTAATTTTAGTGTATTATAAAACTTTCTCAGTATTCAATTTCAAGTACGAATCTATTTTTATGCAATTCTCAATTTCAAAATTTCAAGTTCATGTTAATGTTGTTTGTAGTTGATGTTATGCAATTATAAGCTCCCATATAAGCTTTTATAAGCTCAGTTTAGCTTATTATCTACTTAAACTCACTACTTGATTTTGCTTTCAAATTATCTCCGTCAACAAAAGTCAACTGTGGTCATTCTTTGGCTAAGAAATGGATATGGGTGATCTTGATGATGATTTGGGATTGGATTTTAGTAATTTAGTGTAGATTGGGTTCTAGTATAATCTTCACATAAGCTGGACCTCATGTAAGTTTCCTTTTTCTAAAAACGCCATGTATGCTTGTCTTAGCAGTTCATATTTGATCATGTTAATAGTTGATTTGATCTTGTTTCAAACTTTAGGATCTTAGTTTTATACTTGTTCTTATCTCTCACACTAGAGTAGGATTAAGGTGTTTAACCTCCTCATTAAATAACTTAAAGTAGTGTTTGGTTTAAGCTTATTTCTTTGTCCAAATCTGTACCCACTTTGACTCTCAAAGTCAAAGTGGTTAAAGGTTTAAACAAGCTTTTAAAGTTGTATTTAGCTTAGATTACAAGAGTGTACAAGTTTTGGCTAAAAAAAATCTCATGTCTGTTGCCTGCTCACGTAAATGCCACTGTGCTACGCTTGACTACTTCTCTCCACTACTTATTTTGGGTCCAAATCTCCTCCAAATTGCTTTTCTTGCAACCTCACATACCCCTCTCAATATAGTGTTAGTCTATTTGCACTTAGTTTAGCTTTAGGTTAGTCAAAATTGCTCTCAAAATCTGTCAAAACCACTTCAGAATCATATATCGTCTGTGTAAGTGGTTTAGCAGAAAGTGCAAAGCTTGCACAGGGCTTATTAGAGTTTATCATGGTTGATTTTTGGGTTAATGTCTTAGCCAGGTCATCTTGAGGTTCCAATAATTGTCTTGTGTAGTTTCTAGCTATTCAATACTTATTTTCTTGCTTAAAGTAGACACCCAAAAAACTGTTTAGCTTAAAAGTCAATTCTCCAAATCATGCAATTGTAATCATGTGGTTGGAAGCAGTTGAGAATTGTTGCTTTAGGTTCTTTAGCTTATCCAAGTCCGTTTGGCTTGGTGTTAATGGTTCCTTAGCTTATCACAAGTGCTTATTTTTAAGCACTTGTGCCTTCAGTTTCATATTTCTACACACAACCCCTGTTTTTATTTTTTCTTAGATTCCTAATATTATTTTAAGCTTTTCTTGAATTTTTCAGATTTTTCCTAGTTTGTTTGCTATTTTTCTACATTTTAATTAGTTTTTAAGCCTTTTTAATTAGCTTTTAATACAAATAAATTAGAAAAAGCTTAAAAAAATATGTTTTCTATTTTCCTAGGTTAAGATAAATATAAAAGTAATAAAAAGTATTTTTCCATAATTTTCTTAGTTTAAAAAGTTTTTTTTAGCATTTTAATTAGTTTTAAATAGTTTTAAATTAATAATAAATATATAAAAAGTCTAAAAAATATATTTTCTGTTTTAAAATTAGTTTTATCATATTTTAGATTTTTCTAAGTCTTAATTTTATTTTTCTAGTCTTATTTCATATTTTCTTTTATTTTAGAGTATTATTAAATAGTTTAAATTAGTTTTTAATTAATAATAATTATATAAATAGTTTTAAAAATAATTTTCCTTTTCTAATAATTTTCTTATATAATTAGGATTGTAAAAATGTATTTTCTATATTCATAGGTATTTTCCTTCTTTAGTTTCACTTTTTATTTTGTACGTTTACGTTATTTTTATTTAAACGTAAGTTTTAGGTTTTAAACGTTCATCACTTTAAATATAGTGATAGCGTTTATTTAATAGATTTTATCTTTTTAATTTTATTAATTTGCATTTAAGTCGCTTTAATTTGTAGATCTTTTCTTTAGGTATAATTTTCCATCCTAATCCTTTCCGATCACTATCATTAGTGATCATTCTATCATCTGAATCAGTGTTTAACACACCATTGAGTCTCCTTGGGACTTAACGACCCGGGAATCCACTGTATTCTCTGATCTTAATTGTATTTGGTTCCAAGCTGTTTTAAGTCTGTTTGACTTGACGGTTCGGACCGGATCAAATTTTGGCGCCGCTGCCGGGGAGGCTTTAGCGTGTGTTAAGCCATTTTCAGCACCCATTCTTGTGCATATCCCATCCTTTGTAAAAGTTTTTGTAAAGTTTTCAAAAATCCCAAAAAGTTCATTAACACTTTTCCTGAAGTGTTTTTAACCCCAAAAATATTTTCCTCTTTGTTTTTATAGCATGTTTTTCCAAAAATGCCAAAAATATTCCTCTTTACCCTCTTACCCTTTTTGATTCTTTACTCCTTTACCCTCTATTCATTTGATTCTACCTTCTTCTATTCTCATGGAATCGTTTATTCCTTGTGTCGGTTGTGGTGAGCCTCTTTATGGTTCACCACTGCGGTGTAATGTGTACAGTGGTGGTAATGATATTCGAAACGGGAGTTGTTTGTTTTGTGGTTCGAGGAATTCATTTGATTATGATCCTAATCCGAACTCATTTAACGACCCCTCAAACTTTTCCAATTACCCACCACAGCCCGACTTATCTTCATATAACTGCTGTGAATTTTGTGGAGGTCCTCACCAAGGATTTGAGTGTCAATCCGGAAACACGTTTGTCTATGAACAGTTTTCCAGTGATGCTCAGAACTTTGGTTGTGACCAACATCCATATGATTCACCAGACCAAACTCAACAGTTTTACTGTTGTGAGTACTGTGGTGGTTCACACTACAGCTCTGATTGTCAATCAGGAAACACGCTTGTCTATGAGCAGGTTCCTGATAACAATTATGACACCGGCACATACGACTCACAGCCACATCAGTTTCTTGTTGTGAGTACTGTGGTGGTTCTCACTCTAGCTCGGATTGTCAGGAAGGGAACCTATTTTCTTGCAACAATTACGACTATTCGTTTCAAAACCAACCTCCACAGTGTCATACGATTCAACCTCAGCCTCAGCCTCAGCCATCTCCTCACGATTTGGTTTTCGAAGATTTATTCCAAAAACTTCAAGATGCGAGGAATGCACTTAATGATTTGGCTGTGAGGCAGACCCAAGAAGAGCGTCATGGTGAATCTATGGAAGATTTACTCGCAATAGAACGAGCAGCACACAACCGTTTTTTGTTTAATCAGGCGTGCATGCTCGATGACGAAGATGAGACGACGAGAGAGTACTATTCCTTTGAGCGATATCATTTCTCAACTCCCTCAGTCTATTGTTATCACACCCGATATTCCCACTCACTCTCTCACCATGGGGGACGAGCATCTCAGCACTATTCCGGAAACGGAATCATCTAATGTTGAGAACTTTATCCCATCCCAAGTGAGTCTGAGGGAATTCTTGACCATGAGGGTGATGTGTCTTCTCCTCTTACAAATGATCTTGTTGAGACTTTCTCATATTTTGACAGTGATTATAGTGATGCCAATTATTTATATTCTAAAGACATAGAGTTTATTGATGCATCACTTCCACATTCCGAGATCGTCAACTTAGAAGAGGATGTTGACCATGTTGTTTCCACAACAGTTTATACGACTATCACTAATCCCTTATTCGAATTCGATTCTGAATTTACTCTAAATTCAGTTAATCCAATCTTTGATAGTGATGAGTCTGACACGGAGACTATAATGGACGAGGTGCATATTTATAGCCCACGAAGTACCGCACATGTCCCACCTCCGTATATTCTTCATGAGGAGTTCGCCGGTGAACTCACTCATATCATATCTCCGCTGGAGTATGATTGCGTGGATGGCAAAAATAATGATCGGGGGGAGAGAATCTCAATTTGCATAGTTATGACAAATCTTCCCACCCTCCCAACCGAGATGCCTTCCAACCCTAAGAGCTCAACCAATAAAATCCAAATAAGTGCAACTGCACTTAATCCCGAGGAAGAAGATCTAGTCATGATTGTTATCATGATTTTCCTTCTTTTCTTCACCTACTCGGTGACTTCCTCTCTTCTTCACTCCTTCGGGAATGAAGACACTATCTTTGATCCCGGCATTTTCAATTATCATTTTTGAGCCGGTTCTATGTATATCTCATCGGTGTGGAACTTTCACATGCTTCATATGTTTGTCCAAACATCTTGAATGAAAGTCCGATGGAGATTGTTTCTTCCACTTTGCTTCCCCATGAACCAATTAATTCGGGGTCGAGTCAAGCTAGCGACTCGGTAATCAAAAACAGTAGCATACCATATGGGTTTTCACCCATATTTCTGACTTCTTTCTATTTTCTACCACCCTAGTGTGGGGGGGGGTTGCCCACATGTTTAAAAAAAAAAAAAAAAAAAACTTTCTAAATAATGGCCGTAGTATTTCCCTTTTACGTTCTTTGTTTCGGCATAACAGCCGGTACTTTGAATATTGAGGGCAATATTCATTTCTAAGTGTGGGGGGGAATTCTCACGAATTTCATATATTATCTACCCAATTCCCCCGTTTTTGGCCAAAATTTTTTTTGGAGTAAGTGTTTTACACTTTCTCATTTGGTTATCATCCGCCATGTGCGTAAGACAAAAGGATTAGCTAATCCAGGAGCAAACGGCTCTTGGTAAAGATTTCTCAAATCCGTTTATATGGCTTGCAATTTGCCCAAAATTGTATGGTTCTCAGCTCACCATATCCTAAAAAGTGAAGAGTTGGCTAGCCCGCAAGATTATGGCTTGTGGTAAAGGCAGTGGAAAAACCATAATTGGTATTCAGCTCACCAAAGATAATATTGATAATTTATCTAAGAGTTGGCTAGTCCAGAAGGGTACGGCTTCTGGTAAAGACAAAATCAAATCCGTTGAAAGCTGGTGGTTTGCTCAAAATCACATGGTTATCGGTGTACCATGGTTCTTACTTGAACTAAAACATTTGGCTACTCCAGAAGTGATGGCTTTTGGTAAAGAGATAAAATCCATCAAGTTTTCTCAAATCATTGCTAGGGACTAGCAATATCTTAGTGTGGGGGATTGATGAGTGTGTAAATACTCATCATTTTTGTACTATATAAACTGCAAAATCATCTGAAAACACTCAAAAACACATCAAAATGATCAAAATATTACAAATCAGTGTTTTATGTGTTTTAAATGCAAAAATATCAAAATCAGATGAAAAACGTATCAAATTTTCAAAAATTGCAGTTTTAGTCCCCCAACTTTCAAAAATTGTCAAAAATAGTCCCTGAGTCAAAATTTCAAAAGAAAAGTCACCAAAGGTCCTTTTTAAATCATAACTTGTCAAATTTAGTCCTTTGGTGAAAAATGTCAAAAGTTTGAGAAAATTACAAAATTAGTCCTTCAACTTTGAAAATTGGCAAAAATGGCCCCTGGAAAATTGGAAAAAGGCAAGTTTGGTCCTTGTACTTTTAAACTTTGTCACTTTTAGTCCTTGGAGCAAATTTGCTTAATTGGCAGGATTGGTCCTTGATTTTCAGAAAATAACATAACTAGTCCTTGTCATTTATACCTTTTGACCTTGTCATATAGCCATTTTGGACCCCCTGCCTAATTCTGGACCCCTTGTCATTATGCATTTTGACCCCTTGCATTATTAAACACCCCTGGTCAAATCCCAAAACACAATCCCACCTTTCCCGCCTTTCTCCTTCCTCCCACCATGTCTAAACACCAGAGCACCCATTCCCCCCAGCTCAACTCTTCAAACCCTTGTCCCCCCACCTCAACAACAATACAAGAATCATTTAATGCATCATTTCCCCTTTCACTCAACCTCTCAACTAGCTAACACGTTTTGGCGCCAAAAATTCAATCAACGGCCAATTTCAACTCCAAGCCATCCAAAGGTCCACATTATTAGTGGGAAAAGCTCAGAGCAAGTGGAAAGAGTCTTTTGCATATAAAAAGGAAGAGGAGAAGCAGTGTAGAGGGGTGTAGAGTAGTTTTAGTTTAGAATATGTTGACTAGTTAATTTCTTTAAATTTCAGTGTTATTCAAGTTTCCAAATACTTTGTTATGTAATTTTAGTGTATTATAAAACTTTCTCAGTATTCAATTTCAAGTACGAATCTATTTTTATGCAATTCTCAATTTCAAAATTTCAAGTTCATGTTAATGTTGTTTGTAGTTGATGTTATGCAATTATAAGCTCCCATATAAGCTTTTATAAGCTCAGTTTAGCTTATTATCTACTCAGAAACTCACTACTCAGATTTTGCTTTCAAAATTATCTCCAGTCAACAAAAGTCAACTGTGGTCATTCTTTGGCTAAGAAATGGATATGGGTGATCTTGATGATGATTTGGGATTGGATTTTAGTAATTTAGTGTAGATTGGGTTCTAGTATAATCTTCACATAAGCTGGACCTCATGTAAGTTTGGTTTCCTTTTTCTAAAAACTGCCATGTATGCTCAGTCTTAGTGCAGTTCATATTTGATCATGTTAATACTTGATTTGATCTTGTTTCAGCTTTAGGATCTTAGTTTTATACTTGTTCTTATCTCTGCACACTAGGAGTAGGATTAAGGTGTTTAACCTCCTCATTAAATAACTTAAAGTAGTGTTTGGTTTAAGCTTATTTCTTTGTCCAAAACTGTTTTTACCCACTTTGACTCTCAAAGTCAAAGTGGTTAAAGGTTTAAACAAGCTTTTAAAGTTGTATTTAGCTTAGATTACAAGAGTGTACAAGTTTTGGCTAAAAAAAAAATCTCATGTCTGTTTCTGCCTGCTCACGTAAAACAGCAGCTGTAGCTGCTGTTTGACGGCCTCTCCACGGCTTATTTTGGGTCCAAATCTCCTCCAAATTGCTTTTCTTGCAACCTCACATACCCCTCTCAATATAGTGTTAGTCTATTTGCACTTAGTTTAGCTTTAGGTTAGTCAAAATTGCTCTCAAAATCTGTCAAAAAACCACTTCAGTAACTGTTATACTGTCCTGTGCACAGGGTTTATGCAGAAATTGCAAAGCTTGCACAGGGCTTATTAGAGTTTATCATGGTCTGATTTTTGGTTTACATGTTCTTAGCCAGGTCATCTTGAGGTTCCAATAATTGGTCTGTAGTTTCTAGCTTATTCAAGTACTTATTTTCTTGCTTAAAGTAGACACCCAAAAACTGTTTTAGCTTAAAAGTTCAATTCTCCAAATCATAGCAATTTGTAATCCTGTGGTTGGAAGCAGTTGAGAATTGTTGCATTTAGGTTCTTTTAGCTTATCCAAGCTCCTGTTTTGGCTTGGTGCTTAATGGTGCTCATTAGCTTATCACAAGTGCTTATTTTTAAGCACTTGTGCCTTCAGTTTCATATTTCTACACACAACCCCTGTTTTTTATATTTTTCTTAGATTCCTAATATTATTTTAAGCTTTTCTTGAATTTTTCAGATTTTTCCTAGTTTGTTTGCTATTTTTCTACATTTTAATTAGTTTTTAAGCCTTTTTAATTAGCTTTTAATACAAATAAATTAGAAAAAGCTTAAAAAATATGTTTTCTATTTTCCTAGGTTAAGATAAATATAAAAGTAATAAAAAGTATTTTTCCATAATTTTCTTAGTTTAAAAAGTTTTTTTAGCATTTTAATTAGTTTTAAATAGTATTAAATTAATAATAAATATATAAAAAGTCTAAAAATATATTTTCTGTTTTAAAATTAGTTTTATCATATTTTAGATTTTTCTAAGTCTTAATTTTATTTTTCTAGTCTTATTTCATATTTTCTTTTATTTTAGAGTATTATTAAATAGTTTAAATTAGTTTTTAATTAATAATAATTATATAAATAGTTTTAAAAATAATTTTCCTTTTCTAATAATTTTCTTATATAATTAGGATTGTAAAAATGTATTTTCTATATTCATAGGTATTTTCCTTCTTTAGTTTCACTTTTTATTTTGTACGTTTACGTTATTTTTATTTAAGCGTAAGTTTTAGGTTTTAAACGTTCATCACTTTAAATATAGTGATAGCGTTTATTTAATAGATTTTATCTTTTTAATTTTCTTAATTTGCATTTAAGTCGCTTTGATTTATTATCTTTTTCCTTAGTTATAATTATCCATCCAAATCTTTTCCGATCACTATCATTAGTGATCATTCTATCGTCTGAATCAGTGTTTAACACACCATTGAGTCTCCTTGGGACTTAACGACCCGGGAATCCACTGTATTCCCTGATCTTAATTGTATTTGGTTCCAAGCTGTTTTAAGTCTGTTTGACTTGACGGTTCGGACCGGATCAATCAGCTAGCTGATATCTTCACAAAACCCCTAGATGAACCTATTTTCACAAGAATGAAAGCAGAACTTAGGATGTTGAACATTGAATATCGATCCACTAATTGATCATGTTCCACATAGTGTACATATTCACTGAATAATGGTCCCTGATCAAAATAAAACACCTAAATCAATCTCACTGAATGAGTAAAACTCATTCAGGGTCCCTGACATTGGATATATAACATATTAAATGAGTAACTAAATGCTCTAAGTATCCAGTTGCTTAATGTCCTAGGTTGGTCAATAAGACAATTAAATATAGAAATATATGTTCTTTGACCCAACTTTTATCCATGTCAGGGGCCCCCACATCCTCCAGCTTATCTCACTTGGCATTAATTGCCAATACACACAACAAATATCCTTAGGATATTTTATTGGTGACATCACCTCTGCAAAAATCACTATTACAGTGCTGCACAATTATTTTCCCTTGAAACACGCAAAAGACTACAGGTAATGGAATGGTAACATTAAATATGGAAAATCAACCATTTTTCAAACATAGTTTTCCAAAATTCCACATGTGCAAAAACAACCCTTTTTACCACTATAGAAATACCCTATTCTAAAACCTAAAAACACAAATACACAAATTTTGCAAGCAAACTCTTCTATAATCTCTTCTCAAAACTGTGTATTTTTTACTCGGTTGGTATAAAACTTCTTTCATTTTGCTACACATTATAAAGTTTTTGTTGCAACTCTCTATCTTACTTCTTAAGAATCATCTGGTACAATATCTTTGATTTTCTTGTCATAAAAAACCTTTATCTTCAAAGAAAATGGCAAGAACTCAAAGTATCATGTTTGCACAACAGTGGGTAGGAGGTATACAAAATGCTGTATTTCAAACAAACAATGTTATAGGCAATTTTGAATACCCTAATGATATCCCAACCTATAAGGGAATCATGAAGTTTTTATATAACTGCCCACTGAAAATGGCCTTTGTAAAATCACCCTTTATTTTGTACTAAAACTACCTCAGGGATTTTGGGCAACTGCTGTGGCCTTTGACCCGACACCCTTTACTGATAAGAACAAACTAAAACCCCTTAGGGAGTTTCTCATCAAATTTTTAGTCTTAAATGGGGAGAAACAACTCACCTTGGATTTTAAAAAATTTTGCTCATCAATTGGGCTTGATTATAATAATGGTAATTAGTTTGAACACCTTGAATCAACTGTGGTGAAAGCATAGTTAGCAAAAATTGCTATTGATCCAAAATCATTGGACAAGGCCCCTGTCAACAAAAGCTCTTTTATCGTGGCTTAGAAGATCCTGTTCACTTTTGTGATTCAGGTTCTCGGCGGTAACCACTCATCCACTGAAGAGATTAACTCTATTCAGTTGCTGGTGGCATACAGCTTAATGACAGGGACCACTGTCGACATAGGAGAGATCGTTTACAGTGATCTCGTAACCAAGCTCCTGAGGAAGTCGAGGGTGAAATACGTCTCATACCCTAGATTTGTCTCTTTTGCTTTACAAGAGTTACTGGGATGCAATTACACTTAGGACTTTAATTTTGGCACTTTACCAGCCGTCCTGAGTGCTTCAAACTTCACAAGGGTCCCATCCTTAGTCCCCGAAATTAAATTGACGGCCCACATTGTTGCTGTAAACAACCAAAGGGATTCAGTGTCTCCAAACCCTGCTTCTAAAAAAAAGGGAAGACTCAGACTAGGACTAAAACCAAACCCAATTCCCAAGGCCCTGAGACTTCTGGAACACAGCCTAAAAGGCCAAAACAACCTCAAACTGACAAGATACCTGATTATACAATAGATTGCACTACAAGGTTTCGATGATGATCAAATGTATGAGGGGTGTATGTTCCAGCTAAGACTTGTCTTTCACCTGAGAATAAGAAATACTAAGACACTACGTTAAGTGATTGCGCAGGGGTAGGACCCTGCGAACCACCTCCGGCGTGAGAGTAAGTATGAGTTATGGTTTGATGAGTGTCTAAATACTCATCATTTTTGTACTATCTAGACTGCAAAAACATCTGAAAACACTCAGAAATACATCAAATTGATAAAAATATCACAAACAAGTGTTTTATGTGTTTTAAATGCAAAAATATCAAAATCTGGTGAAAAACGTATCAAGTTTGCATAATTGGCAGTTTTAGTCCCCCAAGTTTGAAAATTTGTCAAAAACAGTCCCTGGTCATTCCAAAACTTGTAAAATATCACAAAAGGTCCTTGGGATTCATAAGTTGTCAAAACAAGCCCTTGAAATCAAAAATTGCAAAATTACAATTTAGGTCCCTCAAGTTTGAAAATTGTCAAAAAATGGTCCTTGGACATTTTAAAAATGGAAAATAATCATCATTGGTCCTTGAACTATTCATATATGGCAGGAATGGTCCTTGTAAGAACTTTGGAAGATTGGCAAGATTGGTCCTTCAACTTTGGCAGAATTACAGTTTTGGTCCTTGTGTGTTTAACTTAACCAAACGGACCCTATTTGTTATTAAATACCCAAATCCAATCCAAATAACCCTTGGCCCAGTCTTTAGCCCAAACCAACCCAACCCCGTTAATAATTAAAATCATGGTCAAACGGTCAAAATCCCGCCTCCACTGTACATCGTCTTCACCACCACCTGTAATCCCAAAACCAGAGCTGGTTTTCTCACCACCTCCTTTCCACCTCACCCCTAACACCTGTATACCATCCCCTTTCCACCTATACACCAGCCCACAACCAATTAATGCATCCCCACCATAGCAGTTTACTGTAGCACTCACAAACCTCTGTTTTTGCTTTCCAAATCACTCCTACTCCATGACTACTTCACATATTGTCCCCTCCACCTCACATAACATCCCAAACTTCTTTAATTACTCTGAAACTGTCTCAAGCAACCATTTGCACTTTTGGCGCCAAAAGTAAGTTTAAAGGCTAGGATGAGTTTGACTCAATCAATGGCCAAGATTGTTGATGGGATATGTTTAGAATCAAGTGGGGAGTCTCAAAATGCTATAAAGAAAGAGGGAGAAGCAGAGAAGAAAGATATCTAGTGTAATCTTTAATTTTCATATCTTTATAGCTTAATTTTGAATTTCAGTGTATATTTTAATTTCCAAGCTTTGTATTTCACGTTTTCAGTGTGCAATAAAACTTTTGTAACCTTCAATTTTAGCTTTAAGTCAAGTTCTCAGTTTATGCAAAATTTATTCTTGATCAAAAATCTCAATATGGTTGAATGTTATTAGCAGTTGTTATTTTGGACTCATAAGCCCACATAAGCTCCCTAGAAAGCTTATTCAAGCTTTTAGATATCTTAAAAAACAGTCTAGTATCAAAAACAGAAAAATCACCAAAAATATAAATAAATAGTTAAAAAATAAAAATCAATGGTGAAGCATGCAAGAAAGCTGGAGCAAGGTAGATTCTGGATGGCCTTGGTATAGAGCTTATTGGTAAGCTTTAGGAAGTGTTTATAAGCCCTCAGTTCTCAGTCTTGTGTTTGAATCCACTTGTAAGCTTTTTAATTCATTTTGGCATTTTACTTTGTAAGACAGTCATAAGCTCAAGTCTGTGCATTTTTGTGTTTCTTAGTTATAGTTAATCATAATTAATCAATAAAACCAGTAACTTGTTCTTTTTAATTTGTAGTTTATAAAATTTTCATTTTGACAGTTAAATTAACATAAGTAGGATTTCTTAGTTTCATGTTGTTATCATTACTGTTTAATGTTTATTTAGCTTCAGTTTATGATAATATATGGTTATTAATTTAGTACATGGTCTGAATCTGTGGTTTGCTTTGAAAAACACCAACACAGTCTCATAAAGGCTTGTTTGGTTGTGATTTGTTAATAGTGTTAGAGTGTGTTCAGTCCTTTGGTTTTGATTGTTCTGTGTCATTCTTGGTCTATTTAGCTCATAAACACAAGAAAAACCAGTCTTGGTTCATCAAAAGTCAAAAATCCTTTTAATCACATCTTGTGCATTCACTGTTGGAATTTCATGTTCTATGATCATGGTTTTGTGTTCAAAAGTTGTTAGCATAGCTTAATCTAGTCTTAATATAACTTAACACAACTTAATCAGTCCATAGAATCAGTTAAAATCTCATAAAAGTCAAACTTTCAGTTTAATAAAAAAGTCAAATATGTGCCCTGTGCACAGGTTTATAGCCCTTTTAACAAGCTTGTAAAAATCTTGTTAGTTGGTCAAAGCTTGTGATTTTTTAGTTCTTTGGAAAGCTAACCTGGTCATCTTTAAGTTCCAAGCTTAAAATTTCAATTTGCAGCTTATTTGCTAAGCCTGCAAGTGCTTATTAGTTTGTCCAATTTCAATCAGCATACACTGAGTCACATTCAGTGGTTTTCTAGCTTTTTCAATAGCTTCTCACAAGCTCATTTTAGCTTATTTGGGTCTCATCTTTGGTTTATAGGAAGCCAACCAGGTCTAGTATAGGATCCAACTTTTGGTTTTGAAGCTCAGCTTATTGAGTAGCTTATTCTTGGTCTTAAACCTAGTAGCTGGAAACTGTTTTTGTACTTGAGATCAAATCATCATATCTGTGTAATCAGTACTTAAAAGGTTTAGGATAGTTGTATTTAGTTACTTTTGAGTATTTATAGCTTATTACAGGTTCTGTGATAGTTTGGTGCTTATCTGTGGCTTTTTGGCTTATTTGGAGTGCTTATTTATAAGCAGATTGCACTGCAGTTTCATATTCTCACACATAAGCATATGTTTTATATTTTTAAACTTAGAATAATATTTTAGTATTTTCCTGAATTTTTCAGATTTTTCCATCACTGTTTAGTATTTTTCCTTATTTAAACTAGTTTTTAATTCTTTTTAAATAGCTTTTAATACAAATAAATTAGAAAAAGCTTAAAAAAAATATGTTTTCAATTTTCATAGATTAAGATAAATATAAAAGTCATAAAAAATATTTTTCCATAATTTTCTTGGTTTAAATAGTATTTTTTAGCATTTTAATTAGTTTTAAATATTATTAAATTAATAATAAATACATAAAAAGTCTAAAAAAATATATTTTCAGTTTTAAAATAAGTTTTATCATATTTTAGATTTTTCTAAGTTATAATTTCATTTTTTGTTAGGTTAATTTTGTATTTTATTATATTTTAGTGCATTTTAAATACTTAATAAATAGTTTTTAATTAATAACAATTAAATAAATAGTTTTAAAAATAATTTTCTTTTTCTAATAATTTTCTTTTATTATTAGGATTGTAAAAATATCATTTTCATATTTGTAGGCCTTTTATTTCTTAAAACTCACATTTTATTTTGTACGTTTACGTAATTTTGTTTAAACGTACGTTTTAGGTTTTAAACGTTCATCATTTTAAAAATAGTGATAGCGTTTATTTAATATATTTTATCTTTTATTTCCTTTAATTTGCATTTAAGTCGCTGTAATTTATAGATCTTTTCTTTAAGTATAATTATCCATCAAAATCCTTATTGATCACTATCCTTAGTGATTATTCTATCATCTGATCAAGTGTTTATACACCAATTCATCCTCCGTGGGACTTAACGACCCAGGAATCCACTATATTCCTTTGATCTTAAATTGCATTTGGTTTCTGAGCAGTTTTAAGTTTGTTACGATCGGCCATTCACAAGTGGTCGGTTTGAGTGATTAAACTTGACGGTTTGGAGTCAATCAAATTTTGGCGCCGCTGCCGGGGAGGCTGTAAGCGTGTTTTAAGCAGTTTTCAGACCGGTACTTGCACATATACCATCGTTTGTAAACAGTTTTTTGTAAAGTTAAATATAAATCAAAAAGTTCATTAACACTTTTCCTAAAGTGTTAAAAACACAAAAAACAATATAAACCAACAAAACAATCGTAACGTTTTCTAGCTTGTGTTTCTTTTAAGGTGATTCTTAAAGAAATACGATTTGGTTAAACGAGACGATCCAAAAATATTGTCCAAAAGTTTTTAAACCCATCTGCACAAATCATTACCTACGTCTTTTCAAGTGGTACTTAAATACATAAAAATCAACCACCGCAAATCAAGGCAGTACACCTACTAACTGGGGGTGTGACCATAATAAGTTCCCGAACATCAGATTTAAAACTTGCCTCTGTGTCCTTGTGATTTGGTGTACCTTTTTCAAAGAAGCCATTTCATTTGTGATTATTGGTTAAGTTCACTTGTCGTTTTGCCTCGCATTTGTTTTGAAAATTGATTTTTAAACTTAGTGCATGCGCACTCGTTCTTCCAGTTCTACAAGTCCACTTTCTGAACTTGGCAAGATTCCTCGTAGACGTAGAGGACGTTCAGCTCCTTCAGCCGTGACTGAGGAACGTCTACCACCACCACCCCCTGTCGAAATGGCAGAAGACAAACCGATGAATGAGCTTCTCCAAGCACCCATCGAGGGTTACGGAGATGCCATTGTTGTTCCAGCCATCGTGGCTGATACTTTTGAGCTCAAAACCGGGTTGCTTAATCTGGTAACCCAAAGCCAATTCTATGGTTTTGAGCGGGATGATCCTCATGCACACATTCGATGGTTTAACAAGATTGCATCTACCATCAAGTACAAGAATGTCCCACATGAAGCCATTAAGCTTCTTCTGTTCCCATTTTCTCTATAGGGACAAGCCCGAAATTGGCTTGAGAAACAACCCCCTCGTTCCATTGAGACATGGGAAGATTTAGTCACCAAGTTCGTTAACGAATTCTATCCTCCATCCCGAACTACAAGTCTTAAGAATGAGATAATGAAATTTTCTCAGAGATTTGATGAATCATTCGGAGAGGCATGGGATCGTTACAAAGAATTGCTTCGCAAGTGTCCGCATCATGGTTTTACCGAGTTAATGCAAATGGATACTTTCTACAATGGTCTGCACCAAGGTGACCAAGACTCTTTAAATGCCTCCGCGGGAGGTAATTTCCTGAGCAAGACCACAAAAGAAGCCTTGCAAATCATTGAAAACAAGTCCCAGGTCCGCCCTTTCCGCACAAAGACATATCAGACTCAGTCTAATGCTGGACCTTCTACTTCTAAACCCGTGAGTACATCTAGCACCGATGCTAAGATTGAAAAACTCACGGATATTGTTCAGGCTTTGGTTCTTGCTAACCAAAAGAAAGTCACTTTCACTCAAACACCATCACATGGTGAAGTGAAGAAAGTTGAAGTTTGTGTTACTTGTGGTGGTCCTCATGCATACTACAACTGTACTGCCACCGATGGTAGTCCGTTTGAAGCAAATGCTATAGCCGGTACTTCAAATCAAGGAGGTAATCAATACCGTCCTCAAAATGAACCAAACTACCGTGCTAACACTTATCAGGCACCACCCGGTTTTAACCAGAATCCTAACCGGAATCAGAATCAACCTAGAATGAACCAAGGTTATCAAAACCAAGGTAATTTCTATCCTGGACCCAATCAAGGTTTCCAACATCAAGGAAACCTTAATCAAAACAATTTCAATCGAGGGAATCAATTTCATGGGAATATGAATCCTAATCAAGGAAATTTTCAAAACCAAGGCCCTATTCCTAACATTAGAGGCCAGAATTTTCCTAATCCACCTCCCGCCATTGTTCCAACTGGACCATCATCTGATGAGCTATTGAAACAATTCATGAAGTCCCAAGATGAAATGAACAGGTTGTTGGTCAGTCAGATCGCTGATCTCAAGAAGTCTTTAAATGATCAACCCTCGGGCTCAGGAAAACTTCCGAGCAATACGATCGCTAACCCGAGGGGCGATGCTAAGGCGATCACAACCAGAAGTGGTGTTTCATATGATGGACCTGCTATTCCTACTACCTCTTCTTCTTCTTCTCTCCCAAAGGTAGTAGAAAGTGAACCTAAGACACACAATGGACCTACGACTCCAATGCCTCCTCCACTAGGAGAAATGAGTCAAGTTACCAAGGATACAACGGACAAGGTGCATTATTCAAGCCCACGAAGTACCGCACACGTCCCACCTTCGGTAGTCCAACCTCAAGTTGTCCAGAAACCCAATTCAAATCCAGGAGTTGTTTTTGAACCTCCTGTAGCTCCCGTTGAAAATACCAAATCCAAATCTTCTATTCCTTACCCATCACGTTTGAATGAGCAAAAGCTCCGCAAAAAAGCCAGTCATCAAATGGACAAATTTTTTCAAATTTTCCAAGAACTACATTTTGACATAAGCTTTGCGGATGCTATCATACTGATGCCCAAGTTTGCATCAACTCTCAAACACATGTTAAGCAATAAGGAAAAGCTGTTTGAAATGGCAAAAACTCCTCTTAACGAGAACTGCTCTGCAGTTATTCTGAAGAAGCTTCCTGAAAAGCTTGGAGATCCTGGAAAATTTCTCTTACCTTGTGTATTTCCAGGAATGGTTGAATGCTTTGCCTTAGCCGATCTTGGTGCAAGCATCAATCTGATGCCTTATTCAGTATGGAAGAAACTTTCTCTTCCGGAACTTACTCCTACATGCATGACTCTTGAGCTTGCAGATCGTACAATATCCCGTCCTCTTGGCATTGCCGAGGACGTATTTGTGAAAGTAGGAAAGTTCCATTTTCCAGTTGACTTCGTGGTTGTTGATTTTGATGCCGATCATCGGGTTCCTCTCATTGTTGGTCGAGGATTCCTGAGAACGGGCCGTGCTCTCATTGATGTATTTGAGCAAGAAATCACATTACGTGTTGGTAATGAAGCTGTTACCTTTAACCTTGATCAAACTTCGAGGTACTCTGCAAATTATGATTCTGAGTCGGTTAACCGAATAGATATCATTGATGTTGCTTCTGAAGAGTACTCTCAAGAAGTTCTTGGTTATGATCATAATTCTTCGAGTGATAATCTCACTCATTCTTCTCAACCTATCATCGCCAATTCTACTCCTTCTCTCACCCCATTTGAGGAAAGTGACTTCATCTTGGAAGAGATTGAAGCCTACTTGTCTAGTGATTCTGTTCCATGGGAAATTGATCACGCTCCCATCGACATTGAGGGGGACATACTTCTCATTGAGAAGTTTCTTAATGATGATCCATCATCATCACTCCCTCCCGTCGAACTTCATAACAAGGAAGTCAAGTCAGTTGATAAAACTGAAGAATTTCCTGAAGTCGAACTTAAGGACTTACCTCCTCATCTCGAGTATGCATTTCTTGAAGGTGATGATAAATTACCAGTCATTATTGCTAGAGATTTGAGTAAAGATGAAAAAGCTGCTCTCATAAAGATCTTGAAGTCACACAAGCAAGCAATTGCTTGGAAACTCTCCGACATTAAGGGTATCAACCCTGAATTTTGTACTCACAAAATCTTGATGGAGGATGACTTCAAGCCAGCAGTTCAACATCAGAGAAGAGTAAATCCAAAAATCCATGATGTTATCAAACAGGAGGTTATCAAACTTCTTGATGCAGGATTGATTTACCCAATCTCAGATAGTCCTTGGGTTAGCCCAATTCATTGTGTTCCTAAAAAGGGTGGCATAACTGTTGTCACAATTGAAGATAACGAGTTAATTCCAACTCGGCTGGTTACGGGATGGCGTGTTTGCATTGACTATCGTAAGTTGAATGACGCCACCCGTAAAGACCATTTTCCTCTACCCTTCATGGACCAAATGCTTGAGAGATTAGCAGGGAATGAGTACTATTGTTTCCTTGATGGTTTCTCGGGTTACTTTCAGATCCCCATTGATCCACAGGATCAAGAGAAGACCACATTCACCTGCCCATACGGAACTTTTGCCTACAGACGTATGCCTTTTGGCTTATGTAATGCTCCTGGCACGTTCCAACGATGTATGATGGCCATTTTCCACGACATGATCGGGGAAACAATGGAGGTGTTTATGGATGACTTCTCGGTCATTGGGGATTCGTTTCAAACATGTCTCTCCCATCTAGATAAAATGCTCAAACGGTGTGAAGACACCAATCTTTGTCTAAACTGGGAGAAAAGCCACTTTATGGTCAAAGAAGGCATAGTCCTTGGCCATAAGATTTCAAAAAACGGGATTGAGGTAGATAGAGCAAAAGTCGATGTTATTGCTAAATTACCTCATCCTACTACCGTCAAAGGTATTAGGAGTTTTTTAGGTCATGCCGGTTTCTATCGTAGATTTATACAAGATTTCTCTAAAATCGCCCGGCCTATGACCCATCTTCTTGAAAAGGATGCTCCTTTTATCTTTTCACCCGAGTGCATCAAAGCTTTTGAAACATTAAAGAAAAAGCTTACTGAAGCACCCATTCTCGTTGCTCCCGACTGGGACTTGCCTTTTGAGCTAATGTGCGATGCAAGTGATTTTGCTATCGGTGCAGTCTTAGGGCAACGTAGAGCTAAGCATTTTCAGCCTATCCACTACGCAAGTAAGACTATGACTGAAGCTCAAACTCATTACACTACCACAGAAAAAGAATTATTAGCCGTGGTGTATGCATTTGAGAAGTTTCGGCCATACTTAATCTTGACCAAATGTGTGGTGTACACGGACCACTCGGCTCTCAAATATCTCTTTGCAAAACAAGATGCAAAGCCGAGATTGCTCCGTTGGGTTCTCCTCCTCCAGGAATTTGATATCATAATACGTGATAAAAAAGGAGCTGAGAACCTGGCTGCTGATCATATGTCCCGATTAGAAAACCCTCATCAAGATGTTTTCGAGAAAAAGGAAATAAATGAAACATTTCCTCTCGAGACACTCAATGCGGTTTCTTTTCGTGGAAACTCTTCTACCCCATGGTTTGCTGACTTCGCAAATTACCATGCGGGTAACTTCATAGTGAAAGGGATGTCGACCCAACAGAAGAACAAATTCTTCAAAGATGTTAAACATTATTTCTGGGACGACCCCTTCTTATTCAAAATCTGTGCGGATCAAGTCATTCGACGGTGTGTTTATGGACAGGAAGCTATTGACATTCTCACAGCTTGCCATGCTGGACCCACCGGGGGCCATCATAGTCCAAACTACACCGCCAAAAAGGTGTTTGATTCCGGGTTTTATTGGCCCACAATTTATAAGGATGCCCACGATTTTGTCAAAGCCTGTGACGCTTGTCAACGTCACGGAAATATATCTCAAAGAAATGAAATGCCACAAAATGCCATTCAAGTTTGTGAGATATTTGACATCTGGGGTATCGACTTTATGGGGCCATTTCCATCTTCTCGAGGTAACAAATACATACTCGTGGCTGTTGACTATTTGTCAAAATGGGTTGAAGCAAAAGCTTTACCTACCAATGATGCCCGAGTAGTTGTAAAATTTTTGAAATCTCTTTTTGCCAGGTTTGGAACTCCGCGAGCTATAATCAGTGATCGTGGTACACATTTCTGCAATGACCAATTTGATCGTGTCATGCAAAAGTATGGTGTTACCCACCGTCTATCTACTGCATACCACCCACAAACAAGTGGGCAAGTGGAAGTCTCAAACCGTGGTATTAAAAGAATTCTTGAAAGGACAGTAGGTGAAAATTGTGCATCCTGGTCGGATAAACTGGATGACGCTCTCTGGGCCTTTCGTACAGCTTACAAAACACCAATTGTGTGTACTCCATACAAGCTAGTTTACGGAAAGGCATGTCATCTTCCGATTGAGCTAGAGCACAAAGCCTACTGGGCCTTGAAGCATGCAAACTTCGATATTCAGACAGCTGGTGATCATAGAAAAGTTCAAATGAATGAACTAAACGAACTCCGTGATCAAGCATACGAGAACTCTTTGATCTACAAACAAAAGACAAAGAAGATTCATGACTCTAAAATCAAGAACCGCGTTTTCAACGTTGGTGATCGAGTCCTTCTTTTCAATTCAAGATTAAAGATTTTCTCGGGAAAGCTTAAGTCCCGTTGGTCTGGTCCATTTACTATCACTAAGGTTTATCCTTATGGTACCATTGAGTTATCTCAACCCGATGCTCCAAATTTTAAAGTGAATGGTCATCGATTAAAGCATTACTTTGGAGAGGACATTCCACCCGTGATTGTCCCGGATCTACAAACATTCCACATGAACCAATGAATGCGGGGATCGAGTCAAGCTAATGACTCGGGAATCAAAAACAAATAGCACACACCATATGGGTTTTCACCCATATTTCTGTCTTCTTTCCCCTTTCTACCACCCTAGTGTGGGGGGGTTGCCCCACACTGTTGTATATAAGTTTATGTAAAAAAAAAAAATCTCTCTTTCAAATAAAGGCCGTAGTATTTCCCTTTTACGTTCTCAGTTTCAGCATAACCGCTGGTACTTTGAATATTGAGGGCAATATTCATTTCTTAGTGTGGGGGGGGGGGAATTCTCACGAATTTTATCATGTATTATCCACCCAATTCCCCCGTTTTTGGCCAAATTTTTTTTGGAGTAAGTGTTTTTCACTTACTCAATTGGTTATCAGTCCGCCTTGTCTAATAAACAAAAGGATTGGCTAATCCAGGAGCAAACGGCTCTTGGTAAAGATATATCAAATCCGTTTACGGCTTGCAATTTGCCCAAAATTGTATGGTATTCAGCTCACCATATCCTAAAAAGTGAAGAGTTGGCTAGCCCGCAAGTTTATGGCTTGTGGTAAAGGCAGTGGAAAATCCATAATTGGTAATCGACTCACCAAAGATAATTCTGATAATTTATCTAAGAGTTGGCTAGTCCAGAACAAACGGCTTCTGGTAAAGACAAATCAAATCCGTTTACAGCTTATGATTTGCTCAAAATCATTTGGTTATCGTTGTACCAAGGTTCTTACTTGAACTGAAACAATTGGCTACTCCAGAAGTAATGGCTTTTGGTAAAGAGATGAAATCCATTAACTTTTCATAAATCATTGCTAGGGACTAGCAATATCTTAGTGTGGGGGATTGATGAGTGTCTAAATACTCATCATTTTTGTACTATCTAGACTGCAAAAACATCTGAAAACACTCAGAAATACATCAAATTGATAAAAATATCACAAATAAGTGTTTTATGTGTTTTAAATGCAAAAATATCAAAATCTGGTGAAAAACGTATCAAGTTTGCATAATTGGCAGTTTTAGTCCCCCAAGTTTGAAAAATTGTCAAAAACAGTCCCTGGTCATTCCAAAACTTGTAAAATATCACAAAAGGTCCTTGGGATTCATAAGTTGTACAAACAAGCCCTTGAAATCAAAAATTGCAAAATTACAATTTAGGTCCCTTAAGTTTGAAAATTGTCAAAAAATGGTCCTTGGACATTTTAAAAATGGAAAATAATCATCATTGGTCCTTGAACTATTCATATATGGCAGGAATGGTCCTTGTAAGAACTTTGGAAGATTGGCAAGATTGGTCCTTCAACTTTGGCAGAATTACAGTTTTGGTCCTTGTGTGTTTAACTTAACCAAACGGACCCTATTTGTTATTAAATACCCAAATCCAATCCAAATAACCCTTGGCCCAGTCTTTAGCCCAAACCAACCCAACCCCGTTAATAATTAAAACCATGGTCAAACGGTCAAAATCCCGCCTCCACTGTACATCGTCTTCACCACCACCTGTAATCCCAAAACCAGAGCTGGTTTTCTCACCACCTCCTTTCCACCTCACCCCTAACACCTGTATACCATCCCCTTTCCACCTATACACCAGCCCACAACCAATTAATGCATCCCCACCATAGCAGTTTCTGTAGCACTCACAAACCTCTGTTTTGCTTTCCAAATCACTCCTACTCCATGACTACTTCACATATTGTCCCTTCCACCTCACATAACATCCCAAACTTCTTTAATTACTCTGAAACTGTCTCAAGCAACCATTTGCACTTTTGGCGCCAAAAGTAAGTTTAAAGGCTAGGATGATTTTGACTCAATCAATGGCCAAGATTGTTGATGGGATATGTTCAGAATCAAGTGGGGAGTCTCAAAATGCTATAAAGAAAGAGGGAGAAGCAGAGAAGAAAGATATCTAGTGTAATCTTTAATTTTCATATCGTTATAGCTTAATTTTGAATTTCAGTGTATATTTTAATTTCCAAGCTTTGTATTTCATGTTTTCAGTGTGCAATAAAACTTTTGTAACCTTCAATTTTAGCTTTAAGTCAAGTTCTCAGTTTATGCAAAATTTATTCTTGATCAAAAATCTCAATATGGTTGAATGTTATTAGCAGTTGTTATTTTGGACTCATAAGCCCACATAAGCTCCCTATAAAGCTTATTCAAGCTTTTAGATATCTTAAAAAACAGTCTAGTATCAGAAACAGAAAAATCACCAAAAATATAAATAAATAGTTAAAAAAATAAAAATCAATGGTGAAGCATGCAAGAAAGCTGGAGCAAGGTAGATTCTGGATGGCCTTGGTATAGAGCTTATTGGTAAGCTTTAGGAAGTGTTTATAAGCCCTCAGTTCTCAGTCTTGTATTTGAATCCACTTGTAAGCTTTTTAATTCATTTTGGCATTTTACTTTGTAAGACAGTCATAAGCTCAAGTCTGTGCATTTTTGTGTTTCTTAGTTATAGTTAATCATAATTAATCAATAAAACCAGTAACTTGTTCTTTTTAATTTGTAGTTTATAAAATTTTCATTTTGACAGTTAAATTAACACAAGTAGGATTTCTTAGTTTCATGTTGTTATCATTACTGTTTAATGTTTATTTAGCTTCAGTTTATGATAATATATGGTTATTAATTTAGTACATGGTCTGAATCTGTGGTTTGCTTTGAAAAACACCAACACAGTCTCATAAAGGCTTGTTTGGTTGTGATTTGTTAACAGTGTTAGAGTGTGTTCAGTCCTTTGGTTTTGATTGTTCTGTGTCATTCTTGGTCTATTTAGCTCATAAACACAAGAAAAACCAGTCTTGGTTCATCAAAAGTCAAAAATCCTTTTAATAACATCTTGTGCATTCACTGTTGGAATTTCATGTTCTATGATCATGGTTTTGTGTTCAAAAGTTGTTAGCATAGCTTAATCTAGTCTTAATATAACTTAATACATCTTAATCAGTCCATAGAATCAGTTAAAATCTCATAAAAGTCAAACTTTCAGTTTAATAAAAAAAAAGTCAAATATGTGCCCTGTGCACAGGTTTATAGCCTTTTTAACAAGCTTGTAAAAATCTTGTTAGTTGGTCAAAGCTTGTGATTTTTAGTTCTTTGGAAAGCTAACCTGGTCATCTTTAAGTTCCAAGCTTAAAATTTCAATTTGCAGCTTATTTGCTAAGCCTGCAAGTGCTTATTAGTTTGTCCAATTTCAATCAGCATACACTGAGTCACATTCAGTGGTTTTCTAGCTTTTTCAATAGCTTCTCACAAGCTCATTTTAGCTTATTTGGGTCTCATCTTTGGTTTATAGGAAGCCAACCAGGTCTAGTATAGGATCCAACTTTTGGTTTTGAAGCTCAGCTTATTGAGTAGCTTATTCTTGGTCTTAAACCTAGTAGCTGAAACTGTTTTGTACTTGAGATCAAATCATCATATCTGTGTAATCAGTACTTAAAAGGTTTAGGATAGTTGTATTTAGTTACTTTTGAGTATTTATAGCTTATTACAGGTTCTGTGATAGTTTGGTGCTTATCTGTGGCTTTTTGGCTTATTTGGAGTGCTTATTTATAAGCAGATTGCACTGCAGTTTCATATTCTCACACATAAGCATATGTTTTTATATTTTTTATAAACTTAGAATAATATTTTAGTATTTTCCTGAATTTTTCAGATTTTTCCATCACTGTTTAGTATTTTTCCTTATTTAAACTAGTTTTTAATTCTTTTTAAATAGCTTTTAATACAAATAAATTAGAAAAAGATTAAAAAAAATATGTTTTCAATTTTCATAGATTAAGATAAATATAAAAGTCATAAAAAATATTTTTCCATAATTTTCTTGGTTTAAATAGTATTTTTAGCATTTTAATTAGTTTTAAATAGTATTAAATTAATAATAAATACATAAAAAGTCTAAAAAAATATATTTTCAGTTTTAAAATAAGTTTTATCATATTTTAGATTTTTCTAAGTTATAATTTCATTTTTTTTTAGGTTAATTTTGTATTTTCTTATATTTTAGTGCATTTTAAATACTTAATAAATAGTTTTTAATTAATAATAATTAAATAAATAGTTTTAAAAATAATTTTCTTTTTCTAATAATTTTATTTTATTATTAGGATTGTAAAAATATCATTTTCATATTTTTAGGCCTTTTATTTCTTAAAACTCACATTTTATTTTGTACGTTTACGTAATTTTGTTTAAACGTACGTTTTAGGTTTTAAACGTTCATCATTTTAAAAATAGTGATAGCGTTTATTTAATATATTTTATCTTTTATAGATCTTTTCTTTAGGTATAATTATCCATCAAAATCCTTATTGATCACTATCCTTAGTGATTATTCTATCATCTGATCAAGTGTTTATACACCAATTCATCCTCCGTGGGACTTAACGACCCAGGAATCCACTATATTCCTTTGATCTTAAATTGCATTTGGTTTCTGAGCAGTTTTAAGTTTGTTACGGTCGGCCATTCACAAGTGGTCGGTTTGAGTGATTAAACTTGACGGTTTGGAGTCAATCATGGTTGTATAAGTGTGTGTAAGTAAAGAGATGAGTGTAAAATGAGCATACCATAATCCATTGCCCGTCCAACCTATTTATAGTGGAAGAAATAGGGTTAGGAGCTGTTCTGCGCGAATGTCGGAGATCATGGGGGCGTCCCATGATTGTGGGTAACCGCTAGGGCTTAGTGACCCACGTTCTCAAACTTGGCGGGGAAGACAGGAAAGAGAGGGAGATCATGGGTTTGACCAAGTTAGGAGGTTCTCCTATCCGTTACTCCTTCGTCAGCCATACCCCGAAGGGCTTAGGGCTTCGAATGGCGAATTCCCCATAGGTAACCTTCGTGCTTACGAATGGTTTGACGCCTATGGATATTCTGGAATCCTAACTTGGGCCTTCGAATAGAAGGGCTTCGATACATCTCGAAGGAGTGTCCTTCGAGCTATTCAGAGGGTACATCATCAAGCCCCCTAGTCGGAAGTGATGCATATGAACGAAGAGGCATTGCTTTCGACTTCATGCTTCAAAAAAATACCTTCTCGCTGCTAAGCTTATCAGTTAGGGGATAACTATACGCCTAACTAGCGCATTTAATGTTAACTAAATACCCAAGCTGCCCGCTACAGTAATCACATATCCCCACCTTACCCGGAGACCAAAAGACTTTTATTTGAAATTTAAAAACGTTTTAAATTCGAATACAAGTAATTTTTTGGGACACGTGTTCGGTGTTTAAGAGAGGTGAAAGAGAGTATTTAAAGGGGGTAGTTGAAACCCTAGCACATTTTACTCTCTCCGTCTCTTTCTACACGCAGTAAACTTTTGATCGCCACAGCTCCGAAACCAAAAGGTAAACACCCCTTCTCGCTTGTAGTTTTTAAAAAAAATATGGATTCCAAGTTTATCATTAAACAACAAAAATGTACGCTAACTGCACAAGGCTTACACGACCATCTAGTTGATTATCCAATCCCACCGGAGTATAAAATAATGTTACCCAAGTCTAATCAAGGTATCTTTGATGCTCCACAAGGTTTCGTAGGGCTATACACTCATGCGTTTAGCCATTCCAACCTTAGGATTCCAGTGCACCCACTTATTTTAGAGTTTATGCAGTATTAGAAGGTGCATATTTCTAGGTTCAACCCATTTGGTTTAGCCAAACTGACCACATTTATAGTAATGTGTAAAGCATACGGCTATGAACCAACTCTAAAGGTGTTAAGGGGCTTTTTGAATTTGTATCATGGGGGAAACTGGTTAACCTTGGCTAAGAGGCCTGAGGGGGATGTGCCAAATCTGTTTGGGAGAGTATATACCAACATAACAGCTTGGAAGGGCAGTTTTTTCTATGTGCAAAACACTTTTATCCCACCCAACTATCCAGAGTTGTTGAGTAAGGAGTATATGTTTGATGCAAAATGATACAATGACCCCTTTCCATATGACGTGCGAAGGGATCCATGCTATCAGCGTTTGTCTAGGTACCCTGTTGATGTGCAAGTGTTCCCCGTAGACCTCTCCAAGATTGCATGCTACCGTCCTACATCGAAAGATGAATACGATGAGGTAGGAAATGCGTTTGCCACCGCATAGTACTCCTTCCTAGCTGAAGCTACCAAAGATCCAATGGCACCTCTGGAAGACCTCCTCTCAAAGAAGCCTCGCAAGATCAAACCCACCACTCCTACCAAGAAAACAGCTTCCACCAAGCCTATCTCAGTTCAACCATCTTCGAATCAATCTCCCAAGAAGCAAGGCTGAAGGTTGCCATGTTGGCAGTAATTTGGTTTCAAGGGTGGCGTGTACCCTTTAAGACAATTTATGTTATTTGACAATGCTTGTTTGTTCCTCTAAACAATTTGAATATTTGTGATGCATGTCCTTGGGCCAAAGACAACTTAATTGGGGCTTAGGCTCCTTATGTAGGTACAAGGGCGTTAGCCCTCATTTTGAATGACAAAATGTGGAGGGAATACCTCTACACACTTAGCTATTTTTTGTCTTGTTAACTTCTCTTACGCCATTTTTTCGACGCTTAACTTTTACATCCTAAGGTTAAACAACCTCATTGTGTGTAAATTTCAACACCAAGAATATAATGACCAAATTTGATCATTGACAGAGGGTCGCGACCCACTCTATCTCAAATCCTTTAGGTAGTATGACTTTGTTTTAATTTTCACAAGTGCCATGAACTACAAGGAGAGTTAATATGAATGTTTTATTAGGCTTTAAATGATGAGGCGCTTGCTACGCCATATGCCTTTTTATTCGACATTGAAACTCATAAACGACTTGGTTGAAAAAATCTTTGTGTTTAAGAAACGAAGCAAGAGATTTGTGGGAAATGTCTTATTGATCATTGAATTGGTAGAGAGGATTACATCATTCTTGAAATGAAAACTAAGACAACTACCAATAATGTTTGCTTTCCCTTGAGAAGCTTCTAATTACAAGAATGAAAAAGTAAAAGTACTTTTTAAACATAGAACTTTCGAAGGTTCGTACCATTCCATGTCCTGTCGATGGGTTCTCCGAGAAGAGTGGCCAATTTGTAGGCTCCGTTGCCGTAGGCCTCAACTATCATGTAGGGTCCTTCCCAAGTAGATCCCAGCTTTCCCTGGTATTCTGCTTTGCTTGCACTATTGAGGCGTAGCACATATTCCCCAGGCTTGAAGGTGGAAGGCCTGACTCTTTTGTTGTAGTAGCCTTCGATCTTATGCTTGTGCATGGCTTCTCAGATGGAGGCTATCTCTCTTCTTTCTTCTAGTATATCAAGGTTTTTCCTGATCCTTTCGTCATTTTAGGAAGCATCATACGTTGCCACACACTCCGTGTGTACACTTTGCTCCGAAGGGATGACCGATTCTGTTCCGTATGTTAGACTAAAGGGGGTTTCACCGTTGCTTGACTTAGGATGTGTCCGATGAGCCCATAGTACTTGAGGGAGTTCGTCCCAGCCTTTTCTCGATCCCTTTGATGATGTCCCTGTTCGTAACCTCCACTTGTCCGTTACCTTGTGGATGGTAGACGGATGTCCAAGATTGCTTTATGTTGAGCCCTTGACAGAAGTCGTAGAAGACTCCTTCAGCGAACTGCTTTCCATTGTTGGAAATGATGATGTGGGGCACTCCGAATTTGCACACAATGTGCTCCCACACAAACTTCTCGATCTATCTCCCCGTGACGGAGGCTAAGGGTTTAGCCTCTACTCACTTAGTAAAGTAATCAATTGCCACCAGAAATAATTTGACTCATCTAGGAGCCACAGGCATAGGTCCTACGATATCAATTCCCCATTGGGAGAAGGGCCATGCGGATGTCACACTTGTCATGTCCTGCTTCGGCATCTTGGAAATGTTTGAGTGTATCTGACAAGCTTCACATTTGAGAATGATTTCTTCTGAATCCCTGTGCATCGAAGGCCAGTAATAGCCCAACTTCATTATATTCGATACAACTGAACGGGGTCCTGCATGAAGACCGCAGGATCCTTCGTGGACCTCAGAGATGATGCTCGTAGCCTGTTTGGGTCCCACACATCTTAGCCAAGGTGATTGAAACGACCTTCTATATAGGATTTCTCCTATTAACCGATATTGTGGGGACTTAACCCGTATTTTCCTTGCTAGTTTGGGATCTGCGGGGAGAAGACCACTTATCAAATACTCTCAGATAGGAGTCATCCATGTCTCTCCTTCTTCGTGAACCACGTCCGTAACTTCCTTGCGAATGATGGACCGTTCAGGTAGGACTTCGACTAGTACTTCATTAGTGAGATGAGCAAAGGACATAGAGGCTAACTTGCTCAGCGCATCCGTCTTCTTGTTCTGATTCCTACGCACATGTTCGATAGTGTAGGAATCGAAGCTCTCCAGCATCTCCTTTGTTTTTTCCAAGTAATGTTTGATGACAGGCTGCCTTGCTGCATAAGAGCCTGCCACTTGGTTAGCTACCAATTGAGAATCTACAAAAATGGCAAGAGCTTTGACCTCCATATCTTTAGCTAATCGAAGGCCTGCTAATAGGGCTTCATACTCTGCTTCATTATTTGTGGCTTCAAACTTGAAACGAAGAGCATATGTATGTTCCTTCCTGTCAGGGCTGACCAGCATTAGACCTGCTCCAGAACCATCGGAGCTGGATGCTCCATCTGTATAAAGTTTCCAGTCATCCTGTATTTGAGTGAGCTTAGCTTTGGGCTCTTCCTTTTCTGTGTCTGGCTCGGAAGGCGTCTCCGCCAAGAAGTCTGCGAGAATTTGCCCTTTAATAGCGTTTCGACCCTTGAACTCTATTTCATGCTCTCCAAGTTCAGTAGCCCATTTAGCTACCCTTCCAGACTTTTCAGGCTTCGACAAGATCTGTTTGAGTGGCTTTTCGGTTAAGACTGTGATCGGATGGGCCTGGAAATATCGCCGAAGCCTCCTTGCTACGTAGATTAGAGCTAGGATTAACTTCTCCAATGTTGGATAGTTGATCTCCGCCCCCTGCAAGACCCTGCTGACAAAGTAAATGGGGATCTATCGCTTGTCTCGTTCTGCCATAAGGACTGCGCTAATACTCTCCATTGAGGATGCTAAGTACATGAACAACACCTCGCCTTTGATTGGGGCTGTAAGTGTTGGAAGGATTTCAATGAACTCCTTCATCTTTTGGAAAGTAGCCTCTGCATCCTGACTCCACTGAAAAGTTTTCTTGTCGGAGCATCCTTTGAGTGTTTTGAAGAACGGTAGGGACCTGTCAGCTCCCTTCGACAAAAATCGACTTAGAGCAGCTAGCTTTCCATTCAGGCTTTGCACATCTTTCAGACACTTAGGAGCTTGGAGATATGTAATTGCCTTGACCTTGGAGGGATTAGCCTTTATCCCTTGCTTAGTAATCAAATGCCCTAGAAACTTCCCTTCTTCGACACCAAAGTAACATTTCTTATGGTTCAGCTTAATGTTAATCGTCCGAAGCTGGTCAAAGGTTTCTTGAACATCGAGGAGTAGGTACTCCTCCGTCTTGCTTTTGATAACCATGTCGTCAACGTATGCTTCGAGATTTCTGCCTATCTGCTTGTTGAAGGTTTTATCTACGAGACGTTGGTATGTTGCCGCTGCATTCTTCAATCCGAAGGGCTTCTTCCTGTAACAGTAGACACCTTTGCTTGTGTAGAAGGATGTCTTTTATTCGTCCTCCTTTGCCATCTGGATCTGATGATACCCTTTATAGGCATCTAGGAAGCATTTTAGCCGGAAGCCTGCCAAGGATTCTACCTTCCAGTCAATTTCTGGTAGGGGGTAGCAATCCTTTGGGCATGCTTTGTTGATGTCAGTGAAGTCAACGCACATGCGCCACCCTCCGTCGCTCTTTTTAACCATTACTGGGTTGGCCACCCAGGTTTGGTATTTAACTTCCCTTAGAATGCCCGCTTGTGTCAGTTCATCAACTTCTTTGCAGGCTGCAGCGTTTCTTTCGGGGGCCAGGCTCCTCCTTTTCTGCTTTATTGGCTCAATGTGTTTGTACTCATTGAGTTTATGTTCCGTTCCGAAGGACTGTCCGTCTATCAACAATGTTCTTCGGACCCCTGTCATGTAAGAATATTTCCAAGCAAAAATATCAAGGTTAGTCCGCAACAGTTCTGTGAGCTTCGCCTTGAAATTCTCCGGGAGTTGTTTTCCTATTACCACCGTTTGTTCAGGGTAGCTAGGGTTAACTAAAACTCGCTCTTCTGCATCTGTGCAGCTGAGAATTGCTATCGGAGACTCCTCCGATTCTTCTTTGATCCTTTTGACACCATATACACCCTTATCCGCCCCATAATTAGAATGAACAGTTCCTACTCCGAAGGGGGTTTGGAACTTAATAACAGCGTGTATGGTGGAAACAACAATGCCCATCTTTTGCATAGCTGTTCTCCCTATTAACAAGTTATAAGAATAATCTGACCTGACTATGACGAAGGTGAGTGTCTCTGTGCGGGATAAAGGGCATTTGCCTATGGTGATTTCCAATGGTACTTCTCCCAGGGGCCATGAGTGTTCGCCGGAGAACCCTACCAGAGGTGTTTTCGAGTCCACCCTTCGTGAGTGTATGGATGACTTGAGATTTAGGAAACAATGCTCATAAATGATCTCGCAGGAGCTTCCATAATCCATATACGCTCGATTTACCTCCCTGTTTGAGACTCGTACCTTGATGACCACGGGGTCAGTCGAAGGTGTCTGCCCAAGGATGGAAGGGAAGGTTATTTCTCCTACGCTTCCCAGCTCCCCGTCTGCTTCCTTCCGTTTCAATGTTGGATCATGCCTGTGCACCATTAGTATCGGAGCCTCTGCAGGGGTAACCTCCTTTTTGTCCCCTTCCATTCACCCAGTTGGGTATCGGAGAACTTGTCTTTTACTTTCTTGATTCCTTTAACCAGGTGTGCTAATTGTCCGGATCGTACTTCCTCTTCGATATGCTTCTTCAGCTCTCTGCAGCTGTTAGTATCGTGCCCATGGTCTTCTTGAAAATGGCAATACTTCAACATGTCCCTGGCTTTGCTTCGCGCTGACATCCGAGGTGGTGGATTGAAGGACTTTGCGGCTTTCTCGGTATCCAGAATCTCCCTGGGAGATTTGACCAAGTTCGCAAAAAGTCCATGATTCGAGCCTTTATTGTACGGAGTGAAGCGGTCTCTGTTCTTCTTCTTCTTATTCTTGGACCCTTCCCAGGAGGACCCTCTTGAGAATTTGTCAGAGGCTTCCTTTTGTTCTATCAGAGCTCCGTTTGCTGCTACTTCCTTAGACTCAATCCAAGTGTAAGTCTTCTCCATCAGTTCCTTGTAAGTGGTGGGAAGATCGGTGGACAGGAATTCCACCAAGCTTCGAGTCCGAAGGCCATATACAAAACCTGAGATCCTCTAATCTTTGTGCAAACCCGGAATTTCAAAGTTTCATCGGTATATCTTGTAACGAAGGCCCTTGTGCTTTCGTTGTCCCTTTGCTTGATGGTATGCACGGCTAGATGGGTCTTGGTGTACTTCTTCTGTTGGCTAAAGTGTGATCGAAACTTAGCCTTAAGGTCGTATAGGCTTACAATGCTTCCCAACTTCTGTCCATTCCACCATATTCTCGCGGAGTCTCGGAGCGTGTATGTGAACATGTGGCATGCTACGGGCATGACCCACTTCTGCATCTTGATAGCTCATTCGAACAAGTGTAGGAAATTATCAGGGTCGCCTTTTCCATCGTAGGTGCCTATGTGAGTGGGCATCTTTACGCCGTCAGGTAGAGGGTAGTCTTCGATCCACTTTACGAAAGGTGTGCAAGCTCCAGAGGCTTCGGCATAGTAAGGGTTATATGGAGGCGGATAAACAGGTGTAGGGTTATATGGGTTAGGAAATGGTTGTGTGTATGCAGGGTAAACCGTAGAAGGTTGGTACGAAGGGTTTACACCCATCGACTGTGTAGGAACGTGTCCATAGGGCATTTGATGGTAACTCTGGTTGGGGAGAGAACCATTTGGAGGGTAGGTGTTATAGGATTGAGCAAGTAGGTAGGGGTACATTCCCGGAGGGGGTAACTGATTCATACCTGAGTATGGAGGAGGACCTCCGACACTCGAGACATATGATGGAGGTATTGGAGCCCCCATCCCTTCTCTTCCTAAGTGAGCAGCTAGGAGAGGGGGTAGATTTACCCCTCCGTTCCCCACTGGATTGCTTCCTTAGTTGGAGTTCTCGCTCTTTCTTTCACCTTGTACCCTTTCCCTTCTTCCCGTATCTCCTCTGGGACCTTCTTCAAAACTCACAGTCCTTCCATTAGACCTTCTTATGGAAGGAGAACCATTTCGTAGGGCTGAGCGCCCCCTGTTAACCGGTCGAGGCCTCTCATCTACCTCAATCTCTTCATCAAACTCCTCACTGGAATATTCCAGTTCTCTTCGCATTTCAGTGTTGCGGACTTGCTTATTATGAGCCCTCAGTAAGGATTCTAAGGCTTCGAAGTTTGCCTCAACGAAGGCGGGGCTAATTTCTGGAATAGGGTAAGCGGATGTTGAGGGCGTAATGTACGGGAGTGGTTTCCAAACGAGATCGTGTGGTGAAGGTGGAGGATGTTATGGGGGCGAGATTATCAGCGTTAGTTGCGTTGAGGGGGACCAGAGTAGAGAAACCCAGTGGAGGTGTATCTTCCCTTCCTGGTTCCATGCCGGAAAAGTAGCATAATCGGTTAAGGTTTTAAGACTTGGTGATTACGGGACTAATAGTAGTGGTCCCACGGATGGAGCCACTGATTGTACAATAGATTGCACTACCAGGATTCGATGATGATCAAAGGTATGAGGGGTGTATGTTCCAGCCAAGACTTGTCTTTCACATGAGAATAAGAAATACTAAGACACTACGTTAAGTGATTGCGCAGGGGTAGGACCCTGTGAACCACCTCCGACGTGAGAGTAAGTATGAGTTATGGTTGTATAAGTGTGTGCAAGTAAAGAGATGAGTGTGAAATGAGCATACCATAATCCATTGCCCGTCCAACCTATTTATAGTGGAAGAAATAGGGTTAGGGGTTGTTCTGCGCGAATGTCGGAGATCATGGGGGCGTCCCATGATTTTGGGTAACTGCTAGGGCATAGTGACCCACGTTCTCAAACTTGGCGGGGAAGCCAGGAAAGAGAGGGAGATCATGGGTTTGACCAAGTCAAGAGGTTCTCCTATCCGTTACTCCTTCGTCAGCCATACCCCGAAGGGCTTAGGGCTTCGAATGGCGAATTCCCTGTAGGTAACCTTCGTGCTTATGAATGGTTTGACGCCTATGGCTATTCTGGAATCCTAACTTGGGCCTTCGAATAGAAGGGCTTCGATACATCTCGAAGGAGTGTCCTTCAAGCTATTTGGAGGGTACATCATCAATACCTAAGAGTGACCAAGCGACATCACCCCCGGTGACAACAAAGGAAACTGATACATCACAGTTTGTGCCCTTGGTCCCAACTAATACTCCCCAAGATCGAGAGGGAAACAAACAACCAATTGGTAGGGGAGCGCCTTCCACCGTCCCTAATGATAGCACTAGGAAACTCCCACCGGTGCTTGAGGGGACATTGAGGGACAAAGACTAAGAGGGAAATATACCCCCCGCTGATACGAAAATCATCACCAAATCCACTAATCCTAGTGACGACACTGGGAAACACCCATCAGCGTCCTAAGGGTCCTTGGGGGACAAAGAATCAATAGGACAAAAACCACCCGCTGATACGGAACCCATACACCATTCTGGTTTTACTTATGTGGCAGATGTTCAGGCTTTTCTTCACTCTGGTGAAGAGCTTGAAAATGAAAGTATGAGGAATTTTTCACTGGTGGTGATGATATGGAAACTGATGTTCAACCCACTGAACAAGAGCGTTAGTCTCCTCCTGAAGAGCCTTAAGAGTCACCCTTTCAGGCTAATGATGATTCCTCTGACTCTGCAGCTTCTTCTTGCCCTGAAGAACTAAAGAAATTTGACAGTGTTCTTCCTCTCACTGAAAGACAACTGGTCAAATTCTTGAAGAAGGCTACACAAAGACTTTATGATGGTGTTACTAATGAAATCTGGGATAAGCATATTGAAGCTGATGCTAGTTATGCTGACCTCAAGGCTTTTGTTGTTGAAAATTTTGAAGATAATGGTGAATACAGGGAAATCATGTACCAAGCTCTTGAAACCCTGGATGACCACTTGAAGAGGTTACTCAAGGCTTTTCAGGATGCTCACACCAAACTTGAGAACATCAAAGAAGCTGTCAAAGATAACCCTGCACTGAAAAAGAAAGTTCTTGAGGCTACTGACACTTATGTCAGGAATTCATCAAGCCTCACTGAACTCATCAAAATGCTGAACAACACAAATGTTCAGGGTCTTAGTTCATCAGTAGAGGAGATCAAGTCCTCTCTAAGTCTGTTGGAAAAACATATGGCAGCGTGGGTTAAGACTTCAAATTCTAAGGCCTTGAATCTTGGGCCTAGAATGTCAGCTATCGACACCTCTCAAGAAAATATTGAGGTCAAGCTCACTAGTCTTCAACATGACACTTCGGATATCAAGTCAATGGTATCTGAAGTTTATCAAGCCTTCAAGGGTCAAGCTGCCCCTTCAAGGGGAAAGAGTTACTGAAGTAGGTACAAGTCCTCCTCACACTAAGGGGGAGTACAATAAAGCTGACAAAAATCCAACTCCAGTTGTTCCAATCTCATCAGTACAACCTCCAATCACTGAAGCTGCTTCATCATCATAAGTTCCTCCGAAAGATAAAGGCAAAGGCATTCTCACAACACCTGAGCCTGAGCAACAAACTACATTGGTACATGCTTCCACAACTGTCAGACCGGACCCTGATGAACCTATAAGGATACCTTATGTAATCAATGGAAATATATATCATCTAACTATGAAAGAAATGAATGCTCATCTTGAAAAGGAGGAATTGACAAAGAAAGTAGTTGAAGAAGAAAGGATAAGCAAGGATGCTTTGATAAAGGTTTTAAATGAAGAAGTTGAAAAGCTTGGAATTGATCCAAAGGCACTGGCAAGAAGACAAGCTGGTGAAAAGTTCAAAAGAGCTCAGAATGTTGAACTACTAGCTCTTAAGAAAAAAAAAGGAATGAAAGGGCAAAGAGGATGGCTGAACTGAGAAAGCAACGGATTGATCATTACAAATGGGTAATGACAAGCAAAAAGAGGCCTGAACCTATATCTGATATCAAGATTCATCCAAACACCAAGCCTGTTGTCCTCAGTATCTATAGAGGAAGTGACAAAAGAAACTTCGAGGCTCATGATCTGTTTAAATTTTTTGACTTTAGAGTCACTGAGCTGGATGAACTGGGTCCCATATCATCCTGAAGAAGAATAATACAATTTTCAAATATCACATGGACTCACTAAGAAAAAGATATGAAAGGCTGAAAAAAATTCCTGAAGATCTTGGCATCCAATCTCTTCTTCCAGCCCCGGTGAATCAACCTGTCCCCTCTTAGTCTTCTAGAAGAAAGACGAAGACCTTGGAGCTAGAACAAGAGGTCAAAATTCATGGCTTAGAATTCAACAAAGCCCTCCCTGAAGGAGTTACAATGTGTAAACCACCTAGCCATTGAACAACCTGAGAGAGGTATTTTATTCACTGATGAATTTGGCGATCCTGCCTTCCAGAGGTGGAGGCATATGACTTGGTAGGAATTGAAGCAATGGTTGGCTATTTGGTGATGGCCGCTCAGATTCAAAGTCCAGAAAATATAAGGTTCAATCACGACCTGAGGATTAAGATAAATGTACACCCTGCTCAAGAGAAGCTAAAGTCCAAAAAACCAAAGCTTGAAGCCCTTGGATACCAGTTGGATTAAAACTACATCTGCTGCACCACCAATATCTTTTATTTTGTCGTTGTAACTTTAGGACCATGTAATATATTTTAATGAACAATTATGTTTTATGTTATTCGATGTCCTTTAGTTGCTTTATAAGAATCTTTAGTGTGAGAAGAAGACCTTTGCTCACTCACATTGAACTAAGAAACACTTATGCTATGTTTATATCCAAATAAGGGATACTGTTGGGTCAGTAAATTCCTATAATCCCTAAAACAAGGATTTGAAGATACAATAACCTAAGTGTTTAATAACCTTAAACATATGCAAGTCACTGAATGAACAGTTTTTTAGTGAGACATTTTTAAGAAGCTCAGAACGAACCTAAGAAGAAAGGTTCTCCATTCAGTGAGGCGGAACTCAGTGAATGATGCCTGAGCCAAAGAAGAAGATGATAGATTCTGTTAGTGATGAAAACAGCTCACTGAATCCCTAAACTCCTCACCAACTATGAAAACTGAAGATGTAAAGCTTGAAGATATGAAAACTGAAGTGAAGGCGGGATAAGGCGGAATAAGTTTGAAGGATAAGGGAGTGTCCTTATCTTAAAAAGGTCAACTTATCCTGAATGGATAAAAGACCAAGAGTGTGTCAACGCTGACACAAGGAAAGCAGACATATTCTTTACTAGAAATAGCTTTGTGTAATAGAGAAATAATACGTAAGGTATTTTGTCATCTGAAGCTTATGTCAGTTCTGTCTTTAAGAAAAAAGGTTGTATCTTATACTTGTATAAATAGCACTCATAAGGTGGAGTAAAAGGGTTAAGCTTGTGTACTAAATGCTTAGACATTCAAAAGCCCTTTTACTCCTTCAAATACAACTAAGTCTCTAAGGTTAGCTCAGTTAATTAGCATAGTTGTACTTAAGCTTAGCTTAAGTTTGGTGAGGAGTACACCATACTTGCCATTCAATCCCATGTGTTGTTTCGCCAACAGCTGGGTAATATATTCTTTGATTAACTTTCTAATAAGAATACAAACGTTGAAAAATCCCTTGTCTATTTTACTTCACGTTTTAACTTGTTAGACTGTTTTTCAAACAACATTGCTAAGTTATGGAGCTTGGATAGATTAACTTTGTAGTTAATTATAACCAAGTTAAAAGGAATAACAAAGATGAGTGACGAAAGGTGAAACTATGTGTAAACCATAAGAATGATTTATTTAATTACCTCTTATTTTTATATGGTATTTTTATTTTTACAACAAATTTGATATGTATTATTTCAAATGATTGGAGGGAAATGATAAATATTAGAGGAAATTAAATAAATAGACACACCTCATCTCTTAAGGGGTGTTTACTCTTTTCTTAGTGGGGAAGAAATATGAGCCTAAAGTCTTTGTCCCTCTTAATTGAGGGAAGCATTAAAACTTCTCTCTTCTCTATAAAAAGGCTAAATAAAAGTCTTAACTACTTAATTTGATAAACACCCCCTTAACTTGAGTGTATAATGTTCATCTTCTTACCACCTTCACCTGCACGACATCATATTTTCAACGCACCTGCTAACCCATTGAGTGGTAACTATCAAATCAAACACCTAAAAATGTATCATTATACTCCACACACACTCACAAAAACAAAATATAATAATAAAAAGGTGGACCGCTACTCCCTTCGCGAGCCAACCTTGTCCCTCCATTATGGCCTTCGCGTGTAAAGCAAGTGCTTCACGTGTGGTGATGATACACGCATAACTTCTCGTCTTACTCATGATACACTTAAAAATACGAAGCCTTTTAAAAATCTATGTGCACTTAATTTTCAAATGCTGATTTTTTTTATTTATTTATTTTTTTTAACATTAATTTCATTAATACTCTCGCAAGAAGCTAGCGGAAAGAAAGGAAAAAGAAAATGCTGATATTACTAATTAGCATTTGAGAGGGGACTAAAATCTTCTCAATTCTTCTCAATCCTTCTCTTATCTTCCTAGAATGATAACTTTATTGGGATATAGATTGTATGGTTATTGGTTAAAGGAATTTTAATACAAGAAAATAGTGCTTATTGATAATGATTGTTGGGTTATGATTTGATTTGTGAACATTAACTATCTTGAAGTTTCTCTTCAACATTATTAAATGACTAAGTTCTCTTGCATAATTATTTTGTAATTATCCTAAAAAAAAATCTTTGTTAGTTTTATATAAGATACATCGTAAACATTTTAAGAGATATATAATTGTGTCATACCATTATTTAGAAAGGCTTTTGATGAAATAGGTTATGGGTTCAATCTTAACTTTTGAATAAAGTCATACGAACATATGTTTATCGCTTGGAGCTAGATCTGTAGAGAAGGATCAATCAGCACCTAAAAAAGGTGCCGCGCCAAGGTTTCCCGCCAATTTAAAACATTAAAAAATTTATAAAATTAACCTTTTGGTTTTAACGTATCGTTATTATGTAAAAACTTTATAACGACTTAGAAACATCTAAATATCTTATACATACACATGCTACAATACTACATAACTAAACTTGAAATATCATTATTTTTTATAAGTTTTTAAATCTTTTCATCTATCTGGTCATAAAACTTTTCATAAGCAACCATAGTCAATAGTTAAATATCAAGATATTCGCGCGTTGCAGCGACGGATACCTTGTAATATTATTTTTTTCGTCAATAATTTATTTCATTTGTACGTTTTTTGACAGTAGCTTTAGTGATTAGTTTGTTTATTTAAAGATTATAAGTAATGTCAAAAGTTTGTTAGTGTTTTGCTCAGTTTGTATTATCTTGTTTATTTTTTTTGTCTAGTAGTTTGCTTGGTTTGTACAATGAGTCTTTTTAATTGTATTTTTTATTGAGAGGAGATTTTTAGAGTATCGTTTATTGTAGGTGTTGATAACTCAATTGATATATTTGTTCATGCATCAATTTGTTATGCACATTACATGAAAAGTTGTATTTCTTAACTTTCAATGTCTTAATGTATTTAATTAGTGACATTTAATAAAAAAAAATAAGTGTGTTTGAATTTGCTGTACTTTATGCTTGATTTTTTGTATTGCTGAATTTTAAGATTTTAATATCTTAGTGTTATTAATAGCTTAAAATGGCTTTATACATTATAAGATAGTAAGATAAGTAGTTTAAGATTATGTGCGTTAGGGTAATCAAAACCATTGACTAATAAACAAAATGTTGACTAAACAAATAGAGTTGAGTTATTTTACATATTAAACTTTTTTTACATATCAAGGGATTTATTCTCACTTTTCATCTAAAAAGAAATCAATAGCTTAGATTCAAAAGATTTTAATATTTCACATATTTTTTATAATTTAAATATCTCTTAAACTGTTAATCGTTAAACGAAAATAATTACGCTATCGCGACGAACATTTAATTATCTTTCTATACACGGTTTTGATATGCTTTCGAAAATTTTTTCTTTTTTTTTTTCACGTTTTTTCGTTTTTTATTTTATCTTTTTTTATTTTTTTTCGTTCGTTGTTAAAACTTGAATGAGCAATCACATGTGATTAAACACTAATTTAAATATTCTAATAATATCACATATATTACTATTAAAATATTCAAGTTAGTGTTTAATCACATGTGATTTCTTTTATACAAATTTCAGTAAAAAAAAAAAAAAAACGTAAAAAAATAAAAGAAGTGAAAACCACGATTTTGTTTTTTGAAAATATATCACAACAGAAAACAACAACATCAACAAACCCAATCCCGCTGAGGCGGGGTATGGCGGAGGTAAAATGTAGACAGATCCTACCCCTGCCCCAGGATAAACAGGGAGAAGAGAGACCATTTCTTTTCGAAAATATATCAAAGTGCCTATATATAGAAAAATAATTAAATACTCTTCGTAATGGTAGACTATTTTCTCTTAACGATTAACGGTTTTGAAAGATATTAATATTTGAAAAAAAGAAAAGAAGATGAAAGCTGATTTTTAAATTGTTGAAATTAATCTCATCTATTATATCAAATAAAAATACGGATAAATAATAATCCTTTAATATGTAAAAAAAATTGATATATAAATGATCTTTAATCAAACAAATAAGCAAAAACCAAATATGTGAATGACTAAAACCTACTTAGTTACCTTCTATTATTATTATTATTATTATTATTATTATTATTTGGTGGGGACGGATTTGCTATTATCCAGGTTATGAATAGTGCGAGGTGTGACTTGATGGTATAATCAAGCTTTACGCATTAGTGATTAAGGCGAAGCTTTTACATTTATAAGGTGTGGTATAATGCGGCACAAAATATAAAAATATTATATATTTATATTTATATTTCACATATATCGAGTTTATATAAATACGTGACATATGACAGCATAACGCGTGACATAACGACATGATCAAGCCTCATATTTTTACGAAGCTTTTACGCGTCTTTCAGAACCATAGGTATTATTCACAAACTCCTCATCTAGAGTAACTTGACTTGCGATAACAATCGTTCAATGCCTATTCATGAACAGGTGTAAATCTTGGATGTTGTCGGATTAATGATTAACCTAACGTTGTCTACTTATAAAAATAGACGCATGTCTTTCACATTTTTTCTCTATCACTTCTTTAGATACTGCCACATATTGTAGTCTTATGCATTATTAGGACATGTTTAGACATATAGTTGAAGTATATAAATCACTTTCCATAAAAATAAAATATTGACTTAAGAGCATCAGCAACCCACTAACTTGATAAAAAAAATTCGACTATTTTACACATAACATTTCTACTACTGTAGTATTTTGTTTATCAACAACGTATCGCTACAAACATTTGTAATAATGAGAAAAGCTTATACAGAATCATTTTCAGAAATTAAGTGCGTATCACTACAAACATTTGTAATAATGGGAAAAGCTTATACAAAATCATTCCCAGAAATTAAGTGCAGTAGTACACTTTGAAATAGAGCCAAAACTCTACATGTGATCGTAATGATAAGGTTGTAAGTGTTGGGTTATGGTAGTTAGATTAGCCATTATACAACTAGAAATGTGAGTTTATTGGGGGAACACACATTAATACACGAAGAGTACGTTTATTAAATAATTAATATATATACTTGTTATATTTATTAAGTGTTTAATATGTTTCACGTAATAATTTAACTAATTTAAATATATATAAAAAAAAAAGTAAAGTAACACCCAGACGGGTTATGGGTAAATGTATGGGAGAGTTAAGATGTAGACAGTCTTACCCCTACCTAAGGTAGAGATGCTGCTTCCAGTTCTACTGAAGGTAGAAAGGACCTCCGGCCTTATGTTAAATATAAAAGAGAGGGACTTAGATGTCGGAAAACGAAACTCTCGGACTTCTTCCCAAAAGTGGCCAGCTATAGGGAAGGTTCTCGGAGGGGCTTGGTTGTCGTTTTTTCTTAAAAGTAATGGAGTATTATGCTAGAACTTGGAGAGCGAGTTGGGGTGCTATATATAAACATCCCATACCCCTCATCATTCTATGCAGAAAATTCATTTCGTACGATACTCATTAAAAAAACCTAATAGCAAAATTAGTTTTCCTTGGTCAAAGATATACGAGTGACATAACCATAAAGGTTTTGTTTTTGTTTTTTCGTACAAAGCATTAAATAACAAAGTAGAGAATCTTTGTTTATTTTGTTTTAATTTCTCATTGTATAAACCATTCGAACGTATACCTTTTGGTATTCGAATCGGTTTGAAGCTACAACAAGAATACAAGTTTTTTTGGTTGTTTAGGTGAAGCAAGCACTAGCATCCTAACGTGCTCGTGTGACATGTTTGTGTGAGCACTCGCAGAGGTATCTATTTTAGATACTTGGTATCTTTGGTTTTCTGTTTCGTTTGATAGCGTGTAGTTGTCGCCAAAGGTTAGTTTTCTATTTACCTTTTATTATTATTGTTTATTATTTACGTGTTAACCTAATTACATAAAGTAGATCCATATTCCGCTGCGTACTCGTTGCGTTACTTGGTTAACTAGATTCTAAAATCCCAACAGTGGCATGACGAGCCATCTCGTTTTTGCAATTATTAGTTACACATTTCTTTTAATAAACATGTTTAAAAGGTTGCATGAAATCTAATTAATTATTCGTTTTATTTTTTTTGACAACTATATACAATACATGTTAATTATTAATAAAAAATTACAAGACACACACAAATTAAATTAAATTGTTAATTAGAATTAATTTGTTAATTAGAATTAATTGTTAATTAGAATTAAAGGTTAATTAGAATTAATTAATTGTTAATTAGAATTATAATGATAATTAGAATTACATATTGTTTATTAAATACATAAAATAGCGTAATTACTTGTTAATTAAGTTTGTCATGCTTTTTATGTGTTTTTAGCCTACTACTTGCATGCTTTTTTGTTTCGAAGACCCACTCAATTACTTTTGTGATGTATGGGGCTTATCTAGGTTTCGCACTAGTGACGGTCTTTTGGTTCTCCTTTTGGGGAAGACTCGCGAGAGAACTAGGAACACTATGTGTTTATATATTGATGTTTATGTTTATATGTTTGTGATTCCTTATGTGCATTATTGTTACTTGTTTTTGACACCTAATTGTATGCAATATGGAATAATACATATTGTAACCATAACATCAATATTGGTCTTTATTTACACGCCTAAATATCATGCTCATTGTGACCTGTTATTTGTTTCATGGAAAAATTGTTTTTGTTAAATAAAGTGACCTAAATTATTGAAACAAGTTTTTCATGAATTTAAAAACTAGACGCTATGGACACTTGGGATGTACGGCTCACCCACTAGAACAAACTATAAAGGGGGTTTAAGGAGGTGCGCGCAGTCACACCGAAAGGATTTTCGGTTATTGCTTCAGCGCTGACTTGGTCCTCTGCCTCCCTGTGAGTTCGATTGGAGCTACCGTGAACCATAATGATCACTACAGTGTCATTACCAAAAGTTTTTAAAATAAGTGTTACAAAGTTGTTTTGCATGCTTCTTTGTACACGACTTTTATCACATTTATGTGCATACCTATTTGTCAATTTTAAGTCTATGCCATCCAACTATGAAGACGTGCATTTAGATTGACTTCTCTGGTCAGACCTCAGGGCCTTTCCGACCCATGGTGATTATTTCGCTTAGGTCAGACCTTTGGTTATTTTTATACGTTCATACTTGGTCGACTTATTTCGAGTTGGCTTGGTCAGACCTTGCACCCGAGGCATAAGATGAGAACTAAACATGCTCATGACATTATTACTTGTCTACTAATGTCTTGATCAGTCTCATAAATCTAAGAGTTGCATTATGCAATTAACACTCGTCGCTTACCTCTTGTCCCACTTAGTTACGCACTAGTCAGGCCTCTGGTAAATAAGTGGGAGTGCAAGATGGATCTTAGTCTTAATTAGTAATTAATTGGGTAGTTAATTCTTTTAAGAATGTAATTATCGAAAATACTATAATTGAAATTTCTATGTTCTGATTAACTGTGTTATTGCAACATAATTCGTAAACAAAGTTGTTTTTCTTTAAAGACAAACTTTGTCTCTTTTCCTGGTAAGAAGAGTGAGACTTATTCCTATCTTTTCTCCTTAGTTGACAAACTAAGATAGAATTACAAATTGTTAAACTCATTTATGATCTTTCATTACCCTTTTGTGGTCTAGAAATCATTGAAAGATAGAATATTTTGTGTAACTAGAAAACATTTTGTTTATAGCTACCAAAATAAATGACATCCTGCACTTGTCACGATGTATGAGTTTAAACCGAAAATAGTAAAAAAATTACTAGAATATTCGCTAGGTAATTTTCTTGGACTCTTGATTATTCCTAAAGTGCTAAATACCCTTGGGGCTATGTAGACGATAAAGGAGGAATTGCATGCTAAAGATTCAAGTTAATTGAATGTAAGAATGGCTAGTTCATTATCTACATAAGTAGAACTTCATATACTCTGTTCAATACCTAAGTACATTGCTACTCGTAGGCATTTGAAGAGAATGGGAAAGTATAAAATTGTTATATGCTTTCTACTGGAAATGTAACACTTACAATGTTGACAAATCCAGTGGGAGCAATTGCATTTTATTACTGAAATAACATTCATGTAATGTTGTCAATTTCAGTGGGAGCTACGGGATTTATTTCCTTGTTATTCACCAAAATCATTTCAAACTTGATTTGAAATGATTCATTACTTTCTGAATATGAACGATCATTGCTTAAAGGAAACTGCATTTTATTTTATAAGATAACATGTTGCCTTCATGTTGTTGCTCTTTCAAGCGTTATCTATAGAATAATAATCCACAATTCCTTATTAAAGGTTATGGTTCTAAAACTACTTATGATATCTATGAAGTTATCATATCGTTTGAACAATCAATCACGTGTTTTTTGTTTTCATAATATGATGTTGTACCTTACACAAGTGGGAGAAATCTCAAAGTGTGTGCAAGGAACAACAATATTATTGGTATCTCTTGACCGCAAGGTAAAGGAAACCAATAATTCTACTAGGACTTAAACACGTTAGATTTTTAATACCCTACTACATGTTAATAAGAATTCTACTAAGGCTTAAACATGCGAGATGTTTGTTGCCCTACTACATTCTAATAATGATTCTACTAGGACTTGAACACGCAAGATATTTGTTGCTCTACTACATTCAAATGTCATGATATAGTGTAAAGATACTTCAACATTTGACTACATGTTTTAGTCAACATAATTATTGTTATATTATAATGATCATAATTATGAAGTATAAAATTAACTTGAAATTACTATAGAACTCAAGAGTTTGCGTTCATGATTACTTTTGTTAGCATAATTATGCTTACATATTAAGACATAATTATAAAGTTCTTGAATTAATCAATGACTTATAACATAAAGTATATATAGTATAATTGTTATGTCTTCTATTTAACACATAAACATGAGGCCTTTGAATTATTCAAAGACTAATAATGTATTATTGACTTGTTATGTTTTCTTGTAAACACATGAACATATAATCCTTGAACAGTTCTGTCTTCTTGTAAACACGTGAACATAAGATTCTTGTATTATTCAATGAATATACATTATAGCATGTACTTGGTTCGTAAATACTTAATATGCAATTTGGCTCGACCCAATTGACAAGTATTTGGTCCAAAGAGAATTAAGTTATCTATGGAATTCTGATATAGTTTCACAATTCTAATACTCATAGAATACCATTTCATTATGGTATGTCATATGTGATGAAACAAACCTTATTCATATTGTTTGATTCATGATAGCCTTAAATTGCTCTACCTCCAAAACATATCAAGGTTAGAAAATTGCTTGTGTCGTGGATACACTCAATATAGTTCAAACCTTGAAGGTATTCAAGACAATCTATAACTGAAAACCCTAATTCATTAGGGATTTTAGGTTTTCCACTCAAACCAAATGAATCCTAAATCTTTTTGGATTTTGATTTTTCTACACTTCCTAGATTGAAGTTTGTAGTTTTGGTGTTCTTCCTAGCTTGAAGAAACACAAAACTGTTGCTAGAAATTTTGGTTAAAGAGTGATATGAAATTAGAGTTTTTCTATAAACCCTAATTTGAGTTGTTGGAAGGAATTCTATTATGTCTTGATTTAAGTTCTGAATTTGTTTAATTCTTATGAAGCATTTTATTAACAAATCTAGAGATGAGAACTTAAAATGTATTTTGTGGTTCCAATAAAAAACAATTTATTATTGCTTAAATACTTAGTATTTAGAAAATTGTCTCTACTTACAAAAGTAAGTGGGAGCATATACAAATCTCGAAGTCTTTGAGAACAAAATACTTAACCTTCTAAAATCCACTTATTAAATGTCATACTAAGGTTAAACATGTAAATGTCGACCAAAGTATAAGTATTACTCTCATTCATAAATCCGCAAGGATGCCTCATCACTTGAGTGATATTTTATATCAATGATGAGGGATATGAGTTAGAAGATTATTGTAAATTAGCTAACTACTAAAATACATTATCACATCTTGAATCTGATAAATGTTTTAGAACTATGAATGATAAAATGTAGTCCTTTAAAGGCAAATCAAGTTTTGAGCTTGATTGTTATTTCGCCTAACAGTTAACCTATGAGGTTGGAATGAGTTTCTTTTGAAGAAAGACTCACAAGGACAAAATTGTATACATGTTAATGCATGACATTTTATAAGAAGTTTTTAATCGTACTGAAGCAATTAACTGTGATTAGATTTTCTTATGTATACACGCATTAATTATATAAAGATAATTAATTGTCATACATGTTTCCTTGTATATGGAATATGGCAATTAAGATTTTATAACTCTTTCTTATGATTACCTTTTGCGAGGACGGTGTGTAATCAAAAGGGTTATGAATCTATATAATCTTTATGAAGTATAAAAGATTAAACAATCCATTTTTGGATTGGATCATGCATCTAAGAGCTGAGATTTTGAATTTAATTACAATATGATTCTGATTGAATTAAGATAACTCTTGAGTACGTCTGACATTAAGTGGGAGCAATGTGTTTTTCCTTAAAATTACATGTTGATGATATCATTCTATTTAAGCTAAATATTGATCCTTAAGCTTGGAATGAAACTTCACATGGAATTTAAGAAATAAAACAAACAACCTTGAAATAAATGTTTATCTGGAATAAACAACCTGTGGAAAATTAAGTCTGACACAAATGCAATATATCATTCAAGCAAGTCTTAAATGGTATATTTCACTTGGAATAATTTATTACATGGGTGGAAACCTTATGTTTTTAACTAAGGGTTTATCATGTATATATTATATTCTGTACAATACTAGTTGTTGCTTTTGTACAAGAACAAGATGAGCTGACAACAACAATATCTAATTGAGAGTTTTTAGATTATTGTTAACACAAATGTTTACGAATTATAAAGCATAGAGTTGTATAAGTACAAATGATGCTAGAGGATAATTAATACTAGTTGTAGTAGGATTTTATCAGTTATGATAAATCTCCTAACTAGTTATGCTCGACATAGAGCATTATTGCATTACACATTAAGGAATGTGAATACTTTACACTTTTAGAAACTGTAAAGATGAATGTCAGTATGTCATTGACTTCTAATACCTCATGCAAGGTAGGGCGACATCTCCATATTATAACTCTTGCAATAGTATGAGCATATGAGATAAGACACTCATCTTATATTTCAAATCTTTCACTATATGTGAAATTTGAAATAATTATTCGGAAAGTTTAATCAGATAACTATTTAGTTTTTCTTTTAAAGAAAGGTTGAGAATGTTGGAAACATTAGGCTTCAACTTACTAAATTAGTTTTATGCATATATGTTTTAGTATTTGGATAATTGGGATTGAAAGACAATTTTACTTTATGATGAATAAAGATACTTGGTATTTGTTATTCATTCACATAATAATTGTTATCCTATATTTGCATGTTTAATATTTGAATAATTTTATTGTTCTAAATATGTCCATTGTCGGTTAAAAATATGGGAATATTTTTATGGATGGCAAATGTGTGTGTTGGTTATATTCTAACGAGAATGTGGATTGTTCCCGCCAAACTCATATGTATTCACTAGAGATGCATATTGGATACCCCAACTTTCAAACATTTACTTTTGGATCCTTGTCATAAATAAAACATTGAAAATGGTTTGTAAAGGTCATCCTTAGACTTGAGATACAAGCAAGTTCTGTTATGTGTGGATATCACTTTTTGTAAGTATACGCAAAACGCTATCTGAATAAGGTAGTTATAAAGGCTATATTTCGAAGTGATGTGAAGCAGCATCCATAACACTTGTAGTCAATAAAGGATTTGTTACTCCACTTGATATGTGCAGAAAGATACCATGGCGCCTCTCCACATTTAATCAGATAATTGTTTGGCCAAACCCAAAGGGTAATCCAAGATGATTCTTGATTACATTTAGTATATCTGAATTAAAATCTATAACGAGATTCTAAATGGTTAAACTATATGGAATGAGTTCGGATCCATATCCATGGTTTAACGGTATCTATAACAAAGGATGATTAAAGCAAGAAATTGAATGACCATGCTACTGAGAATATTTTTGAAACTTTATCTCAGACATTTCTAGTTCAATAACGAATGTGAGTGTTTCTAGATGTTTCCGTCGTTGGTATATTTGGTGTCTGCTACTCCAACTCCCAAGTGGGAGCTGTTGGGTTATGGTAGTTAGATTAGCCATTATACGACTAGAAATGTGTGAGCCTATTGGGGGCACACATGTTAATACACGAAGAGTACGTTTATTAAATAATTAATATATATATACTTGTTATATTTATTAAGTGTTTATTATGTTTCACGTAATAATTTAACTAATTTAAATATGTGTTAAATATAAAAGAGAGGGACTTAGATGTCGGAAAACGAAACTCCCGGATGTCCTTCCAAAAGTGGCCAACTATAGGGAAGGTTCTAGGAGGGGCTTGGTTGTCGTTTTTCTTAAAAGTAATTGAGTACTATGCTAGAACTTGGAGAGCAAGTTGGGGTGCTATATATAAACATCCCATACCCCTAATCATTCTATGCAGAAAATTCATTACGTACGATACTCATTAAAAAAACCTAATAGCAAAATTAGCTTTCCTTGGTCAAAGATATACGAGTGACATAACCATAAAGGTTTTCTTTTGGTTTTTTCGTACAAAGCATTAAATAACAAAGTAGAGAATCTTTGTTTATTTTGTTTTAATTTCTCATTGTATAAACCATTCGAACGTATACCTTTTGGTATTCGAATCGGTTTGAAGCTACAACAAGAATACAAGTTTTTTTGGTTGTTTAGGTGAAGGCACTAGATCCTAACGTGCTCGTGTGACATGTTTGTGTGAGCACTCGCAGAGGTATCTATTTTAGATACTTGGTATCTTTGGTTTTCTGTTTCGTTTGATAGCGTGTAGTTGTCGCCAAAGGTTAGTTTTCTATATACCTTTTATTATTATTGTTTATTATTTACGTGTTAACATAATTTTATAAACTAGATCCATATTCCGTTGCGTACTCGTTGCGTTACTTGGTTAACTAGATTCTAAAATCCCAACAGTAAGAACCTCAAAGTCTCCAAACGGAAAGTTTTCTTTCACAATGCAATAAAGCTATTCGAAAGCACTACAACATTCGCCCAATTGACAAGGACAGTTTTAAAGTTCCTTGTCAATAGACCGTCCTTGATACGCGTACAACGCGTGTTCGGGGTCAAGGGAACATCCTTTTCGTCGACCAAGTTTTTCAACACCCTAGGCAGTGAACCTAATCGTTGTAGTGTAGTATTAGGGTAAGCCTCGGGAATTGATATCGTTCTCCAGGGGAATAGGAATGCTAGTGAGAAGTTACTACGCTAAGGTTGGGGTTGAGAAAGATTATTTTTTTTATCATTTTTATGTTTTTTTAGAAAATTGAAATTACGAATCTCGGGGTATTAGATTTGGGGGGTTGGTATTTCTACCGATTACTCTACTATTCTAATTAACTAAGCTAAGGTGAGTCTAGTCTATGTCTATTGTTGTGTGCTCTTATGATGATTAAAAATGTGTTTACTTAGATGTTATTACTCCCTAGTTATCTCCTATTGATGGTTGAATTGTCACGTCCTTATTCTTAACGCGTTGTGTTTTCTAAGGTCGTAGGGTATGCATTTATCCCTAACTCTTTGAAGCTACCTAAGGTTAATGACTACGAAATCTCTAGGATTCATAAACTTAACACTAAGGTTATCTTTGGATATTTAGCCTACAATTCCACTAGTAACTATAAGCTAAGGTTCAACAAAGACTAATAAAGCATTAATAACACAACAAATGACTTATCGCAATACTAGGTCAATCACAATTAAGATAAGAGACAAACAATCAATATTCAATAACTAGGTTTCATATATCTAAGCAAACATACGAGTAAATTAGCCGGACATGGAGAACATGCAAGCATACACACAAACAATTGAAGACATGATTAAATTAATGAAGTAAAACACTTATCTTGTTGTAAAATAGGGTATGGAACCCTAAGATATTGCCCAAGACAGCCTTGGTTCGGTTTAGGTTTTTAATCCACAAAACTACCTCTCTAAAAACTGAAAAATTCGGATTCTATATATAGTGTTACAATATGCGATGGCGTCACTCTTTAATTGTGACGCGTCGGTGGCCGCCATTAGGGTTTCGTCTTGGCCACGTCAACTCTATTACGGCGTCACCTTATGCTTGTGACGCCGGTAAACCTTCGACTGAGCCGCGGGATCCAAATCTAGGTCGTCTGAGTTGAGACACCCTACTCTTTTAAACGATGCCGCACTTGTAAAATAGCAATTTGCTCTCTGAGTCGTCTCAAGATGTGTCGCGACGGCGTCGTAATTAAGCCGTGAATTCGTTCCCTTCAATTCCAGCAGCTTGAGTGTCTCGATTTTTGACTTTGGCCATTTTCTTCATATATTCGCGCCTTTTCGTCCTAATAAGTGTCATTCCATCAATTTGCCTTTAAGAGACCTAAAAAGTGAAAAGGAACGAAATTAAGTAGTAACGGATACAAAAGTGATCAATTAAGGGCTTAAATGACCCCTCAAAAGTGTACCTTTTAAATCCTTATCAAATATCTCTACACTTGGTATTGCTTGTCCTCAAGAAAATGTGCTTTTGACCAATTAATTTATAAGTTAGGGGTCATGAAGCATTAGTTTAGAACGATTCACAACACATATAAGCCCCGCAAAAGTCATAACAAGCACGGAAATTACATACTAGCACCTCAAAAGTGGTGTTTGGATACTCTCATCTCTCGGGTGTATATGAAATATATCAAGTTGAAAATGGAAGATAAACACTCATTAACCGGTCCTAGTACATAGATTACCATAGGCTTGAGACTAGATCAAACCTCCATCGCTTTGGCGTAAGCACCTAGGAAAAACTATCCAAGAGGTCTTTTACAGGGTTGTAACGTTAAGCTTACGGTAGGGAAACAAAGGGTTTGGTGGGATAGGCGATTTAGTGGTGGCAAGTCAAAAATCTTTATGTTACAAGCATGAGAAGAATGGCGTTGCTAAGCCAAGACTCGACACTCTAAACTCTAGATAAATTGAAACAAACAAACATAAACTTAAAGATAGATGTAGGATGGTAGCCCGTATGTTTTTTTCATTTTTTTTCTTTTTCTCTTTTTACTATTTTTTTCGATTTTTGATTTTCGATTTTCTTTTTTTTTTCTTTTTTTTTTGTTTTTTTTAAAACTTTTACTCTACTATCCTTTACGATAACATCAAAATAATAGGGATTTATAGGCACATCCCTACACTTGAGTTTTTATTACTCTAACACTAATTTGACCCGAATTGAAAAGATCAAAACACTTGGAGTACATTATTACGTAAATAAAGAGAATTTGAATGTAACGTTCCTTCCCGTCACTTCATAAAATTTAACTTTTCCCATGAGTCCCAATCGTCCCAAAACTGTGTACAAAGGATGTGACTCGACTTAGCAACTTATGCAAGCAACTAGATAATTGAACTAAGGGTTTAGTATGATAACAATAATGCGCTAAAAGTGAGTGCATACAAGGTAGGCTAAGGCGATTTGGGTGTACATTTGGGGGTGGATTATAAACAATGCTCTTCATTGATATTCCAGAAAATCGAAACATCACGAGAACCACGAAAAGGATAGGCTCTGAGGGGTTAACTAGGGGTATCGTGTACTAAAGATGAGTACAACGCAAGGGTGTGGGGGAATTACTCAACCGATGTGGAAGAAGTAATTATATTACGGGTATCAAACAAGAGTTATCCTAATGCCTCTTATCATTTAGTTATTCCTAACTACACAAGTGTAGTCTCACTAGCGATCTCGGAATGCATCACAAAACAAGTTCTAGAATCTATTATACTACCGGTACACTCTCGAAGCATTAAAGTGGAATGCTTTAATTCCTACAAATCTAAGGGCGATCCTCACATTTTGGGTGGAATTTAAGTGGTAAAGGGTTTTTGTGCTAGTCATATAACTTCCTATCCATGAGACACTTTATTAAGACTAATGGCCCACTCCTACATGTCGTGAAAAATTTTAAATTTGGTGCCAAAATTACCCTAACTGATATTTCTCATGGTTTATTACACAAACGAAATTGGACAAGGCAAATAGTCAAGGTTAAGCATAGTTTCAAAGTTCCCATTTTATTTTCCCTCCCTACACTTAAACTGAACATTGTCCCCATTGTTCCCCGAAAGTATCAAAGTTATGATAATGGAAGGTAATTAAAAACGAAAGAAACTAGTACTCCCCTGATTAGCTCGGTAGGATCCGTGTGAAATAGTGGTTAAATCTTTCTTCAAGAAAAATGTATGCGTGAAAAGCTCCTTCCAATCTTATGTTTCTTCTTCTTGATAAATAAAACCTGCACACTATAAGAAAACATACAACCCAAAGCATCAAACCGAACTAAGAAAAATCACAACAAGATGTAATTCCAGACTTAAATAAGATATAATGCTTGTGGGATGGATGTTTGCAGATTTTCTGGAAAATTCCAAAAATTTATAAGTAGCACCGAAAACGAGAAAAAGTTAGAAGATGTTTCTACTCCTCCTGACGCCTTCAGGTTGCGATCCTGACGCCATCAGGTTATCCCGACAGTGCATGCGATTTTCTGGAAAATTTATATCTTTAGAATCTGGAAAAAATTTCTGCAAAACATCCATTATGACTCGATACAAGCATTTGACTCTAACAAACACACATGTATATCTTTTTAATAATTGTAATTCTCATGTTCACGTTTTTTTAAAAACGTGTGTAATCCTCCCTACACTTATCCCTTTTGTAAAATACCTTTATATGTAATTAAGGAGGTTAAAGACAAAATAAAGCATTTTCACAAATTCAAACATGAGAACATACAATAATGAAAATATATATGACACACAAATAAAAATGAAAAACAAATACACATGGGTTGCCTCCCAAGAAGCGCTTGTTTTTTTTCGAGTCACGAGCTTGACTCTACCCTTATTTAACGGATAAAGGGGAAGTTTTTCCTACACTTAAGCTTAAGTGCGGGTGATAGTAGCGATACACACCCTTAGGGTGGAAATTTTCTACGTGAGGAGAGGGTGATGGGTGATTTATATGCTCAAAGGGGTGTGCTCCATTCATTATAACCTTACCTAATTCTATTGGTGTAGCGGGTGAACCAAATCTCTCTCCTAAAAATGGATCATCTTCTATCAACTTCAAAAGATTCTTAGTTAAGGATACATCTTGACCTAATAAACCCGGTGTAAACCCAAAAGAACGTTTCCTTATGTTATGGAAATTGGGAAGTAAAACTTTCACCCTTCCAATGAATATGTCTCTAGGAAATATTTCTTTTATGCAAGGAGTGTTGAGACACGAGCTCTTGCCAAATGGTGAGTCTTTGAGAGGGACTGTCTCATTTGTTGAGATTGAAGAGGGCTCAGGATTTATACTCACGAGCTCCGGTATCGCGTATACCTTTTTGATCTTTCTAGGTATATTATTCTTTGCGATTTCTTCACGGAGTTTCATTATGAAGTTGTCAGCTAGTTCCAAGAAAGTGTCGTGGGTTTTTCTCATGTGAGCTTCGAGGTGCTGTATTTCTTTCTCTTGGTTGTTAACGAATGTCAACATTATGTCCTCGAATTCATCTTGTCGTGATTTTCTTGGAAGCCAAAACTCCTTGACCGTGTCCACATGCTCATAATAATGTGTGGTCATTTCCATTAACTCATTCACTTGAGCCTCCATACTAATAAACATTTGTGCGCGGGAATCTATCCCACTTTCCTGGATTATTGGAATTTCCCATCCTTCTTCTTCATATTGTGCTAAGTCCTCAATGACTTCCCAACATGCTTCAACATTGAGGTTACTTAGCCTTCCACCAGCGGCGTAATCAATGGTTTGTTGGATGGAGGGACTGACATGATCGTAAAAGATTTGGACTTGGAACCAAAGATCAATGCCGTGATGAGGGACTTTATGGAGCAAGTCCTTGAATCGAGTACATGCTTTGTAGAGAGATTCACCATGACGTTGTTGGAACATCAAGATTTCATTCCTAAGCTTAGTAGTCCTCCCCGGTGGGAAAAATTGGGCAAGGAAACGAGAAGTCAGATCATCCCAACTTGAGATGGAGCGTGGGAAGTCGCCAAGCCAATTACTAGCTTGGTCCCGTAGAGAGAATTGGAAGAGACGCAAGCGCGTGGTCTCTAGAGTAGTAGCATCAAGGTCGATGGAATCGACGATTTTAAGGAAATCCTTAAGATGCTCGATTAGGATCTTGAACGAAGTCCATGGAATGCACATCGCTTTGCACCAACCGGATGGTGTCGGATCGAAGGTCGAGTTTGGGCTTGGTCGGGAAGCTAAATGGTGTTTCTATAGCCTAGGTGGCTTGGTCTCGAGTATTCACCAAGAGTACGGCCTCTTGGTGGGTAATTTGGTGGTGGGTTTACGAGTGGGGGTTGCTTATCACCTTCCATGATGAAAAGTGATAGGATTACTAACAAAGGTCACGAAGAACGGGGATAGACTACAAGGAAGCTAAAAATGAGAAAAAAGCTTACTTGATAGGAATCAATCAAGGGATCCTAAACGAGGTGGAAATCTAACTAGCTATTCTATTCCCCGGAAGCGGCGTCAAAAACTTGATACGCGTACAACACGCGTTTGGGGTCAAAGGAACTTCCTTTTCGTCGAGCAAGCTTTTCAACACCCTAGGCAGTGAACCTAGGGGAATAGGAATGCTAGTGAGAAATTCCTACGCTAAGGTTGGGGTTGAGGAAGTGTTGCACATTGGATTTCATAAACACATACACAATCACAATAAGGGGCGTATAGTTTAGAGGTTTTAGAGAGAGAAAGTAGAATGGGAGCCTTTCTAGAGAGAGAAAGTAAACAAAAGAGAAAAGGTTAGATTAGAATGAAGGGTCCAACCCTCTACCTTGGGAGGTAGAGGGTATTTATAGTTACATAATAAACGTCCTCCTTCGGACTGTGGATCAGGCATACAGTGGGTAAAGACCCGTCCTTCCTCCACGGTGTTACTCTAAACTAATAAACATGTAAATAACGATATGTCTACGAGCTAACTTATGCTAGATTATATTTGGGGTGACCGACTCTTCACTATGGAATTTCAAATTCCTAACAATCTCCCCCTAAGGGAGGTCACCCCATGTTTTACATTTTGAATCCTAGCATTCTATTTTGTCTTCTGTTCTGAGCTCGTAGACTTTAATTCTTCAACATCTGCATCTTTGTGCTTTAGCAGTGATTCTTCAAAGTCCGATTACTTTGTACATTCATGGAGGCCTTTCAACTGATCCACATCTTGATGATCTTCGAGCTTTCATTGAGATCATATGCCACAGTAAATCTCTAGATCACCCTTTGTTGTGTTGCCTTCATGTGATGTTGTGACTTTTGGACCGACATGCTCACACTTTCTGGATCATGATATCTTTTCATCAGAGTAGCAGAAGCTTTACTTGGTTCATGATATTTGCAGCAGCATAGCAGAAGCATAGTATAAAAATATTAGACCCAGGATATGTAGATAAGCACTTGTCATGATTTCTTTAATTAAGTGTGGATGCTATGAGCATGCGCCTGTGGATTGACTCCTCAATTTCGATCATGCAACCGCCCAAATATACCTGCAAACAACAGTTAGCAATAAAACACACGAAAGTGTCTTTGATCACTTTCGTTGAATTGAGGTACATGGCCCACGGTTCCCCGTTGATCAGTACAAGTACTGCCTGTGATCAGGAATGATTTCGAAGAATCTCCTTGACAGGGTTTCGCAGCTGTTCTCAAACCGAAACGTCTCAAAGAAGACAACACAGAGTGAGTGAACCAGCGAATTGAGATTAACTGATTGAAGAAAAATTGATTTGAAAACAATCGCGTATTTCTTAGAAGAAAGAGTTTTGCAATACAACGAAGGTTTTATGAGAAAGATCAATTTTCAATCAAAAATACCTTTTGTATTTGAAAAGAGTACACATGCGATGTGCTAGAGAGAAGAGATTTGCAAATCGAATGGTTTTTCCAAAAGTATTCGTCAATTCCAATCCTGGACCAAGGTTGATTCAAGAGTGAATCGCCCCATCGTTTCGGTCCAGTTGTCACAAGCTTGATCTTACGAGAAGATCTCACATGTCACCCACCAAGAGCTTGTTTGATGTTGGCTCTAGAAGGATTTCCATCTTCATCGTGAATATTTAACGTATCACTCGGATGTTCTGGCAATACCACAAGAATAATGCGTAGGACTCTTAATATATACTTACTTTCCACATTGTGTGAAACAGCAAGTCTTCATTAATTTTGTGTCCTAATGAGATATTTTGGATGATCTCTTGGCTCTAGACTCAATTGTGCACATTTGGTTTCCTATGCCGGAGACTAGGGAGAGGGTCTCCTTCTTCAATATCAACAATCTCTAAGAGAAAGTCGATAGATTACGTAGGTTCCCCGGGAGAATGAAACAAGCCCTTTTAAGAGGAAATTGAGTAGCTTGGGAAGTTTTAGTGCAGTGCGTCACTGGGTCCATGACGTCTTGTCTTCAATACCGGCGTTACCTTAGTAACCACCAGTAGCATATGTATTAAACCCGGTTACTGCCTTAAGCTTGAATTACTAGAGGGCTATTTATTTTCACCCTTTTCTCATTCATTTATTTTTCATTCTTCAACCCCTTCAATGCTTACCGAGACTTCATTACTAGAACCTTGTTGGGATTGTTCCAGTACTAGCTCTGTCTCAGTCGACACTCTTCCCATATCTCACTTTTCTCCTTTTTTCATCATACCTAAGGACTCTACACTATCTAGGGGATTGTCCCTGGGTAGATCCCTCCGGTTCTGGCTGGATCGTGGGAACGAATACCTAACCTAACCATCCTTATAACTCCATGCATAAAGTAAATTGGTCGGTATTTTGGTATTGTTCTTTCTTTCTCGAAACCAATTGAAAAATCATTTGGAAAATCAATCAAGGTACTTGTGATATAAAATCAAAGCATTTTGTACCTTAATAGTTTTGATCATTTAGAAATGCTCCCCCTTAACATGTGCATATGATCTTTAAATTGTTTAGCACATGGAGGCAAGAGTTCTTTGAAATAATTTCTTGATCACAATTTCCGCAGAAAAAGCCATTTCATTTTCTTGGTAAATTCTCCCCCTCAATATGTGCATAGGATATTTGAAATCATTTTATCACATAGAGGAAAGAGGTTTTTGAAGTACTTCCACGATAGCCAATTGCCATACAGAAAACCATTTCAAACTCAATCAAGGTACTTATGATAAAACTTTGAAACCTTTGTACCTTGATAGTTTAATTTCTTTTGAAATGCTCCCCCTCAATATGTGCTTCGAGATTCGAAAGCGTTTAGCACATATGAGAGAGCAGCCTACACAATTGAATCAAAATGATCACCTTTTATCAAATTTCATTGTTAAATCACAAATTCTCCCCCGATCAAAAATATCAAACCCTTTGAGATTTTGGATCCCAAGTGATTTAATAAGGTTTAGAAAACATGGGAGAAAATGTGCCTGATTTAAAAACTCATATTGTTTTTTGGATAAATGCTCCCCCTCAACATGTGCATTATGTATTAGAAATCGTTTGGCACATGGAGGCAGGAGTGCCTTTTAAAGGACTAAAACAGATTTGAGATTTAAATCACGATCTCTCCCCCGATCAAAAATTCAAACCATTTGAGATTTGTGATCCCAGTTGATTTAAATCATTTAGAAAAATTTGGAGAAAGACGTGGCAAGATTTAATTTTTTGAAATTGACATATAAGGATCAATTTAAGACATTAAAGATTGTTAGTGTCAGGTATGAAAGTTTTAAGAGATCTTTAAGTAAAATAAAACAATTTCACAATCAAACAAGAACAGAAAAAATTTCATTTTGAAAGATCTTTGAGTTTTAAAGAAAATCATACCATGAAATAACATTAAATCTTTAGATCACCACTTATTATTGTACAATCCGGAACTTTTGTGAAGAAATATAGTTTGAAAATATTTTAATTTAAATCACTCTCCCCCGCAATCGATGACCGTAGTCAATGATTGAGTGACTTAAGTTTTGATAAAATGAAGTCCGGTGAGTTCCAAGATTAAGTCCAATTTATTTTCAAAACAATAATTTTCCATTTTCAAAACAATTTGTTTCAAATATTTTTAAAAATGGAATTATTCACTACTTTTCCTGCACAAGATACGTTAGGTGGTGTAGAAGCTACTTCTGTTGTTGCTGTAAGGCTGGAAGAAAACCATCTGCTGAAGCAGTGAGACCTCTGAAGTTTCATCTATCATGCCAACTACCCATAGAGAGATCTGATTAAGCTCCGTTTCTTCTTTTGTCGACCCAAGATATAGTTGCCCTTTCTTTACGGCATCCAATCATCATCATTTGTGGGATCAAGATCGGGAACATTCTTTTATACCAATATACATGCATACGTTAGTTGAACACACATACAGATATATGGTGGTCGACATCACCCAAACAACAATCGACTAATTAAGGTCAATCCAACATATCAATAATATCATACAAAGGCATGGGATTATGTGTCCATCAAACTCTAATCATCTAAACCTAACAATCATATCCTAAATTCCTAGTCCTTCGACATAGGCCAATATCATTTTTAGTTAAGCACATAGGATAATTAAGAAAGCCCGTTAGATGATGTAAATTTGAAAAACATTCTCCCCCTCAATCAATGACCTTTTCAATGAAAGGTTTTAAATAAGCTGAAGTCATTGATTGGGTTTTGCAAATTTATGACAATTCTGATTCTGATTGATTTTAAGCAACTCATTTTCCACCAATTTTGTTAAAACAAATATTTTTCTAAAGAATTTTAGAAGGAAAAATATTTGAGTAGGAACAGCAGTTCTTCGACATACTTTCCTTGATTAGTTTTAGGATAAGTGCACGAAATATTTAGAAAATTTGTTTAGCGCAGCACTTTCCTTTCTTGAAGAGCGGGTTGCTATCAGAAATAATAGCAAACCATGGTTTAAGCACGGGTTATAGTCTGAAGTAACTGCAAGCCATTTTTAGAGACATGTTTAGAAAGAAATATTTACACCTACTGCTCGAACTTCATCTAAAGTCCCGTGCCATTATTGAATGACATTTCTAAGTGTTATCGATACCAGAAGACATGTCTTGAGAAAACATATTTTTGGTATTTTTTAATTTTCTGATTTTTATGGGATTTTGTTGATTTTATATTTTTGTATTTTGCTTTTTGAAAATTATTTACAAAGATAGAGAAATAGTTTAAGAAGATGATGATACGAGTAGATAAGGTCGTTCACTCTTTGTAGAAGATAGAAGTCATCATCTCTTAAACTTTCACCACCAAAGCTTCCGAGGCTCTTGAATCGTCGTCAGAACTTGAGCCTTCTTAAAGTGAGACTTTGGTAGCTTCCCCAAACCGAAAACTATAAAGACCATTTCCTCAAGAAGTAGAAATGAATAAAAACGGTCTCATTGAATGAAGCTCAGCACCAGAAAGAATCACGAGAACAATGAAGTAACAAGTTGAAACATTGATCGTCCCGGTGGTTATCAAATCGGAATAACGATTAAGTCCGATCACATGAACCCTTTGTCGTCCCCGATGTACACATTATCTTCCATATAACCAATCAGCCCATAATGTACACAAGTACCCAACCGGAGTAGACACAACGACATCACAATGAATGGTTGAATCGATCTTCTCTGCGGATATCATCTCGAATAACTGATTAAGCTCGATCATGTGAACATGTTAAAGTGCCTCGATGTACACATATCTCTCCCCGATGGTTGCGATCTCATCATAATCATCATTACATTGTGTACATGAAGCAATAACCAGAAGCACTACCATAAACGATATAGAAGATGTCGATAAGCAATATCGTCTCATGCTCCAAATATTCTTCTCATATTTCTTCCTACTGAAAGCTGAGATAACACATACCAAAAGTATCCAGAGACCACTTCCCCCCAAATGATTGGAATAATATATCATTTCCCCCAAATAGTTGGAATAACACACCAAAGGCTACGAGTTAAACACTGAGTTTCTCTGCGGTTATGACACTTGTCTTTCCCGGGATTACTTCAATAGAGAAGAAGTATTAAGTTCATCACTTATACTCGTTGTGTGTTTAGATGTGTATCTCCTTCCCCCTTGCTGGTTTTGATACCTCAAAATCAGCAACACATTATACATGCCAAATACTCATGAAATAGAGAAGAACAAACAATTAGCTCAACTGAATCCTGTGAGAATCAATTTCTATTGAAACTCTCCTTGACTATCTTTAACAACCCATATGTAGACAATTTGAAGTGACCACTGAAGGAGAAAAACCCGATATACCAAACTTGAAACTGAAGTCGAATTCCGCACATTTGTATCTTAAGCTTGCACTTAATGATGGAAGAACAGTGTCGAGAGTTTATGCTTCAAGCAAATCTCTAAGTACTCACTACTCAAACAAAGTATGAGACATTAACACCTCTTGCGATTATCCACACCGTCATCTGCGTGTAACACTGAGTAAACAAACGTAACTCCTAATAGTGATAGTTAACCAGGTCTTCAACCATTCACCCCGTCTGCTGGTAACTAGATAAACCAAGTCTTCAACTTAAATTCTTAGCCCGAGCAAGTTATCAAATAAGAACATGCCTTTGTGGAAATCAACTTCAATCTCAAATAAGTGATAAATGATTAACTCTGAAGTAATCAACTTGTGTCAAATGTCCAACACGTGAATAAACATACAATCGGGTGTATATTGACTCACTGAATGAACCGGAACAAATGATTCCTCAACATCAATGCATTCTTCCTAGAGGTGTACATGTAGAGATTGATCTGGAAGATTCACCAATAATGTTTTTGAGCGGATGAGAAAGTCGTTTTTCCTTAATGTTCATGTGGTTGAATTATAGCGTGCACAATGAGAGGAACAATAATCCGTGAAGATTTGGCAAAGGAATACCAAAGAGCAGATCATTATTCAATAGAGAAACTTGAATATTATGATAGTCATTATCAACGCCTTAAGGAATAACTGGATATTGGGTTTCTTGAGTAGTCTAAGTTGTACTTCTTAGATGGTGCATCTTGATCAATGTAGATTGAAGAAGGTGAACTAGTTGAGTCAGCAGGAATCAGAGCAGGAGCTTCAGGAATTAGTAAGTGAAGCATTAGGCGTTGGAGGAGAGTCGTATGACCATAATTCAAGCATCCATCAACATGTAGTATATGCACTCTTCTCCCCCTCAAAAATTGCATCCGAAGTTGCCATTTTTGATTCGAACAAGTGAATAAGTATATGCACCAATGAACGTAGATCCACTTGAGGATTGAATGAGCATAGGAAAAACATGAAGCTTTTTGATGAAGAATGTCGATGAGAATGGTCATATACATGAAGATTTTTCTTCTTTTGAAGATAAAGCGCACTGAAGCATGCACCTTTGTTTTCTTTGAGGAACGGGGCCTGAAGTGTTATCTTCAGACACCATAATGATGAAGTACGAGGCCTGAACTGAAGTGAACAGACGTCATTGCCGATTGAATATCAATGTTGAGTAACTTGAACCCGTGAGTTATGAGATATCAATCCTTTTGTTATCCATACTTTAAGCCACTCCATGTATTGAAGGATCGAAGTATACTCATGAGTAAGGACTACCTACACTAATATTACAAACTTGATTGCATGATTTTTTGTTAGTGACATCAGTATCCAAACCCTTTGGGGTTTCACGGTCAACATTGAGATTGCCATCGGTAAACATCTTTCCGGTAGGAATCCACTTAAGTCCAGCATCCTTAAACATTCTACCAGACGGTATCCACTTATGGCAAGGTCTAGGATTGTTAGGCTTCTTATGCATAGTGGAAGACTTATTCTTATTCCTAGTTTCCAAAGATTTAGCAGTTGGTATCCATCTAGGCGAAGTTTTTGGATTGTTTTGCTTCATATGCACATTAGATGACTTAGTGAAAATCCTAGACTTAACAGGTTGAACCTTTGAATGGGCATTTACTTTCTTTGATTTGAAAAACAATTATCATGATTTGCCTTGAAGATGCATTTCAGACAATTTGAGCAAACAACTTGTTTGGATTCAAAAATGATCTAGAGTTCTTAGAGTGATGCACTATAGAATAGCTTTATTCAAAACGCAACTACTCTTAGATACAAGCCAATCCCTAGTATTTAGTTGAGTGTTCCTAGGTAATGGTTTAAAACTACTAGCAGTGCCTTGAAATCTCGTGGAATGCATCACCCTAGGTCTTGCACCTAAAATTCCATCTTTGAATGTGACTTTTCCTAGCTTCTTCTAGATAATAGTTCTTGAACAAGACATTCATATCATGTGAATTCTTAGGTAAATAAGGTGAAGTGACTGGTTTTGACAAAACTTGTTTCACATCAACTTGGGAGGCAAACCGTTTTTTTGAAAATTTTGTTCTTTCGGATATAAATGCAGAGGTCATTCTAACAACGTAGACCGGTCTCTAATGGAATGAGAAACTGGCTTCCCCAAGTTTGATGGTTTTGTAAACTTAGTGTTCACACTTTTCCCTACAGTTTTTCTAAGCTCATTCTTTAAGGCAACAATGGCAAAACTCTTTTCCTGAAGTTGAGCTTTGAGTTCATCAATTTTTGCTATCAAAGAGTTAGTTTGTTCCATTGACTTATTTCTAGCTTCTTTGACAGAGTCACTTAGTTCTATGTGATGCTTTCTCAATGACTCATTTTCCTTTAGTAATTTAGCCACATAAATTGACAGTTCATTATTTCTTGTTATAATAGCATCAATGTCTTGTGTATTCATGACTAAATTACTTTTCACATTCAAGATAGAAATATGTTTCTTCAGATTGTAAATGGTTGATTCTTTGTCATGAAGCTGAGCTTTCAAAGTGTTAATTTCAAAAGTTCACGAATTCGTGAAGTTCCGGATTTTTACATGGTTTGTTAAGTTGAAAACTTTCTTCTTTACTTTGTATCGCAATTTCAAGTGAAATGCAATGTTTTTCAAGATTTGAGAATTTTTTTGAAAGTTCATCAAAAGCCTTTTTATCAACCATATCTTTTGTTTTGAAACACTTAATCTCGACTCAAATTCTCGCCATGAACATTTATCAAAGTCATGTTCAGTATCATGATCAGCTTTTAAGTACTTTAGCAGATGCACTAGGTTGAATAGTAAAGGGTACCTCATTACATGACACCAGCTCAATTTCTCTCTGGTTCGATATCTGTATCCACAACATGCAAAACAAGATTCATCTGAACTCTTGGGTACGTTTCAAGCTTATCTCAGACTGAGCCTCCAGTATTCAATGCCAACGATCCATCATCCGGTGCTTTACCCATCTCAACACAACAATCTCTTGATTGCACCCTATTACACTCATTCATGTTTTCATTCTTTAGTTCAGCCTTTAATGTACTTTTCCACATTATCCATCGATTGGATAAATGTATTAATGAACTCATGAATTTCCATTCCAAAGATGTTTCGAAAGAAATTCCAATCAAAAGTTGATCGGTCACTGAATATTCCCCATTGATGAACGGCTGAAATTGGTTGTGGATTACCTGAAGTGCAACTCTAGAACTATCTTCTTTAACCTTTTCTTTGACAAGTTGTTGTTCCAATTGTTCTAAGTTCAATAGTAATGTTCCCGTTAATGTGGATAAATCTTGACGGAAAAGGGCATTGCATGTTCGTTCCATTGTTGAAGATGTGAGTAACAAGAGGTGTGAGTGAAGTTGTTGATAAGGTTCAATGTTACTTTCCTTTAGCATGGAATTCGGTGGCCCAAACAGGTGCAATTCACACTCTTCAGACTTAGAACACGAAGATCTCACATTCTCATTGATTGATTCAATCATCTTTAACCATTCAATGTAGCATACATTATCATTGTTGTCCACAACATCATACAATTTAAGTACTTCCGAAATCACTGGTCAAGAAGTAAGACATGATGTTGTAGTATACACGGGATTTAACAAGTCTATGATTTAAACCGAGAAATAGAATCTTTCGCGGGATTTTACTAAAATCAAGACAAAACCGGTAAGCAATGCCAATATAATGTGTTAAGATAACTGATGGATAGACACAATGATAGACAATTGTGTGATAGGACTTATGATTGTTTGTAGGATTAGCAGAGATGTTGTTTGGTTGAGATTTGGATTGGTTTATGCACGTTTATATGGAGAAATTAAGGTCAAAAAGCATAAAAACCTCAATAACTTCTGTTCGGAGCGGATTTAGGCCTCGGAGCGGGTTTAGTTTATTCTGCGTGCCATTCTCCTCGTTCTCACGGTCGTTTTGATGGGTAGAACGCTGAAAACGGAGTTACAGTTCAAAAGTTATAGCCGTTTGAAGTTTTGTCGGGAAAAGTCAACAAAACGCACTGATGAAATGGTCAAACCGCTTCTAACAATCCTCTATGAAGACAACTCGCTAGTTACAAGTCGCTAGATGCACAAGTCGCTAGAGACAAATCGCTAGTTGACAAGTCGCTAAGTCACCAAGTCGCTAAGTAACAACTCGCTAAAAGCTCAAGTCGCTGTGAACCAAGTCGCTAGACACAAGTCGCTAAGTGGGCAAGTCGCTAAGGAACAACTCGCTAAGAGGCCAAGTCGCTAAAGAGCAACTCGCTAGTAACAACAAAGACAAGTCGCTAGAAATAATAAAGACAAGTCGCTACGTCAACCAACTCGCTAGCCGAAGTGGTTTCTCCACTACTTTGTACTGTTTGTCGTCTTGTCTCAATAGACAAGTCGCTAAGACTCAAATCGCTACCACTTCAACTACAAGTCGCTACCAAATAACGAAGCAAGTCGCTATGAAGAAAATTAATCCGAGAACCAAGTCGCTAGGAAGAAAAACTTAAACACAACCCTTTTCAATCCAAAACAAGCTCGACCACAGTGATTCAAGCTTTCCAAATCAAAACCCAAGCACTTACAATGATTCTATATACAAAAGTACACTCAAAATTCAAACTTTAACACAAGAAATGATCCAAATGATGCAAAAACCACTAAACTTTTTCAAACCCAAAAACCATATAAAACCACTAGAAATCCAAGGATATGAAAGAGAGATGATCAAACCATGGCTCTTGATACCAATTGTTACACATTAGATTTCATAAACACATACACAATCACAATAAAGGGCGTATAGTTTAGAGGTTTTAGAGAGAGAAAGTAGAATGGGAGCCTTTCTAGAGAGAGAAAGTTAACAAAAGAGAAAAGGTTAGATTAGAATGAAAGGTCCAACCCTCTACCTTGGGAGGTAGAGGGTATTTATAGTTACATAATAAACGTCCTCCTTCAGACTGTGGATCAGGCATACAGTGGGTAAAGACCCGTCCTTCCTCCACGGTGTTACTCTAAACTAATAACTAAACTAATAAACATGTAAATAACGATATGTCTACGAGCTAACTTATGCTAGATTATATTTGGGGTGACCGACTCTTCACTATGGAATTTCAAATTCCTAACAGGAAGATTATTTTTATCTTTTTTATGTTTTTTTAGAAAACTGAAATAACGAATCTCGGGGTATTGGATTTGGGGGGTTGGTATTTCTACCGATTACTCTACTATTCTAATTAACTAAGCTAAGGTGAGTGTAGTCTATGTGTATTGTTGTGTGCTCTTATGATGATTAAAAATGTGTTTACTTAGATGTTATTACTCCCTAGTTATCTCCTATTGATGGTTGAATTGTCACGTCCTTATTCTTAACGCGTTGTGTTTTGTAAGGTCGTAGGGTATGCGTTTATCCCTAACTCTTTGAAGCTATCTAAGGTTAATGACTACGAAATCTCTAGGATTCATAAACTTAACACTAAGGTTATCTTTGGATATTTAGCCTACAATTCCACTAGTAACTATAAGCTAAGGTTCAACAAAGACAATCAAGCATTAATAACACAACGGATGACCTATCGCAATACTAGGTCAATCACAATTAAGATAAGAGACAACCAATCAATATTCAATAACTAGGTTTCATATATCTAATCAAACACACAAGTAAATTAGCCGGACATGGAGAACATGCAAGCATACACACAAAAAATTGAAGACATGATTAAATTAATGAAGTAAAACACTTATCTCGTTGTAAAATAGGATATGGAACCCTAAGATACTGCCCAAGATAGCCTTGGTTCGGTTTAGGTTTTTACTCCACAAAACTATCTCTCTAAAAACTGAAAAATTCGGATTCTATATATAGTGTTACAATATGCGACGACGTCACTCTTTAATTGTGACGTCGTCGGGTCGCCGCCATTAGGGTTTCTTCTTGACCATGACAACTCTATGACGGCATCACCTTATGCTTGTGACGCCGTCGGCTTCAACATCTGACACCGTCGGGATCCAAATCTAGGCCGTCTGAGTTGCAACGGCCTACTCTTTTAAACCTGATGCCGTCACTTGTAAAATAGCAATTTGCTCTCGGAGTCGTCTCAAGATGTGTCGCGACGGCGTCGCAATTAAGCCGTGACGCCGTCCCCTTCAATTCCAGCAGCTTGAGTGTCTCGATTCTTGACTTTGGCCATTTTCTTCATATATTCGCGCCTTTTCGTCCGAATAAGTGTCATTCCAGGAATTTGCCTTCAAGAGACCTAAAAAGTGAAAAAGAACGAAATTAAGTAGTAACAGATACAAAAGTGATCATTAAGGGCTTAAATGACCCCTCAAATGGCCCACTGACCTTTGGCGAGGACATATCCTCGCCAATACCTTTTTTTATAAAACTTTTTTTCTTGATTAATCAATTAATTATAATATTTAATTATTATAAAAATTAATTAACTAATTAATTATATTTTAAATTAAATTTAATTTATAATTAAAAACATTTACCAATATAATACATGCCGGCCTCACATGGTTTTGGCGAAGACTTTTGGCAAGGACATATCTTCGCAAAAACCACATGCAGTTTTTTTTTGTAACATACTGCTATTTTCTTGTGCATTTTTATACTTTTTTCAGAAAAAATCTACCAAAACTCACAACATGGTGTTACACAAAATAGGCATACCAAGCCACTAAAACATCTATTCAATAACAAAGTCGATAAAACATCATTTAATAACAAAGTCACTAACATGATTTAAAAGAACAAAGTCGCTAAAACAAAGTGCATACAAATATCCTAACCACAAATAAATAAACTTGTTCATACAACTATCCATAACCACAAATATCTACAACCATAATCACATAACAATCATCCCTACACCCCATCACCATCATCATCATTATTTCGATCTATTCTTCCGGTTTAGTTGATTACAAAAATAAACTAAGTTTAACTAATCAACTCATGTCTTAATATTGTTAGCTTAAACAATAACATGATAAATAAACGTATAAGTAAAACACAAATATTTTGTTTTAACATTTAAATTCTTATTAGAAGTATATCAAACAATTTACTTTAGATTATTTACGGAATAACAGTCTAGGCTGAATGATAATATATGGTGATCTCTTCTGTGGAAAACTAGAAGGGGGGTTGAATAGTTTTACCAATTAAACTTTGTTTTAAAATGTTTAGATCAACTTATGTCAATCTATTCAGATGTGTATGTTGGATGTTGATAGATAGATATGGAAATCTGTAATGCAAAGGTAAAGAGTAAGAAACACAAAACCACGACACGAGTGTTTATAGTGGTTCGGCTAAAAGGACACCTTCCTTTCCCTACTCCACTCCCCGAGTCACCTACTCGAGAGTTCATTAGCACTACACGACACAACTCTTGGCGGAGAAGCCTTCACAACATCGCCTACTCTTTTTCCGGTACAAGGGTAGACACCCAGTTCTTCCACAAGGTAGAACCACACCTATCACAACGTCGCCTACACTTTATTCGGTACAAGGCTAGATACCGAGTTCCATTACAAAGGAGGAAGTACTACCCAACACTACACAACACCTATTCCAAAGGAGACCCACTCCTTATTACAACATCATCAAGGATATCAATATCCTTGGATACAACCTATCTCTATTTGTACATCGATACACCATATCGATTGTACCCTTGGCATCTTTCACTAATGCCTTAGACTTGACCCTTTTGGCATCATTCACTAATGCCTATGACACGGACGTTCGAGACCTTTCACTAATGCCTTCTTCTTGACTCCTTTTGCATCCTTCACTAATGCCTTTGAAACGAACGTTAAGCACCTTTCACTAATGCCTTTGGCTTGACCCTTTTTGGCATCCTTCACTAATGCCTTTGACACAACACTTCTAATGAGGAAGAAAGAACTATCAACAAGAGAACCTCAGTAGTCTTGAGGATGACGGAGCATGGCAACTCATGGACTTGAGCTTGCTCGACTTCAAGAGGTGGTGATCTCGCCTTTAAGAGGAACCTATAGAATCACACAAAAACAAACACAAACTACATAGAAAGATCCTTTGCATCTGAGGTTAGAGAGTTTACAATACTAGGTGAAAGTATGTGTAGAAGTGGCACCTTACAATGAAGAAATGGCTCAGTATTTATAGAAGAAAATATGTTACTGTTCCACGGATCCCACGGATCCCTTACTTGAGGGATCCGTCCAGTGTAAACTAGGGGAACCGTGGAACGCTCCTCTTTGCCCATGGGTTTTGGGTCATGGGTCATGGGTTATTGGTAATGGGTCATAGACTTTGGACCATGGGTATCCAAGTAGATACAATGTATCTAGAAGATGCAATGCATCTAGTCCATTGGTTATGGGTTAGCTCCATGGGTCATGGATAATACCAATTATGACTTATGCATGATGTCATGCAATGGGTTATGGATAATGCTCCATGGGTATGGGTTATGGACTTTGGGTTTTACTCAACTACATTCAATGTATTTAGTCAATGGGTCAAATACTTTAACTTCTACCCATTCTATTACCCATTATAATACATACTAAGTATGTATATATCTACCCAATATGTAAACACTAGTTGTTGTACATATGTATTACTAAATCATGATAGCACTATTACTTGTTTAGTGTTTTATGTGAAAACGTAAGTGTGTTAGAATGATTTTACGTTTGTTATCGACAAAACATTAGAAGATCGTAAAATATAAATAAACGTTTTTACGGCTTATTTGTATTAACAATCTCCCCCTTTTTGTTGATGACAAAACATAAGATTATTTTAAGGAAAAACTAAAGTTCGTAAAAGTTTGAATTGGAGTTTTTACTCTCTTCTCTCCCTTTTTGTCGAAAGAAAAAGAGCGTCGAAAAGAAACTAACACCTTGTTTTAAGAAAAACATATAAAAGAAAAAAATATGAAAAATAGAGAGTAAGTGAGGACAAGTATTCTCGACTTAGCTTACCCCTTGACGAGTCCATCCCTTTGTGAGGACGTCAAATAAGAAGAAATACTAAACTAGTGCATTGCAACTATGTTTGTAAATGGTTTTGTCTTTGGGACGAATATGCTCCCCCTTGATGATTGCAACTTTGCAAGGAGAACGTCATGTAATGTAATCCTAATGTGAATTATATTGCAAATGATTTTGCAATGTATTGCTTTGACACGAAACTCCCCCTAGCTTAGGGTGTCAAAGTCTTCATGTGTATATTGAAAATATACAAAACAAAGGTTAGAAAACAAGTATATAATGCACAATTTCCTGCAAATAGGACACAAGTTAGTAGTAAACAAGTCTTCTGTTGTACGGATCCCACGGTTCCCTCTTTGGAGGGATCCGTCTAGGCAAAACTAAGGAATCCGTCTGTCTGAAAGCTTAAGACAGCAATGGTGATGTGAAAAAGTTGTGTCAACATCAAAATGAGACATGTATTAAGACACCAAACATATACTCAAGACAATATGGCATAAAACATGTAATTACATTCAATAAAACACACGAGAAATGATCTATATATCTCTAAAACTAAGAGAATGATTTAAACATGAAATATGATTCCTAAACTTATCTAAGTTGAGCTTAAGACTAGGACACCTCTTGAATCCTTAAGCTCACGATTGTTTAGGTTTGTTGACCTCATCGAAACCTTCAAGGATGTGATAAAACATGAAATGTTTCTCTTCACGTAGTTCATGTATCAAGCCTTCAATGTGTTGACAATGATAACAATCCTTGTCATGGCTCGGAAAAGGTGGTGGTAGAAATGGAATGGCTTGATGTGGAGGATCAAGTGAAGAGGGTTGAAGATCCTCAAAAGAGGGAGGGATTGGCGGAGGCACATTCGATGATGGCTCAACAAAAGAACGATGGTGGAGGTAGAGAGGTGTCAACTTCCATGTGGTCGGGTGGTTGACTTTGATGATTCCTCATAATCCAGAATAGACCATTTGAGGGAAATGGGGAAAAAGATACCGGTGCAAGTGTTGATTCAACACCTTGGTTTTGTTGCACAATATTCTCTATTGAAGAGAGTGTCGGCAATGGTGGAGGATGGGATGGCCTAGAAGGTAAGTCCTCCAAGTTGTAGAGATGTGGAGATGAATGTGAAGTGGTAAATGTTATGGCTCTAGGCACCAAAGGTGATGGTTGGGTGGAAATGGGTGTGTTTGGTTTAGGAGGAATTGTGGTGTTTGGTGATGATATTTTTGTGGGAACAATCCTTTTGGGGATTGGTTTGATTGGTTGAGTTGGTGGAGGAGAAATCCTAGCATTTGTGGATTTAACGGGAGATGATTCGGTTGAGGAAATTTCGTGTACAACACGAGCAAGTTTCTTGGGTGGTCCTTTGGTGGATGAGTTAGCACTATGAGCTTTCCTCATGATGAAATTCCTAAAGATTAGTGATGTAAAGATTTATAAATGCTGAGAATTAAGTTATGGTTGGTGACTCAGAAGTTCTAACAAGATGACTTATAAAGGGAAGGATTTGGGAAGTGCATTAAAGACTTCAGCCAATAAGATCCTTTGAAATGTGATGATTTGCACTGATCTATGAGTTTAGTTAAGACAAGATGGAGTGTTCAAGTTAGCAAGGGGAGCTTGAAATGATTGTTTTAGCTAGGATTTTCTGAATCTGCCATCCGGTTCCCACGGTTCCCTCCAATGAGGGATCCGTCTAGGCTAATCCTAGGGATCCGGCTATCAGCAGTCAAGAAAATAATTGTAGAGTCTAATAGTCTCATTATTCTTAAATGTTTTAAATGAGATGTGACTTGAATGATAAAGGGCAATGAGTGATGGTAGCTAATTATTGCCTTTTATGGAAGGAAAATGAGACTTTATGACCACCAATGGGTGATCAAGGATGACACTAGGAGATTTGAGAGTGTCAAGTGATGTTAAATGAACCTAGAGATCAGATGGCAACTTGGGATAAAATTTAAAAATTCCTTAAAAATTTACAAGAATTGAAAAGCTAGTTTTTGACCCATTTTGAGGTAGAGATTACTAAAATCAATTTGAAAAAATTGAGAGATTTATAAAACTAGATGTGTTGACATGTGAGATATGATGTGTGAGTATAGGAGCGGAAGGATGATGAGTTTTGGTGAAATGATAAATAGAAAAGCACTTTGAGTGTGATCCTAAATGAGCTATGAGTGAGTGTGAAGCTTACTGAGCTTGAGGAAGACTTAAGTGATCCTAAGGCATTATGTTTAGCTAGAGTGAAGTGATCTAGTGGACTGGTTTGATGTATGGGGATCTGTATTGTATTTTTATCACCCCGGATCCCACGGATCCCTAACAGGAGGGATCCGTCTAGTATAACTTGAGGGATTCGGCAACTGCAGATCAGAAGCATCACAACAAATGTGCAGTTTTTGCACCATACTATGCATACTAATTGCTACTGGTCTCTACTCTAAAAGAACATCAAAACAAGCAAATATCTCATATTCCATACCATAAATAAGAGTAGTAGTGACAATATCCAAACAACCAAAATAAAACATTCACAAACATAAGCATCCATTGCAAAATGATAAACAATACGTCTAAAAACAACCATAATCCTAATGTCTCTTTTGTCAATATTTTCTCTTCCTCTTTCCCGACTTCACGACGTAGTTAGTTAGGCATTGGATCATACCCTTCAATTGTTTGAATTCTCCGGTCTCATTTGGAAGAGTTGGAAGTTGGTCAAAGTAGGTTATGGGGTCCAAGTTGACATTGGCAACAGGGTTGACATTGACTTCTTCGTTGTCCGAGGAGTCCGAAAGAGCCTGAGGTCTTCTTCCATTGACCATGAACTGTTTAGAGGGTTGTTTGGTGAGTGGTACCATGACGTGATCGGCATGAAAATGATCATCGTTGATAGGAGAAGGTTGCATTGCACTAACATACTCACGGAGTCGTGTTAGGAGCATACCATAGGGAAGTACGATGTTGGCGACTTTGAATACACTGGCCATTCTCTTCCCCATTTAATAGGCAAGATTAAATGACCTTTGGTGAATGAGGCAATATATCATTTGGACAAGACATGCATTTGGATGGTCTTTGTTTCTGACCAAACTAATGACATTTTCCCTAAGAATTTCTTCCCACTTTCTATAGATGGGATGCATTTCGAAGAGTTCCATTTAAAAGGGATCACAGTGAATAAACTCTTTGTTGCAGTTGAAGTGAGATTGGTCGGCTCTAATTTGGAAGATGGTGTCTCGAACAATTGCGGGGTCATCAAGAGGAATGCCGTAGATTGGTTTGGAATCTAGTGCAAAGGATTGAGTGGATATTGCCCAATCTTGAGAGTACATGCAAATTCCTTCACAAGCAATGCAGAGGATTTGTGCAAATGTATTGACGGGTAGAGTAAGGCTTTGATTATTGATGATAAAAGCGATTGAGATGCTATCATCACTATTTTGAATGATCCTAACACTTTTGTTGAATTCAAAGATGAAAACCGGAAAAATTTATTCATCAATATCAAGGAGACAATCAAAGTTGATTGCCGAGAAGACTCTTTTCGATAGTATCTAGTGAGGTAGTGGATGGTATCATAGTGGTCTTGTTGGGTAGCTTTCGGCATGGTTGGTCTTAGAAAAACAAATATTCCAATTAGGTAAAATTTGTTGAGATGGGTTTATAGTTTTGATTTGTATTAACAATGTTGTAAGCACTGTAACATATTGGATTTCACAAACACATTAAACCATGGTTCTATAGGGCGTACACCTTAAGGTTTTTAGAGAGAGAAAGTTTAGAGGTTTAGGGAACTTAGAGAGAGAAAGAAAAATCTTATTATGAGCTCCAACCCTCTACCTTGGGAGGTAGAGGGTATTTATAGTATCATACACAAAACGCCTCCTACGGGCTGTGGATCAGGCATACAGTGGGTAAAGACCCGTCCGTCCTCCACGGTGTTACTTAACTAAATACTAACTAACATTAAATAACTACGGGTACGAGCTTTCTAACGATTACATATACTTGAGGTGACCGACACTTTAACAACTGGATTTTCTAAATCCTAACAATCTCCCCCTAAGGGAGGTCACCTCAAATTACATTGAATACAAACAGATATTACATTGAGATTGTTCTTGGATTCTTGTTTAACTTCTTTGCTCTGTAGACCGTAGTCTTTGATTCTTCATGTTTTGCATGTTTGGTTAATCCAATTGGAGGTCTTTAACTGATCCACGTGATAGTGAGTTTTGAGCCAGCTTTGAGATCATCAGCTACCATAAATCTTTGACTCTTCCTTTGTAGCATTGACATTATGTGAAGTTGTGACATTGGACCGACATGCTCACATTCTGGATCATGATTTCTTCTCATCAGAGTAGCGAAAACTTTAGTTGATTCATGATATTTGCAGCAACGTAGCAGAAGCATGGAGTGAAAATATCAGAGTCGTTGATGCACTTATCATGATTTCTTTAGAAATGAATGTGTTGTGTAAGCATGTGGCTATGGATTGATCTCGCCATTCTGATCAGCTGTAAACGTTGGGTGTACCTGCATACAACAGTTAGCAATAAAGCGCATGAAAGTGTCTTTGATCACTTTCGTTGAATTGAGGTACACGCCCACGTTCCCGTTGATCTACAAGTCACGCTCGTGATCGTATAATTTCAAGAATCCCTTGACAGGTTTTCGCAGCTGTTCTAGCCGTTCTCAAACCAGAACGTCTCAAAGAAGACAACACGGAGTGAGAGAACCAACGAATTGAGATTCACTGATTGATGAAAAGAGATTTGAAAAACAATCGAGTACTGCTCAATATAAAGTTTTTTTGCAATACAACGAAAGGTTTAAGGAAAATCAGTTATCAATCATAAACACCTTTTTTTAGATATTAATACACAGTCGACTAGAGAAAAGAATTTTAAGCACAACGACCGGTTTTTCAAAGGTATCCATCAATCCATTTCCTGGACCAAGGTTGATTCAATAATGAATCTCCCCATTGTTTCAATCCAGTTGTCACAAGTTTGATATATTGGATAGATCTCACATGCCACCTACCAAGAGCTTGTTTGATGTTGGCTCTAGAAGGCTTCACATCTTCATTGTGAATATGTTTGCATATCACTCAGATGTTCTGGCAATACCACAAGGATAATTGATCCGCTCCAAACCGTCAAGTTTTCTCACTCAAGCCTGCCACTTGTGAATGGCAAACCGTAAGAAACTTAAAACGGCTCAGAAGCAAATGCAATGAAGATCAGGGGAGTATAGTGTTTCCCCGGGTCGTTATGTCCCAGCGAGCTATGCGAAGAATCACCAAACGTATAGTGATCGAGAGATTTGAACGGAAAAGAGTTTTTGAACAATTATAACGATAGAAAAAGTACATAAACTACAAGGGCTTAAATGCAAATTAAAGAAAGTTAAAAAGATAAAAAATATTAAATAAACGCTATCACTATTTGCAAAATGATGTTTTTGTTTTTAGGTTTATAAAACTGAATTTAAAAACTACGCGACGTACAAATAAAAATGTGAAACTTACACAATATTAATCCTAAAAATATGAAAATGATATTTTTACAAACCTAATGATAAAAGAAAATTTATAGAAAAAGAAAATTATTTTTACAACTATTTAATTAATTATTATTAATTAAAAACTAATTTAAACTATTTAATAATGACCTAAAATACAAGAAAATATGAAATAAGGCTAGAAAAATAAAATTAAGACTTGGAAAAATCTAAAATGACAAAAAAGAATTTTCAAAACTCTTTTTGTATTTTTCTGATTATTTTTGTATTTTCTAGGAATTAAAAACTATTAAAAACTAATTAAATTATTTAAAAATACAAATTTAACTAAGAAAAATCTAGAAAAATATTTTTTTGGATTTTTATATTTATCTTAACTTATGAAAAATGCAAAATTATTTTTTGAAACTTTTCTTAATTAATTGTATTAAAAACTATTTAAAAAGACTTAAAAACTAATTAAAATGGAGAAAAATACCAAACTGACCTATAAAAATCTGAAAAATTCAAGATAAGCTTAAAATAATATAAGGAATCTAAGAAAAATGGAAAAACAGGTGGTTGTGTGCAAGAAAATGAGGCTGCAGTGAAAGTAGCTTATAAATAAGCACTTTTGAATAAGCCAAGAATCACAAATAAGCACTAAACTGAAACAGAAGCTATATTAAGCTAAAATTACCCAATTGCAACTTAAAACAACAAGTCCAAACCTCTGGATAGCAATCTACAAAGATTTGGCTTATTTGAGTAAAAGTGCAAAAACAGTTAGAGGGCACTACTTTTGAGCTTAAGTATAAGCACTTGAATAAGCTGGAAACTAAAAACTAAAAGCTGGATCCTAAGCTAGACCTGGGTGGCTATCTATAAGCCAAAGAGCAGACCTCAATAAGCTTTTATGAGCTTTTCCCAACCCTTGCAATACCCTGTGCAGACTCAGTGTATGCTGAGTCAGTTGCACAGGGCATATGTACCCACATTGATAAGCTGATTTAGGGCTTTTAGAAAATTACTAAAATTCTTCAAAAATGACAATAATAAAATAGACCAGTTGAACTTATAAAACCCAGAGTTATACTTGATTTGATCCAGAAATGAACCCATGAAAAATTATCTTAGATGGGCTAAAACTGAGTTTTTGCAATTTGACTTTTTTTGACAGAATTGAAAGTTTGACTAAATGGAACTTTGAAGCCAATTTGTGGATTGGTTTATATGTATAATGATGGAATGAAGCTAATGCAATCTAACTCTATGGATTTTAAACACGAAATGAGCTTTTGATTTTATAAAAGCTCAACAGTTAAGCTGTTGAGACAGAGATTATGGGATTTTGACTTTTGAGCTTTGCAGGCACAAGTTAAAGACAGATATGATTACATATGAACTAACCAAGCTTAAAGCAACAAGACTTATCCACTGAACCACTCTAAAACACAATCTGCAGTTTAATCCAAACACAGCTTAAAACCACTAATATGCAAATGAAACTTTGTTAACTACTGATCCAGCTTGTACAAATGATCAAACTAAGTTTATATGACCTAAATACAACTATATAAACATGTTTAATTTATTTAAGACCACAAATACATATTATGCAATGGCTAAAAAAAAATGAACTTACAATAGGTCCAAGTTGCAACTGAGGATCAATGAACACTACCTAAATCTGTTCTCAACCCTTATCTAACTAAGAATTAACTCATGTTCAATCACTGTATCAACCCAAATTCACCTCCAATTCAGCAAATCAAACTATTTCATCTGGCAGTTGACTTTTGTTGACCATTTCACAAAGTTGATTGAAACTTAATTGTGAGCTTATAAAAAGGTTATAAAGAGTTTAAATAACTTGTTTGAGCTTAAAAACAGGCTACTGAAAGCTTAAACATAAGAATTTGAGACTGAAATATGCAACAGTAACATGAAACATGGAATTTATCTAAAAACTTGGATTGAAAACTCAACAACACATTACAATGATAATTTAACTTAAATGTGATACAAAGAAAGTGAAATTACAACATTTTGATTTAAACTAAAACTTTTATTTAAAAACCGACATTAAGAAAAACTATAAAACTAACTAACTCCTTTTGCTTGCTTCTTCTCTCTCTTATATGGCTCCAAATGCTTTTTCTCTCTAAAATGAGCAGTTCCCACCTTTGTCTAGGACCATTGGATGCTTTGAGTGAATTTTGGCCATAGGATCATTTTTGGCGGGAAATGGTTTTATCCAGTGGGTGAGGTTGAGTGATATGAGTGGTGAGGTAATTAATGTATTCTTGGAGTGTTGTGTTTGGAGTGATAAGGTGGGTGGAAAGGTGAGGGAGATAGAGTGTAGCAGGGCACTTGCAGAAGCAGTTGGGAAGGGGATAGAGTTTTGGCGCGTAGGGGGTATTTGACCAGCTATTTGACTGGATATTAATAAGCAGGGGGGTCAAAATGAAGGGTCCAAAGGCTTTGGCAGGGGTCACATTTGGTTTGACAGGGGTCCAAGTGTATTAAAAGGCTTAATAATAACAAGGACCTAATTGTAATTTCTGAAAATTCAGGGACCAATCCTGTCAATTATGCAAAGTTGTTCCAAGGGCTAAAAGTGACAATCTCCAAAAGTACAAGGACCAAACTTGACATTTTCAAATTTTCCAAGGACCATTTTTGCCGATTTTCAAACTTGGAGGACCAAACTTGTAATTTCTCAAAACTTTTGATATTTTTCACCAAAGGACTAATTTTGACAAGTTATGATTTTAAAAGGACCTTTGGTGAATTTTCTTTTGAAATTAGGGCTCAGGGACTATTTCTGACAACTTTTGAAACTTGGGGGACTGAAACTGCCAATTATGCAAACTTAGCTCATTTTCCATCTGATTTTGAACATTTTGCATCTGAAACATATAAAATGCAATTTTGGAATATTTTCAGTATTTTGATGCATTTCTGAGCATTTTAAGACGTTTTGTAGTTCAGATTGACCCAAAAATGATGAGTATTTACACACTCATCAATCCCCCACACTAAACTATTGCTAGTCCCTAGCAATCTTTTGAGAAAAACTTAATGGATTTGAATCTCTTTACCAAAAGCCATTACTTCTGGAGTAGCCAAATGTTTTAGTTCAAGTAAGAACCATGGTACACCGATAACCATGTGATTTTGAGCAAACCACCAGCTTTCAACGGATTTGATTTGTCTTTACCAGAAGCCGTTTTGCTTCTGGACTAGCCAACTCTTAGATAAATTATCAATATTATCTTTGGTGAGTCGATTACCAATTATCGTTTTTCCACTGCCTTTACCACAAGCCATAAACTTGCGGGCTAGTCAACTCTTCACTTTTTAGGATATGGTGAGCTGAATACCATACAATTTTGGGCAAATTGCAAGCCGTCAACGGATTTGAGATATCTTTACCAAGAGCCGTTTGCTCCTGGATTAGCCAATCCTTTTGTTTATTAGACAAGGCGGACTGATAACCAATTGAGTAAGTGTAGAACACTTACTCCAAAAAAAAAATTTTGGCCAAAAACGGGGGAATTAGGTGGTATAATTATATGATAAAATTCGTGAGAATCCCCCCCACACTTAGAAATGAATATTGCCCTCAATATTCAAAGTACCGGCGGTTATGCCGAAACATAGAACGTAAAAGGGAAATACTACGGCCATTATTCTGAAAGATGTTTTTTTTTTTTTTTTTTTTTAGAAAACTTGTGGGGTAACTCCCCCACACTAGGGTGGAACACATGGGTGAAAACCCATGTTTAGCTACTGTTTTTGATTACCGAGTCGCTAGCTTGACTCGACCCCGAATTCATTTGTTCATGGGGAAGCAAAGTGGAAGAAACAATCTCCATCGGACTTTCATTCAAGATGTTTGGACAAACATTTGAAGCACGTGAAAGTTCCACACCGATGAGATATACATAGAACCGGCTCAAAAATGATAAATGAAAATGCCAGGGTCAAAGATAGTGTCTTCATTCCCGAAGGAGTGAAGATGAAGAGAAATCACAAGATATTTGAGGAAAGGAAGAAAGGTTTTGATAACAATCAAGATCCATTCCTCGTCCTCAAATGTAGACATATCGGGAGGAAGGGTGAGGGTAGTATCATTAATAAGCAAACTCGTATGATAGAGTACACCTTCCTCCGAGCCAATATCATCCTCAAGATCAAAATAGAAATGATCATGTTCCGGAGGAGATATGTCATGAGAGAGTTCACCGGAGAACTCTTCATGAAGAGAATCATTCACATGAAGTGAAATTGTGAACTCTTGTTCCATTGTGGGCTCATCACTATCCTCGGTCTGAGTATCAAAGAGTGGATTCTTAGAAATTAAAGTGAATTCAGAGTCGAATTCAAATAGAGGATTAGTGAAAGTAGCTTTGAATGTTTCGGGAACAAAGTGATCAACATTCTCTATTGGACTATTGGGATAAGAAGTGAGTGAACGACCATTGATGTGAGTGAGTTCATCGGTGAACTCCTCAATAAGGGGATCAGACTGTGGGAGTGATGCCTCAACATACTCGATGTTTCCATAGGAAGCACAATCGTCGCTAAGATCCGAGAAAGTTTCAAAATGATCTTTTGAACACTCAAGAGGGGAAAGAGAATCACACATATGGTCAAAAGTTCCCTGTGACTCTCTCGGGATTGGGACAAGGTTCTCAACACCGACTTTATGAATTCGCCCGATTCCTTTTCGTGAACATGTCAAGATGCTCGTCCCCCATGTTCAGAGAGTGAGTGGGAGCTTTGGGTGTGATAGCAGTTGTTTGAGATGGAATCTCAACTGCTGGGATATCAACCGACCGAGGGAGTTGAGAAATATTATCTTTAAAAGGATAAAAACTCTCCTCGTCATCATCATAGAGAGCTGCCTTAAGAATTTTGGAACGCCTTAGAGCTGCTTGCTCTAGGACTAATAACTCTTCCCTAGATTTACGGGCCTCTCGCTCTTCGGCTAGCAATTCTCCCATGGTCTTTTCACCACTCACTTGATTCTTAAAGTTACTAATCATATCATCAAGTGTTTTCATTGCGGTTTCAAAATCTTGGGAGATTTCTTGAGACAACGGTTCAGGTGGAGTTTGAACCGTATAGTTTGGAGGTTGGAAATTATCAAACATGTGAGAGTCATTATTGTTACAAGGAAATGGATTCCCTATTTGACAATCAGAGCTGAAATGGGGACCTCCACAATACTCACAACAAGAAAACTGTTGAGTCTAGACAGGTGAATCATATGGATTTTGGTTATAACCAAAGTTCTGAGCATCACCGGAAAACTGTTCATAGACAAACGTGTTTCCGGATTGACACTCAAATCCTAGGTGAGGACCTCCACAAAATTCACAGCAGGTATGTTGATTATATGAAGATAAGTCGGGCCGTGGTGGGTAATTGGAAAAGTTTGAGGGGTCGTTAAATGAGTTCGGATTAGGATCATAATCAAATGAATTCCTCAAACCACAAAACAAACAACTCCCGTTATGAATATCATTACCACACTGTACACACGCATACACCAACCATGTGGTGAACCATAAAGAGGCTCACCGCAACCGACACAAGGAATAAACGATTTCATTTGATAGTTATGAGAAGGAATCGGTTCATTCAAAGAATCAACAAAACCAACATGGTGATCCGAATGACTATCAAGTCTCAAAGAACATTTTGAAAAATCTGGAGGTGGGACAAGTGGTGTGCTCTGAGAGCTAGCAATTTCCACCACTTCCGTTATGGTCTCGGTTCTCGGTTCTTGAGAAACGTAAAGATTAGGCAAGTCATTCTTGCTAGTCACCGGTCTAAATTCTGCATGTTTGCTTTTAACCGTAAATCGTGAAAGTTTAGAATCAATTCTAGACGGCTGAGGAGCAATCGAGGGATTAGATCTTTGGATAACCGTAGGTTGGACGTGATTAGCACTTCCATTATCGAGGGAAGCACTGGTCCTTTGTCACCCCTCGCTCCATTTCCCTACGCAGAATTAATGGATCATTACGAACGACACCGAATTTTGATATTTGTGATAAAGTATGAAGTTTTTCAGCTTCGTTCCAGAATTCGTCGTAGTCGAGAGATTCCATGAGAATAGAAGAAGTTAGAATCAAAAGGACAGAGGGTAAAGGGATAAAGAATCAAAAAGGGTAAGAGGGTAAAGATGAATATTTTTGGGATTTTTGAAAAACATTTTGTGAAAACAAAGAATGAAAATCTTTTTGGGTTTTTGATTTTTAAAAGAAAATATAAATACATACAGATGGTATAAACAAGGAGTGAATATCCAAATCACTAATCTGCTAAACGGAAGATAATCAGCACAGCTCCCCGGCAGCGGCGCCAAAAATTTTGATCCACTCCAAACCGTCAAGTTTTCTCACTCAAGCCTGCCACTTGTGAATGGCAAACCGTAAGAAACTTAAAACGGCTCAGAAGCAAATGCAATGAAGATCAGGGGAGTATAGTGTTTCCCCGGGTCGTTATGTCCCAGCGAGCTATGCGAAGAATCACCAAACGTATAGTGATCGAGAGATTTGAACGGAAAAGAGTTTTTTGAACAATTATAACTACAGAAAAAGTACATAAACTACAAGGGCTTAAATGCAAATTAAAGAAAGTTAAAAAGATAAAAAATATTAAATAAACGCTATCACTATTTGCAAAATGATGTTTTTGTTTTTAGGTTTATAAAACTGAATTTAAAAACTACGCGACGTATAAATAAAAATGTGAAACTTACACAATATTAATCCTAAAAATATGAAAATGATATTTTTACAAACCTAATGATAAAAGAAAATTTATAGAAAAAGAAAATTATTTTTACAACTATTTAATTAATTATTATTAATTAAAAACTAATTTAAACTATTTAATAATGACCTAAAATACAAGAAAATATGAAATAAGGCTAGAAAAATAAAATTAAGACTTGGAAAAATCTAAAATGACAAAAAAGAATTTTCAAAACTATTTTTGTATTTTTCTGATTATTTTTGTATTTTCTAGGAATTAAAAACTATTAAAAACTAATTAAATTATTTAAAAATACAAATTTAACTAAGAAAAATCTAGAAAAATATTTTTTTGGCTTTTTATATTTATCTTAACTTATGAAAAATGCAAAATTATTTTTTTGAAACTTTTCTTAATTAATTGTATTAAAAACTATTTAAAAAGACTTAAAAACTAATTAAAATGGAGAAAAATACCAAACTGACCTATAAAAATCTGAAAAATTCAAGATAAGCTTAAAATAATATAAGGAATCTAGGAAAAATATAAAAAACAGGGGTTGTGTGCAAGAAAATGAGGCTGCAGTGAAAGTAGCTTATAAATAAGCACTTTTGAATAAGCCAAGAATCACAAATAAGCACTAAACTGAAACAGAAGCTATATTAAGCTAAAATTACCCAATTGCAACTTAAAACAACAAGTCCAAACCTCTGGATAGCAATCTACAAAGATTTGGCTTATTTGAGTAAAAGTGCAAAAACAGTTAGAGGGCACTACTTTTGAGCTTAAGTATAAGCACTTGAATAAGCTGGAAACTAAAAACTAAAAGCTGGATCCTAAGCTAGACCTGGGTGGCTATCTATAAGCCAAAGAGCAGACCTCAATAAGCTTTTATGAGCTTTTCCCAACCCTTGCAATACCCTGTGCAGACTCAGTGTATGCTGAGTCAGTTGCACAGGGCATATGTACCCGCATTGATAAGCTGATTTAGGGCTTTTAGAAAATTACTAAAATTCTTCAAAAATGACAATAATAAAATAGACCAGTTGAACTTATAAAACCCAGAGTTATACTTGATTTGATCCAGAAATGAACCCATGAAAAATTATCTTAGATGGGCTAAAACTGAGTTTTTGCAATTTGACTTTTTTTGACAGAATTGAAAGTTTGACTAAATGGAACTTTGAAGCCAATTTGTGGATTGGTTTAGATGTATAATGATGGAATGAAGCTAATGCAATCTAACTCTATGGATTTTAAACACAAAATGAGCTTTTGATTTTATAAAAGCTCAACAGTTAAGCTGTTGAGACAGAGATTATGGGATTTTAACTTTTGAGCTTTGCAGGCACAAGTTAAAGACAGATATGATTACATATGAAGTAACCAAGCTTAAAGCAACAAGACTTATCCACTGAACCACTCTAAAACACAATCTGCAGTTTAATCCAAACAAAGCTTAAAACCACTAATATGCAAATGAAACTTTGTTAACTACTGATCCAGCTTGTACAAATGATCAAACTAAGTTTATATGACCTAAATACAACTATATAAACAGGTTTAATTTATTTAAGACCACAAATACATATTATGCAATGGCTAAAAAAAATGAACTTACAATAGGTCCAAGTTGCAACTGAGGATCAATGAACACTACCTAAATCTGTTCTCAACCCTTATCTAACTAAGAATTAACCCATGTTCAATCACTGTATCAACCCAAATTCACCTCCAATTCAGCAAATCAAACTATTTCATCTGGCAGTTGACTTTTGTTGACCATTTCACAAAGTTGATTGAAACTTAATTGTGAGCTTATAAAAAGGTTATAAAGAGTTTAAATAACTTGTTTGAGCTTAAAAACAGGCTACTGAAAGCTTAAACATAAGAATTTGAGACTGAAATATGCAACAGTAACATGAAATATGGAATTTATCTAAAAACTTGGATTGAAAACTCAACAACACATTACAATGATAATTTAACTTAAATGTGATACAAAGAAAGTGAAATTACAACATTTTGATTTAAACTAAAACTTTTATTTAAAAACCGACATTAAGAAAAACTATAAAACTAACTAACTCCTTTTGCTTGCTTCTTCTCTCTCTTATATGGCTCCAAATGCTTTCTCTCTCTAAAATGAGCAGTTCCCACCTTTGTCTAGGACCATTGGATGCTTTGAGTGAATTTTGGCCATAGGATCATTTTTGGCGGGAAATGGTTTTATCCAGTGGGTGAGGTTGAGTGATATGAGTGGTGAGGTAATTAATGTATTCTTGGAGTGTTGTGTTTGGAGTGATAAGGTGGGTGGAAAGGTGAGGGAGATAGAGTGTAGCAGGGCACTTGCAGAAGCAGTTGGGAAGGGGATAGAGTTTTGGCGCGTAGGGGGTATTTGACCAGCTATTTGACTGGATATTAATAAGCAGGGGGGTCAAAATGAAGGGTCCAAAGGCTTTGGCAGGGGTCACATTTGGTTTGACAAGGGTCCAAGTGTATTAAAAGGCTTAATAATAACAAGGACCTAATTGTAATTTCTGAAAATTCAGGGACCAATCCTGTCAATTATGCAAAGTTGTTCCAAGGGCTAAAAGTGACAATCTCCAAAAGTACAAGGACCAAACTTGACATTTTCAAATTTTCCAAGGACCATTTTTGCCGATTTTCAAACTTGGAGGACCAAACTTGTAATTTCTCAAAACTTTTGATATTTTTCACCAAAGGACTAATTTTGACAAGTTATGATTTTAAAAGGACCTTTGGTGAATTTTCTTTTGAAATTAGGGCTCAGGGACTATTTCTGACAACTTTTGAAACTTGGGGGACTGAAACTGCCAATTATGCAAACTTAGCTCATTTTCCATCTGATTTTGAACATTTTGCATCTGAAACATATAAAATGCAATTTTGGAATATTTTGAGTATTTTGATGCATTTCTGAGCATTTTTAAACGTTTTGCAGTTCAGATTGACCCAAAAATGATGAGTATTTACACACTCATCAATAATGCGTAGGACTCTTAAAATATATTATCTCTTTCCACATTGTGTGAAACAGAGAGTCTTCATTGACAGTGTCCTAATGAGATTTATTGATGATCTCGTGGCTCTAGACTCAATAATGCACATTTGGTTCCTATGCCGGAGACTAGGGAGAGGATCTTCTTCTTCAATATCAACAATCTCTAAGAGAAAGTCGATAGATAATGTAGGTTCCCCGTAAGAGTGAAACAAGTCCTTTTAAGAGGAACTTGAGTAGCTTGGGATGTTGTAGTGCAGTGCGTCACTGGGTCCAGTAGCATATGTATTGAACCCGGTTTCTGCCCTACGGTTGAATTAATGGAGGGCTATTTCTTTTCACCCTTTTCACATTCATTTCTTTTTCATTCTTCAACCCCTTCAGTGCTTATCGAGACTTCATAACTAGAACCTTGTTGGGTTTATTCCAGTTCTAGCTCTGTCTTAGTCCGCACTCTTTCCATTTCTCACTAGAACCCTGGGTAGATCCCTCCGGCTCTGGCGGGATCGTGGGAACGAATACCTAACCTAACCATCCTTATATCTCCATACATAAAGTAAATTTGGTCGGTCTTTTGGTATTGTTCTTCTGCCATTGGAACCAATTGAAAACCATTTGAAAATCAATCCAGGTACTTGTGATATATTATCAAAGCATTTTGTACCTGAATTGTTTTTGATATTTTAGAAAAAGCTCCCCCTCAACATGTACATCGTATATTTGAAATCGTTTTGGCACATGGAGGCAAGAGGAAGAATTCACTTCTTTGATTAACATTTTCAAAAAAATATCTACATCACCTTCCCGATCAAAATTAGTGTTTCAAATACTGTTAAAGATATTTTTGGGAAAGGATGTGGTTTTCAAAAAATTGCTCCCCCTCAATATGTGCATCGAGATTCGAAAGTGTTTTGCACATATTAGGGAAAACCTGCACTTAGAGACAAATCAATCACGTTTCGATCCTTTTTGGTTTGATATAGATGCTCCCCCTTAACATATGCATTGAAAATTTGAAATCATTTAGGACATGTAGGGAGGAGAGCTTGCTAATCACTTACAAACTATTTGTCGAATTATCAGTTTAAATCCAATTTAAATCACACATTCTCCCCCGATTACAATTTTCAAGTCATTTAAGATTTGTGATCTCTATAGATTTAAATTGTTTTTAAAAGATTTTGAGGAGAATTGTGACTTGCTTATGAAAACATTTAACCGATAAGGATCAAATATGAGAAATATGAAATTAGCCTTAGTATGAACCAATTGTATGACAAATAACCTTTTTAATTAATTGAAATTATTCTCCCCCTCAATCAATGACATAAGTTGTTGATTGAGAGATAGAGATTTTGACAACTGACAAGCCCAGATGATTTTCAAAAAGATTGAGTTTGAGTTATTTTTCATAGCTATTTAGTTTTCATTAGATAACAAATATTTTTCAGAAGAATTTATAAAAGGAAAAATATTTGTGAAGGAAAAATTTGTCTTTTTGGTGACAAACGTTTGTTTTTAGAATCAGAGCATGAGTTTTGAAAAATAGAGATAAAGCATGGCTCTGCTCTTTCTTTTAAAAAGGGGTACAGTCTGAAATGACTATAAACCTTTGTTTTTCATTCTCTCAATTTTTTTTAAACAAATTATGTACATTCGAATTTCATCTAAAGACCCGTGTCACTCTTAGAGTGACAACACAAAGACCGTAGATGAAATCGAATAAAAGAAAAAGGATGGAAAAAATATTTTTAAGCCTTTTCAAAGATTTTCTGATTTTCATGGATTTTTTTTTTTTTTTTGAAATTTTATATTTTTCTATTTTCTTTTTGTGGGTTTTATAATTTTGTATTTTGATTTTTGAATAAATATTTATAAGAGATGGATGAAGAATACCTTTTACTCCTCGTGTTCCTCTTGAAGACGTTTGAGTGTTTCCGGTTGTAGACTCTTTAGACCAAGTCGTGGAAGAATAAACTCGAAACGTTCTCGAGGGAGTGCTTTAGTGAAGATGTCTGCTAGCTGATATTCAGTTCTCACAAAGTAGAGTTCTACCACACCTTTTTCCACTTGTTCCCAAAAGAAATGATGTCGAATGTCAATGTCCTTTGCTCTTGAATGTTGAACATTGTTGTAGGAGAGAGCAATGGCACTTTTGTTATCACAATACAGAGAAATTTTGTTGAAGTCAAAGCCATAGTCAGATAGTTGGGATCTCATCCATAAGATTTGAGCACAACAAGATGACATGGCGATGTATTCAGCCTCTGTAGAGGATACTGACGTACTCATTTGTTTCTTAGAAGACCAGCTTACAAGTTTTTATCCCAATAATTGAGCACCACCTGATGTGCTTCGACGTGTATCTTGACACCCTGCATGGTCTGCATCTGCATATGCTGTTAGTGACATGTTGGTGACCTTCGGATACCAAAGTCCCATGTTAATGGTACCTTGGAGATACCGAAAGACCCGTTTAACCGCTTCAAGGTGCTTTTTGGTAGGCTTAGCCTGGTATCTAGCACACATGCATACAACGAACGTAATATCGCTCATCTGGCTGTGAGGTACATCTGGGATCCAATCATACTACGATATTTTGTTTGATCTACCATGATCCCTGAGGGGTCCTCATCAAGTTTGGTACGTTACAGCATGGGAGTGTCAACGGTGTCACAAGTGTCAAATGCAAATTTCTTTAAAATTTCATTAGCATATTTAGATTGATTGATAAAAATGCCTCCGGGACTTTGTGAAATTTGTAATCCCAAGAAAAATGACTTTTGTCTCATCATAGACATTTGAAATTTGGAGCCCATTTCATTTGAAAAACGGTCACATTCAGTAGGGTCGGTCGAGGCAAAAATAATATCATCTACATAGATTTGAACGTGAATTAAGTGTTTTCCTGACTTTCTGGTGAACAATGTGGGATCCACTGCTCCTTTGATGAATCTAGTAGATAAGAGGAACTTTGACAGAGTATCATACCACGCCCTTGGAGCTTGTTTCAGACCATAGAGAGCCTTCTTTAAGCGATAGACATGAGTTGGACGTTCAGGATCCACAAAACCTTCTGGTTGACTTACGTACACGATTTCTTTCAGATCTCCATTAAGAAAGGCAGTCTTTACATCCATTTGATAAACCACCATGTTCTTACTAGCAGCATTAGCTAAGAAGATTCTGATTGCCTCAATATGTGCAACTGGAGAAAATGATTCCTTAAAGTCAATACCCTCCTCTTGACGATATCTTTTTGCAACAAGTCTTGCCTTGTTCTTTAATACATCCCCATGCTCATCAAGTTTCACTTTGAAGATCCATTTGAGAGCAATGATCATAGCACACTCAGGAGCTGGTACTAATTCCCCAACATCAAGTCGGTCAAACTCATGACTTTCTTCCTGCATTGCATTGAACCAACTGTCTTCTGACATTGTTATTTTGGCATCTTTTGGTTCGACTTTTGACAGTATGGAATTGAAGAAGCACCATAAGGCATCTGTTGCAAGCTGTTTATGGGTGGATACCGGATGAGAGGGATTCCCTATGATATTATCCAACGGATAATCGTGTGTCCATTTTCTGAAATGCTCGTGTGGTTGTGGTTGAAGAACTGAGGTAGCAGAATTGTTTTCCCCTGATGAAGATGGTTCTGATGATGGTTAAGGAGCAAATATGTTCTCAAAGGGAGAATCTTCGGGAGTAGCAAAGGGGTTATCTCCATCATAGGTGCCAGAAACAATTCCATGATGTACACTCGATGATTGGGGATTTGATGATGAGGCGAGTTATCGCAGACGCGCTTCTTGACTCAATGACATAGAAATGAAGGATTATCTACGCTTGACGTTAGGGGCACTCTGAAGGATTAGATTGATCATTAGCAATAGGCTCATAGTGTTCATCAAACGTTGGATCAAACAATTTCTTCGAATTATCTTCCGAAGGGGGTACATATGGAGTTGCTGGTGAGGGATTTTGTACAAGAGAAGAACTAATGGGACTACTTATCGAAGGTTGTGATGCGGGTCCAGAACTTGATTGTCCTGGAGCCATTTACCCAAACAGCTCATCAAACGTGACGTGAATAGTTTCCATGATATCTCGAGTTCTTTTGTTGTAGATTTCTTTAACCATCCTTGTTTGGTGCATATCCCACCAAAACTCCAATGTCCGCCTTAGCTCTTAATTTACCTAAATCTTGGCCGTCATTCATTGGATAGCACAAAGCACCAAATACACGAAGGTAGGAGAGATCAAGTTTTCGTTTATGGACAAGTTCGTATGGGGTTTTTCCATGTGAGGTGTGTACGAGAGAACGATTTTGGGTGTAGCAAGCAGTGGCAATGGCTTCAGCCCAAAGAAACATTGGAACCTTTGAGTAAATTAGCATTGTTCTTGCAGCTTCAACAAGGGTCCGATTTCGTCTTTCAACTACACTGTTCTGTTAAGGCGTGCGTGGAACACTTCTTTGATGACTGATTCCAATGCTTTCATAGAATTGATTTAGGTGTTTGTTAACAAACTCAGTGCCATTGTCTATTCGAATAATTCTAACAGTCTTGTTAAGTCGAACCTGCAGTTGTTTGATAAGTTTGATGATGACATCTGGAGTTTCATCCTTTGTCCTTAAAAACTTAACCCAGGTAAATCGAGAGTAGTCATCAACAACGACTAATACATATTTCTTCCCATTTATTGCTTGCACTCTCATAGTTCCGCACAAATCCATATGAAGAGTATGAAGGACTTCCATAACTGAGTTTGCGGGTTTGGGTTTATGGGCATATTTCCTGCTTTTTCCCAATTGGCATGATGAACAAAGATGATATTTTTCATACTTTAATCTGGGTAAGCCTCTTACAAGGTCCTTTCTGGAAAGATCATTAATGGTGCCAAAGTTCAAGTGATTGAGACGACGATGCCATAACCATGACTTTGTTTTCGAAGCCTTTGACAACAAGCAGATTGGAGAAGACTTCATCATGTCTTCGATAGAGATGGTGTATAGGTTTGAACCACTAGTTTCTCTTACCAGTTCCACACCATCAAGTTATCTAACGAAACAATTATGTTTTCTAAAAGCCACCTCTAGATCGGAATCACAGAATTGACCAACAGAAAATAGGTTATGACCAAGACCTTTAACATAATATACCCTGGAGATTACACTATCACCAACAACATAATCTCCATAACCCATAATTGCACCAAAATGGTCGTTCCTGAATCTAACAGTTTCGATGAATTTGCTCATAAAGTTCATGAGCCGCGAGCGATCTCCAGTCATATGCTTGGAACAGCTTGAGTCCAGGTACCACAGAACGATTTGAACGACCTGCAGTTGAACACAGACAAGAATGGATAACTGGACAATTGAGATCCCCATGCAAGAATGGGTTTCGCTTGGTTAGACAAAGAGATTGGAACATCAACATCAGAAGCAGAATCAATAAAATCATTAGAGGTAGATGCCGGGCTAGTAGAAACAGTAGATCTATTCAAAGTATGTTCACTTCTTAAAGGTATAGTTCTACCAGTGGGCATCCATTTCCTAATGGGCATTGATTTAGATAATTTAGGGCACAACTTATTAAGATTAAATTTACGGCCAGTAGGTATCCACTGATAACCTATATTACTAAATTTTCTTCCTGTGGGTTTTGAATGTTTTCTAACCTTCTTCCGCCTTTGCTTTCTAGCCTTCTCAACTTGATTGTTGGCATTAACAATTTTAACTGGGTATTTAACAACATTAATCAAATCATTCACACCACATACATGATTAGAAACAGAAACCAAGCAATCATCATTACATGTTTTGCCAAAAGTAGTAGAATTCGCATAAATTACAGCATGCTTAGAGCTAACACTAGAATCTACACGATTCATTTTATTCAACATAGTTTCATTCTTCCTAAGGTGATCTTCTACTCTCTTCCACTGAACATTCCTAGCTTGCAAGGTCCTATCATTCTTTGTGTTTCCTTGAGACTTTGACCTGCTCGCATTGGTGTCACTTTTACTCCCTGTAGAGGGAATGGGAACATTAGTTGGTTTTGCTACTTTTTGCATTTCAGTTTTAGAAGTGCTGGGATCTGAACTACTTGAAGGCACATTAAAGTTCACTTTCTTAACACTGGGCATAGAATGGGTTGCATACTTAGCACTAGGCATAGAACAAGGCATCACAGCTTTATCTTTCTGACATAAGGGTTTAGGGCATGTTGCTCTTAAACATTCTAACAGCTCTTGAGATCGTTTGGCATATAAGCATGCATACCTAATTTCACTATCAAGTGGCTTATTTACGCTATCCTTAAGGTGACAGAAATAGTTATGAAACACAAGTTCGTTATTTCTAAGATGAGGAGGAATGTATTTAACAATCACAATTTATTTAGAATCTGCAGATGACTTTGATGCAACATTCTCATTAAAGACAAGTGGCATTTTCCCTTTTACCTGACTCTTCAGATTCTCAATTTCCTTTTGTAACGAAGTTATTTTTTCATTGCTTTTGTCACAAGTGACTTTCATTGAATCGTATAACTCTTTAAAGTGTCGTTTGACCTTTTCATTTCCTACTAGAAAACTCTCATTTTCTTATTGGAATACGTTAATGATGTTTTGAAGATGAAAGTTTTGAGAAAATTGAGAATCTAATGGAGGAGGCATTTGGGAGCCAGTCACATTGTTCTTTTCAGCCTTAAATTGTGAAATTTGGGTTTTTAACTTTCTGATCGTGTTATAGTGAGCTCGAATTTGTTCATCACGTTTGTTTATTTCAAAAACTGTATGAAACTCTGGAACATCCGAGGATATCATGATGTTTGAGGTTTTAACATTTTCTTTGAGATGTTGATATTTTAGTTGCAAATCAAAATGTTCAACTTCTAACTTAGAAAAATGTTTTACAAATTATCGTGATCATCCTGGTCAATTTTTTCATTTAGTTTTGAGTTTTTGTTTTCAAGCTCAATGACACGATAATGGAAACTTTCAAAGCAACAGATAATTCATGAAATTGAGAAGCAGTAATAGAATGCTTAGTAACAGTATAAAACACATCTTGAGCAATACAACTCGAAATCAAGTTCTCATTTAAGATATGCAGATTCTTTCTTTCAATTTCATTATATTTAAGTTCCCGTTCATAATTATTGACCTCATCTATCATTGCATCAAATTCTTTTTCCATTTCTTTAATCTCTGAGTCTATCCCTTTTTGAAGACTCTCAAATTGATTTTTTAATTGTTTAAAGAAAGGCATGACTTCAGTTAAATAGCATTCTTTAGTTTGCTCAAAACCCATCTCCCCTTCAGTTATCCCTGTAGGTGTGATTCTTTTCTTACATGTTTTTTCAAAATCAACGAATAGTTGATAAACAACATACAGGCTGATTAAGGTCTTGCTCTTAGTGGGAATGGTTCTAGGAACTAAAGGCATTGGTGTATTCGGAGGATACACAGTAGCTGGAGGCACTTTCCTAAGGGGAGTGTTTGTTTCAACAAGTACATTTGCTTTTTGCTTATCCATGTCTTTTTTTTCCAAAAAACTTATTCTGGGGTTAATTGAGTTTGAGGCTTAAACATGTTCAGGGAAATCCAATTTTCTTTTGTGTAATCATGGGGTTTGACCGTTATGTTTTTCTTTTTACACTGAGGATCTTTTAGCTTCTTATCCATTTTGTCCCTAGAGGCATCTTCTAATTTTCTATCCTCTTCCGTGCTTCCAATACATGATGGTGTTTGCCTAGGCTTGAGGATCTCATTACCATCATATACAATCGTATGGAAAGCTTTAGCCTTTTTACTGCATCGGGATTTGGCTCCTCTACTGGGAATACTATGCTTATCGCTAAGACTCGTGCTTAGTGATCATGTGAGCAGTCTGAATGGTATTCCCTTGTATGTACAACTTATTTTCAAACTTGTTTTTCAAAGTTTTTAGGTTGGAAAAATCAGTTAAAAGTTTTGATTCCTTAACATTAAATTCATGTTTAAGCACTTTAACATTTTCTTGATGTTCTTGCTTTTGCTTAATAGTTTTGTTTAGTTTGTATTTTAAGGAATCTAGCTCTTGTTTTAATATTTCTGTGACAACTGGCAATTTAGGGAGTCTATTTTAGGTAACCGCATTACGTTAAACTAAACCAAGCTTTGCCTTTATCACTATTTTTATGAACCATGACTTGATTTTATATTGTCTATTGGTTTTTATGGATTATTTCACTATTAAATGAGTTATCATATGAGTTTTAACTCTATTTGGTAGACACTATTCGATTCGGCACTAGAAAAGCCTAAAACGAGAAATATTGTAACTTTTAGACCGTAACTCGAAAATTGACAAATAAATAGTCAAAACTCGTGGAAAAACATAAATAACGATGTTAGAAAGTCGAATGAACATCGTGGGACACTCGGGGGACAATATATGAGCTCGGGAATGGGTAAACGGGATAGTTTACGAAAAATGGTGACCACGTCCCCTTAAAAACCATATGGCCGGCCTACCCCTCCCCCAAAATTATTTATTTTTGAGTCCCTAGTGTCCTAGTATATATACCCCCTCATATCTTCATTCCCCTCTTTCATTTCTCTCTCTAAAATTCACCTACACTTCCACTTTCTCTCTCTACTCTCTCTCTCTTCCAAAAATAAAAACCCTAGCCTCCAGCACAACCCTTTGGCCACCCCTATTCCGGCCAAATTCAGGCTAACTTCCGGCAAGTGGTATCTCACCTCCACCACTATCTTGTAGATCTTTTTCCCTCTTTCTATCCATATAATATACTCCCACAAAAGCCTTCATTAACACCTTCAAATCTTAAGATTAAGATTCGTACTTTTAGGGTTTTCATCAAATATTGCAATTCGTTCTTGAATAAGGTAAATGGAACATGGGTAAAGCTTGTTTAAGCTATAATAAGCCACGTATGGCTAATTAGAGTTTCGACCCTATGGTAAAATTTAGGGCTTTTGGTTTAAACGTGGGATTAAGTCTAATTAACATCCAAATAAACAAGTAGCTAGTGTTTGGTAAGCATGTGGTGTATCAATTTGATGGGTTTATGCATTTTAGGTCTAGTTTCACATTTTTTTGGTTAGAATAGATGATGGGTTTTGTGTTTGGTTAATGATTGTAGATTGAATGATTGTATTTGGATGTTGTGGAATTGATTTGGGTGATGTTTGGTTGGATTTGGAGTGGTGTACGAGCCACCAAGGCCACGTACGTGAGCCTTGGTTGGTGTACATGACCCACATGGACCTTGGGTCCGGGTCGGGTCATTTTGGTAGCTTGTTGGTTGATGTGGTTGATGTTTGGATGAGACGTGTGGAGCCGAAAAGCTTCTAGGGCTTGTTTGGTTCACGTGGTCTTAACCGTGACCGTGTCATGACCATTAGGGTCATAACATTGGTTTCGGGTATATTTGGTTGATTGATTGGTTGGAGAGATTGTTTTGAGTTGATTTGGGATTGAATTGCGCTATTATGACTTTAGTTGAACTTGATATATATATTGTCAACTTTGAGCTACGTCGGTGTTACTTTGACTTTTTAGTCAATAGTTGACTCCGACAAAGCCGTAACATGGACTTTAGTATAGATTGGACTATTGATTGATTAAAATTCCGAGAAGTCGTGACTCGTGCTTGTGGACTCGAAACGAATAACGATATGAGATTAATATTGAATTTGACCTAAATATATATATATATATATATATATGAAAATGCTAATAGATTATGAAATATAAATAATAAATGGGCTTTTGTACCAAAAATATCGATAACAAGTCTTATCTTGTTATTTACTATTTTTAAATGGAAACTAACGACTAAATTAAAAATGTTTTATAATAAATAAGTAATTAATGTTTCGAGTACACGTTTATCGATAAATGCCAATTATGGGCATTGAATATTTGTTTAAGTACTTATTTGCTTACGTTGTGTGCATGGGTTACGGATAACCTAGCATTAATAGTGTTAATCCACGTGGGTAGCGGACTTATTAGGTTGACGAATCTAATAAGAGCCCGCTAGGTACGTTGGGTAACCTTATTAATGGGTGAATTATCCTTATGACTCTTTAGGATACGATTGATTTATGGGATAATAAGCGACACGAGTAAATAAATGAGTTTATCGAATTGACGAATTCGATAAGGTCTACTATTTATTCCGAAACTTATTGGACTATGGAGCTTATCGCTTAGAGGTCTCATTGTGTTGCATTGAGTTATATATTGGTTGTTTGAGTGCATTCATAGCATCATATTGAGTCGATACACCCACATGAGGATACCAAACACTAGGATTAAATAGTGAAACGAGACATTTTTGGAAATAACGAAAAAGAATACATTGGGGTAGATAACGTTGATTTCGAGGGATATATATATTAAATTTGGTCTACATTAATAGGTTGCCGAAGTCGATAGTTGCCGCCCGTGATTTCGTTATCTTCCGCTAGTGTTTATTTGTACGTTGATTGCTTGAGGTGAGTTTCATAGCCCCACTTTTATCTACGTTTTAACTATATTGGGGTGAGAATCATGCTACTGTTTTTGGACCATGAAAACTATTTGGATTTGCTTATATGCTTGACTGTTTAGATAGATGTGCGGTAGTTGTTGCCTTAGACTAGGGTAGCAATCCTAATTGCTATAACTATTGCCTAGCTAAGAATAAACTTCTACATCGACCTAGTCCGGGGTTGGAAATTGTTCTAGATTTTGCCACGACAGTACTGGACTAGAGTCGCGGGGCCCGAGTAATCCCTGGATGCGGGATATGATTTTGGTTGGTGATCCGGGTAGGATCGGTATTTATCTATCTTAGGTCTTACAGGGCAAATCAACTCCTACAGGTCCTGTATGATTTTGTTGAACTTAAACCTATGAACTCACTAGCGTAAGCTGAGCTTTTAGCATGATTTCTCGTGTATTTGAGAGATGTTTAGAATACGTGGATCGTGGAAGCTTGGCAAGAAGGGGTTCAAGGATCATTTCGACTGATAAACTTTGGGGACCTATTTTATTAAATCATGTTTTGGGCCTAATATTTACACTTTGATTAAATGTTTTGGAATACTTAAATTTGGGATTGGTTTTGAATGTTAAATGACTATCTTTTGCTATACTTGTGCGATACCAATTAACCAATAGTAACGCCCCGAAAACTTGATTAAGTATTCACTGTACCAAGATTGGGGGTGTTACGATTGGTATCAGAGCTTAAGGTTATAGAGAACTAGGTATTTTATAAACCCTAAACTATAACCACTTTTTAAGAAAATTGATCCTCGACCACGAACGACGCTGCCAAGCCGAAGCTTCTTATTTGATTATGGTATGAATCATGCATTTGAATTATGAGATGATCTGTTAAGGGATATTGTGAATTGATTATGGAAACGTTATGATTTGGTGATATGATTATTGATTTTGTGTAAATGAGATGTGGTTATCGAGATACTACGGAATATGATTTTGAGTAAACGATATATTGTGATTTTGGAGTTTTGAACTCAATTGAATTGATATGGAATTATGTGATGGGACGGAACTTATGTGTTTTATTTAAAGGCATGTTTTGAGTAATGCGGTACCTCTACTTTTAAAGCTTTCATTATGTGATATATGTTTGGGTTAAGTTGATGCGCTTATTAAAACTAGTTGTTTCAACACTATACCTACCCTATGCCGTTGTCACAGACTATGCCTTCACAAGCTTTTGATGTGTCTGGGGAGGTCCTTGCGCTGCTAGTTCACCAAAGATTGAATCTCATAACGGTTGCGCAGGTGATCCTTGAGATTGCCCGCCACTCTAGTTCATCATCATCGATACGCTCTAGCTCATCTAGGCAACTCACTTTACATCGGTCTTAGCACGCAGCCCAAACTCCTAGGCTTGCTTATAGCACCGCCGCATGTCCTGAGACCACCATCATCACCTACCCGCTTAGCAAAGATCACCATGTCTTAGGAGGCCTAGATCTCCTAGTGTACCACCCTCAGATTTACTCAAGAAGAGACTCTCGACTCATGGACTCTCCCTTTATGGATGAGGGCGAAGAGGAGCATGAGGTCGAGGAGGAGCATGAGATTGAGGAGCAGTATGTAGATGAGGATGAGGATCCTCAGGAGGAGGATGATGAGGATATCCCAAGTGAAGGGGTACTCTTAATTGCAGAGTTCCTGCAACATTGTCCAGACTGTGTTCTCTTTTCCCCGAGCTTGAGTCCCCGGACAAATTTTTAAACATTAACTCACCACCTTACTCACCTTATATAGGTAGCCCGTTAGGATCTGAGATACCAGAGATTGCTTCAGATCCCGAGGAGTATGGAGGTACGGGTCTGATCTGGAGGAGGATTATATCCCAGAATATTAGTCTTAGTAGGTTGTTAGATCGATTAGATGGAGTAACGAGGACTGGTGTAGAGGATTTGAGGATAGATTTGATTAAGATAGGGAAGAAGTCGATGGCCTTGAGAGAAGGTCTGTCGGGACTCTTTGAACAGGTTGGAGACCTACATACAGAGTGCTTGAAAGCCTTGGTGGCAGACCAAGCGCTTCAGCGCAGGGTCGACGGTTTGGAGAAGGAGGTCGTGAATCTTAGGAAGGATTGCGACTCTCAGCGTTTGGGGATTTTGTCAATATGGAGAGTGATGGACGATGTTAGGAGATCAGTTAGTGGTATTCGTAGACATGGCTAGATAGCATTAGATTCATGGTTTTGTACCATCCTGAAACTAAGTAGTACTTGGTTCGACTTTTTAAACTTATGAGTTATGGTTATTGGAACGGCATCCTTAAGTTATGACTCAGTATCTGATTGTTTCGCTTTGGTATAGCGTTATCCTTGTTGACCTTGATTATGAATTCGAGCGTCATTTAGTGATCCTTAGAACCCAACTCTATCTTTAGAGCGTGAATTGTGGACTTATGAAACTGTGCTTCTTGCCTTCAGAATGATGGCAACAAGACGAAACCCGCTTAGGAACAACCGAGCAGCTCCTGCTGCTTTAGTTGCCCCTATCCGTCGAGGTCGCCGTCCGCCCCCACCACTCCACCGTTGAGAACTCCGAACCCCGATAACCCAAATGTAGTAGAACACCGAATGTGAACGCATCATGCTGGAATGGTCTTGTTCCACAAAACCCACCTGTGAACCCAACCCATGTTGATTGCTTAGTGGTAGCGTGTCAAAATGATAGGGGCCCATACTAATCTCTAAACACCTCGGGTGGGACCCCAATGCTGAATCGAACTCGAGGTTGTACCTACAAAGAGTTCCGACTCGTCCCATTGAGTTCAGAGGAATGAGGGAGTAGTTTACCTAACTAGGTGGTTAGAGAAACTGAATCAGGTTTACCGTAAGTAATTGTGAGGAGGATTGTAAGGTTAGTATGCAACATATACCTTGAAGGATTTAAGCGTTAACCCGTGGAACAACTATCATGCATCAAAAGAGGAATTGATGTAGCTTATAGTATGACTGATTTACAATGCCAAACCGTCAAGTTATCTCACACAAGCTAGCCACTTGTGAATGACTAACCGTAAGAAACTTAAAACAGTTCAGACACTGATTCACTGATAATGAAGGCTTATGGGTATGTGTATGGATAAAACCTCAATATCGATATCAAAAATAATCACGAAGATAGATTCAAAATTCCTTTAGGAAAAAGAATAATAAATCAAATCCCGTGTGTGATCGTTGATACGGATTAGTCAACCCGAATCGTTTCCCAACGAGGTGTGAATGGGCAACGTCGTTATTGGTTTGTTATTAAAATGCTCGATGTTTTGGATTTTTTAATTACGTTCTAGATTCAAATTAAATAACGGAAAGGAAATTAAAGCACGAAATAAACACTTAAATCAAACTAAGCAAGTAAACTAAGGAAAGCTACCTAAATATATCCTAAATGCAATTTTATTCTAAAAACGTAACTACGGGAATTTAAAAACGCGATTTAAAACCAAATTTTGCAAATTTAACTTTAGGAATGCAAATTTATTTTTCCTACACTCTAAATGATAGAATATAATTTTAGAAAAAAGAGCGGAATATATTTTTATTTTATTTTTTTGACTTTTTAATTTTTTTTAAGAGATTTTTTTTTTTTTTTATTATTTTTTTTTTAAACTAATTTAACTAATTAAAGTTTAAACTAAATTTTAAATGACAAACTACAACTAGTGACGATGAATATTAAGCTAAGAGAATGATACTAAAAAGACTTAACAAGCATCATACGAAAAATTAAACGTAACGGTAAACTAATATTCTAAGCTAAAAATGATAAAAAGTTAAGAGAATAAAACCCGGTGATGAAACGAGAGGAATAAAACCACCCGATCTTATAAGCACAAATTAACACAAAAGTTTACAACTTTATTAATCTCATCAACTAATTAGTAAGTAAAGTTTAAAACTTTATTCACTAACAAGCTTAAAAATTACTAAAGTTTCAAACTTTATGTATTAAAAATGCTTAAAGACCCTTAAGCCCCGGCCTTAGCGGTAGAGATGATGAGAAATCAAAGAAAAACAAGAACTTTATTAGAGGTTAGCAATAATAAGCAATAATAAGTAATAATAAGCACTACAACTAAATGTAATAAACTAAAAGTGATCTAAAAATTAAAAAGATTTAAACTTTATAACTAAAAACTATTAGATCTAAGTCCACCAAGCTGTTGTTCCATCCAAGATTAAACGTGAATCGGGTATATTTAAGGACTTGATCTAAATGAATGCTTTATTAAATAGCTATTGTTCAATAAAACTAAAAAGTTGCAACCTATTTATGAAAAACTTGATAAAACTAATAAATCTAATTAATAATAAGCTAAAAAAAATAGAAAAAAAGCTCTCAAACTTAAAAGATGTCAAGGCTTATTTGTACAATGTCGAGCTTAATAAGCTATGCATCTCTTTGTCGAAGAAAAGATGTGATATAAGATATAATAAGCTAAAACTTATAAAAATGTAAACTTTTATAAAATAAGTGAAATAAAAACTATTTATGAAAAGTATTAAAGAAAGTTTTATAGAAGAAAAACAAATAAAAGAGCTTAATGGATAAGCTTATAGAAAAAGCTAACCTAAAAGCAAAATCTAAATAAGCTATAATAAGCTAATAAGCTAATATAGCTTAATAGGTAAGAAAAGAAAAGAAAAAATAAAGAAAGAGATGAGAAGAAGAAATAAAGATGAAAGATAATAAATAGATGAACTAACTTGAAAGAAATAAATAAACTTTTATAAAACTAAATAAAGATTAAAATTACAAGAGCTGTAGTTAAAATGAATAAAAGAAATGATAAAATGAGGTGAGGAGGTGGGTTTTTATAGACCCACAAGTTACACTTTTGTCCCTAACAATTTTTCATAATAGCCCCTAAACTATACAATCTTGGTACAAAAATATCTTCACAAAACTTGGTCTCCACGTTTTTATTTCATGCGAGTAGCAGATTGCATATGCATTTCGTTTGGGCTTGGATGATTTGATCTTGGCCCGTTTGACAGCTGGGTTGACTTTTTGATGGCTGCTCTGGGCTTCACTTGGATAGCAGCTTTGATGCTAAACTTGGTTCGCTGCTGAATAGAAGAAAAAAAAGAAAACAACATGCGATGAGAGGAGGAATCGAACCCATGCCCTCTTGGTTAGAGGTGCAACCACACAACCAACTTTGCTACACCACTTTATTGTTATAACTTGTCTTTTGATTCTTTTTAACCCCTTTTTCTGCTGATCTATTTTTCTTTCTTTTCATTCTTCTATTTTTCTTTTTCTTCGTTCGGGCTTCGTTTAGTCTTTAAATTTTTCTTCTCTTGCCTCGATGCTCCAAATAAAATTATCATTAGACCCGTAACTTCGTGCTCCTTCCATTCTCGTGCTCGTTTGCCCATTTTGTCTTCTTTGTCCATTTTACAATATCCGTTACTCCCGCATTACATAAACACAAAACACAAATATTTATGGCTTTAGGGTTAGTTTTGGTCTTTTGGTCCGGTTTTGATAAAGAAAAAGGTATATGTTTTCACATATACCAAAATACCCCAGACGAGAAGAAGATTGCCGTCCTCACGCAATGTCATCAAATCACGCTTCTAAAACCAAAGATTTCAACCTCTTTCTACTAAACCTATGAAAAGTAGCAAAGATTCCTCAAAAGAGATTAAGAAACCCTATTTCTAAAAACGCCTCGCTACCTTTTAATTCACATATAGATATTACAGTTAAGCACATTCCAATTATGAGTGACGGTTTGTTGAACTTTCATGTCGATCAATAACCCCAACATTTTTCAAACGACACGTTAGGATCACGGAGTAGAAAACACAACACAAGTGAAGTGACCATGGATAGAATACATCGCCCTGATTTTCACAAGTCCCCAAACTAAGCTCGAAAATCGAAATCATTGTTACAAATGACTCTAGATGCTAACACTACCCATGAAAGTTACTTGTGTAATTACCTTTTGCTCCCATTTTCCTATTTGCCTCTAGAATTTTTTATTTTTGTGAGAAATGAATTTCTTCATAATTCTCGTTTCGATAACTTTTATTCCAATAAAGATATGAAGCTAAGTCGCTAATTAGTTATCCACCTTCCCTCAAAAACCATTGCACACAAGAATGAGGTCCACATCAAGGTCCTAATTTCACACAATTTAGGGAGAATATCCTTTTATGGCGACGAGACAACTCATCTACGAGTCTAGAGACAAGCTTTATTTAGACATCTCCCGATCCGAGTTGGCTTAACACTATTTCAAAGACATTTGCATTTTGCAATTTAGGCCCTTGGTCTTTTCAACCACTAACTCAACGGGATTACCGCTTAATCAGAAGTCTTATTATGACTTTGGATTTTCCTCTGCCTTTATAGAAGTCTAAGACAACTTTTATAGCTTTGATTTTTAATTTAAAACATTTGGGCTTTATTTCATGTTAATTATTGTGCCAAACTCCAAACCCTACGGCTTTTATAACAATAGAAACAATAGCAAAGAACTATCGAATCAGTTGTCTATTACACCGTAACACCCACAGTACCTCGATGTGTACCCAACTCTCATGGGCAAAGGTTTTCTAAAGAAGAATAAAGAACTAACTATCGCCAAAAACTCGACATCTCTAATTATTATTAGCAGATATGGGGTGAAACAATTTTGTGGGAACAAAAAGCCATAAGTACCTTCAATGGGCTCTAAAGAGAACCAACTACTCCACGCTTAGCATCTAAACTCATAAGTAACTCTATCATTTCTAAATCTCCGCAAATTTAAAATCCCAAATAATGAGATCCGCGGATGCTTAGCCGATAATTTTTAGATTATCTATGGTTAAGGGAACAAGCTAGGGCTCAACACGCCTACAGTCAGAATTCTATTTCTACCCTCACCAGCGGAAAGTCAACAAGGTGTCAAAACATATATTAACTTAGCAAATGCTTGTCAAATGAAATCAAGATATGCATATTTAAAATCACTCAGGGAAACTTGCAAATTCTTGGCCTTGTGAGCTAGAATTTGCATTTTATAGCTTCTTGTCTAAGAGACTAGCAAACTTTTCAATCAAAAAGATTTAACAAAAGCTTCAAAATTTTTAAATTTTTCACAATTTTTGCACAATTTTAGACATTTTGTAAGGAAAAACGGAGTTGCACGAGTACACGGCAAAGTGCTAGGCAAAAATCTAATCAAAAGATTACCCACCCCAGACTAAAATGAAACATTGTCCTCAATGTTTAAAGGTACGGGTTCTCAACGCAAATCTAAAGCCATTGGTTAGTTATGCTAATAGATAAACGATAATCGATAAAGATTTTGGATATCGGATTTACATAAGAGCGTCGAAACATGAAACTCGAGTGGAGAAAAGACAAAACTTCGAGCACGAGTCTTCATATCGAGGAAAATCCTGACATAAACAACAACACACGAAACACGAGAAATGGAAGAGGCGAACCTCCTCACGTCACTTATTAGAAAACATAAATAAGATAAAAGGATAAGCATGGGGTGCCTCCCACGAAGCGCTACTGTTTTGGTCACCGAAGTCGCTAGCCTGACTCGATCCCTGAATTCAGTTGTCCTTAGGGAAAGTTTGGAGATCCGGGACAACCATAGATGGATGTCCCTCCAAAATATGTTTCACACGATGGCCATTCACTTTGAAATTGGGCCATCGGGCAGAAAGCTCTACGTTCCATACGGGAAAACCTGAGCAACGGTGAATGGTCCAGACCAACGGGTTTTGAGTTTGCCCGAGAATATCTTCAAGCGAGAGTTAAAGAGGAGAACTTGATCACCAACGCTGAAAACGCGGTTTTTGATTTTAGCATCATGAATCCTCTTAGTCTTCTCCTTGAAAATCAAAGAATTCTCGTAGAAGCCGATCCCTAAGCTCATTTAATTCATTCAATTGAACTTTCCGGTGATCACCAGCGGTCTTAAGATCAAAGTTTACATGTTTCAAGGCCAGTAATGCCTTATGTTCGCGCTCGATGGGCAAGTGACAAGCTTTTCCATACACCAACTTAAATGGGGTGCACCGGATGGGTGTCTTGTATGCGGTGCGGAAAGCCCATAATGCATCATCTAACTTATCGCCCCATGAAGCTCGATTTTCTCCTACAGTCCTTTCTAAAATCCTTTTCAAACCACGATTCGAGACCTCAACTTGTCCGCGTTATGGGGTGATAACGGTAGAAAGACGATGAGTAACTCCATATTTAGCCATAACTTTGCAAATTGTTCGTTACGAAATGGGTACCGCGATCATGATGATAGCACGAGGTGCTCGAATCGGAAAACAAATTTTAAGAAACTTAACAACAACTCGGGCCATTGGTGGGAGCGCCTTCGCTTCAACCCATTTAGACAAGTAGTCGACGGCCACGAGGATGTACTTATTACCCTTAGAAGATGGAAATGGCCCCATAAAATCGATGCCCCACACGTCAAAAATCTCGCAGACTTGAATAGCATTTTGTGGCATTTCATCCTTTTGCGAAATTTTCCCTTGACGTTGGCAGAAGTCACAAGACTTAACTAAATCATGAGCATCTCGATATATGGTAGGCCAATAAAACCCGGAATCAAAAACTTTCTTAGCGGTAGTTGCACCATGATGTCCACCAGTGGGTCCGTTATGGCAAGCATTGAGAATATCAAGAGCCTCTTGGCCATGAACACACCGCCGGATTACTTGATCCGCAAAAATCTTAAACAAGTAGGGATCGTCCCAGAAATAATGCTTAACATCTTTGAAAAACTTTTTCTTCTGTTGGGACGACATCCCTTTCACAATGAAATTGCCCGCATGGTAATTTGCAAAGTCGGCAAACCATGGGGTGTTTGGGTCTTTCTTAGCAATCATCCCAAGTGTCTCAAGAGGAAATGTTTCCGTGATCTCCTTTTCTCGAGCACACTTTGATGGGGATTCTCAAGTCTAGAAAGGTGATCGACAGCAAGGTTCTCCGCTCCTTTTTTGTCAAGAATAGTAACATCAAACTCTTGAAGGAGGAGAACCCAACGAAGTAATCGTGGCTTAGCATCTTGCTTTGCCAAAAGATACTTAAGGCCAGAATGGTCGGTATACACTATGGTCTTCGACAAGACAAGGTAGGGTCGAATTTCGAAAAGCATAAACAACGGCCAATAATTCCTTTTCAGAGTCGTAATTGTGTTGGGCCTCATAACAATGTCTTACCGCATAGTGTATGGGCTGAAAATGTTTCGACTTACGCTGCCCCAAGACTGCCCCAATTGCGTAATCACTTGCATCACACATGAGCTCAAAGGGCAAATCCCAGTTGGGGGCAACTAAGATCGGAGCTTCAGCATTTCTTTTAAGAAAATTAAATGCTTCAACGCATTCATTGGTGAAGATAAACGGAGCATCCTTTTCAAGGAGATGGGTCAGAGGGCGGACTATCTTAGAGAAATCTTGATGAAACGAATAGAAACCGGCATGACCCAAAACCAATACCTTTGACGGTAGTTGGATGAGGGAGTTTAGCTATAACGTCGACTTTAGCTCGGTCGACCTCAATCCCAGATTTTGAAATCTTATGGCCGAGGACAATGCCCTCTCGAACCATGAAGTAGCACTTCTCCCAATTCAAGACCAAGTTGGTGTCTTCACACCGTTTGAGCATGTGGTCTAGATGAGAGAGGCAAGAAGTGAAAGAATCTCCATAAACCGAGAAATCGCCCATAAAAACTTCCATAGACTTCTCGATCATGTCATGAAAAATAGCCATCATGCACCTTTGGAACGTACCGAGCATTGCATAAACCAAATGGCATTCGTCGGTAAGCAAACGCTCCATAAGGGCACGTGAAAAGAAGTTTCTTGATCCCGCGGATCAATCGGAATTTGAAAGTAACCGGAAAAACCATCGAGAAAGCAATAGAACTCATTCCCCGCTAACCGTTCGAGCATCTGATCCATAAAAAGGTAGCGGAAATGGTCCTTCGTGTAGCATCATTCAACTTTCGGTAGTCAATACACACCCTCCATCCGGTGACGAGGCGCGTGGAAATCAATTCATTATCTTCGTTAGCAACGACGGTCATCCCCTTCTTCGACACAATGGATAGGGTTAACCCATGAGCTATCGGAGATTGATAAATGATTTCGGCGTCGAGGAGTTTAAGAACTTCCTTTTTGATAACTTCATGAATTTTTGGATTAACCCTACGTTGTTGTTGAATAACGGGTTTGCAATCGTCTTCCATTAAGATCTTGTGAGTACAAAAACGAGGGTTTATGCCTTTGATATCGGAAATTTGCCAAGCGATGGCACTTTATGTTTTCAAGAATATCCAAAAGTGCGGTTTTCTCCTCATCTTCAAGTTTTTAGCAATGATGACGGAAACTGTTCGGTTCTTCAAGAAAAGCGTATTCAAGATGAGGGGTAAACTTGAGCTCGGGTTCGGAGGTTTTTCACGACGTTTGTACTTTTTGATTTCTTCTATCGTAATTTCTTTCGGAGGGAGTGACGGTGACGGATCTTCATTCAACAATTGTTCAAGATAAAGAATATCTCCAATCATATAAAACCATTATCAATTCCAGGTGGAATCGATTCGTCATTAGCAAGAAACTCATCGATCTCTTCCAAAAGGAAGTCACCTCCCTCGAATGGAGTGAGAGAGGGGAAGAGTCGGCAATTATAGGTTCGAAAGTTGTTCTAAGGTGAATCTCGAGGAATTGTGAGCAAAACCGAGAACTTCTTGAGCGTACTCTTCACAAGAAACATCAATAACGTCGATTCGATTGATGGAAGCATCGTCGAAATTTGAGGAGTATCTCGTCGTTTGATTAATGTTGAATGTGACGGCTTCTTGATTAACTCTCAACGTAATCTCCTTCAACACATCATTAAAGACACCACCGTCCGTAAGAAACATCGTCCAAGAATAATGGGTACTCGAGGGTCGGCATCGAAATCTACCACAACAAAATCCGCTGGAAAATAGAACTCCCCCACTTTGACAAAGACATCCTCGGCTATACCCTTTGGACGGTTCGTAGAACGATCGGCTAGCTCGAGGGTCATACACGTTGGGGTAAGTGGGGGTAACGAAAGTTTCTCGTAGATTGAATTTGGCATTAAATTGATACTCGCCAAGATCGGCGGAGCATTGAACAATTCCTTGAAAATCACATGGAATGAGGAACTTGCCGGGTTCACCTAACTTTTCGGGAAGTTTCTTGAGGATAACCACGAACAATTCTCATTCAAAGATGTCGTAGCAAGCTCATATAGTTTCTCCTTGTTTGTAAGCAATCCCTTAATTGTAGAAGCAAGTTTAGGCATCAAGAGAAGGGCATCCGCAAAACTGATCTCCACATTCAAGTCTTTGAAGATTTGGAAAACGCTTCCATTTGATGATTCGACTTTTCTCGAAGCGTTTGATCTTTAAGACGAGACGGATATGGGATAAACGGTTTCGGATTAGCTTTCTTCACATTCACGGGAGCATCTTCGGGCTCAGAATCTTGGACAACCGTGGTTGGACATTCACAGACTCCCTTTATCGTAGGGAAGTACCGTCCTTTGTCACCCGGTCTCACGGTCCACCACACGAGAGGAAGAAGAAGTGTTAGTGGTAGGAACCGTGGGTCCATCGTAAGCTACACCACTTCGGTTAGTGATTGCTTTCATGTCACCTCTCGGGTTTGGAATCGTATTGCTTGAAGAGAACCGAACCCGAGGGTGAGACGTAGACGGCTAATTGGCTTGAAAGAAACTAGCCATCATATTCCTTATTTCAGTCATTTGTTTGTTGCTTGTAGCTTCCATCTCCTTTTGAAGTCCGTCTCATGCCGTTAATTTGGTTTTGCAAACTTTTAATGGTGTAATCGGAGTTCTTCATGTAAGTTAGAAAATCGTTGTTCGGGCGAACTTGAGGAGGTGGTTGATAAGATTGTTGAGGAGGAAGTGGTTGTTGTAAACTTGAGGTGGAGGAGCTTGGTAGTGTTGATTACCATGATTAAAATTAGCTCCCTGTTATGATTAACATGATGGCTACCATTGAAACGGTTTTGATTCTGGTTTTGTTGTTGAGGTTGGTTGAAACCGGGAGGTCCGAGATAATTGTTTGAACGGTAGCTAAGAAGATTTCGATCTCCTTGCGTTGATTGTAGCCCGTAGCAAAGATAAACATTCTCATGTGCGAAGCCACCGATGGTCGGGCACTCGAATAAGAATGTGGACCTCCACAAGTCTCACAAATCGGGTGTACCGCTTTACTTGTTGATTCTGATTCTGATTATTCATCTGAGTAATCCGTAAGATATCGTCGATCTTTTGTTCATAGCGGCTATTTCGAGAGAGAAGACGATTTGATCGAGATGATACACCCCTTTCGGCGGTAGAATCCCAATAATTGTAATGAGCGGTCATGTTCTCAATAAGATCGTAACATTCCTCGGGACGTCTTTTCATGAAAGTTCCACCGGCAAAGAAGATTGATTGTTTCACGGTATCTCAACGTCAAACCATTATAAAACGTATCAATTTGAGTGACAAGCAACATGTTATGATTCGGACATCGATCAATCGCAAGCTTATATCGTTCCCAAGCTTCAAACAAAGATTCATCGGATATTGCCGAAATTACGATATCGTTCCTCAACTTCGTCACCATCGATGGTGGAAAGTATTTTGCCGAAATCGAAACCATTTCCTTGAAGGTATGAATCGAATTCTTCGGGAGTCGATCAAACCAAGACGTGGCATGATGAGTCAAAGAGTATGGGAAAAGATATAGACGAAGGGCGCCATCGAGACCCCATTCGCTTCATACTGAAAGTGATGGTCAAAAATTTATCAAGATGCATGTTTGCATCGTCATCGGGTAAACCATGAAATTGACAACTGTTTTTTACTTGTTCTATCATATGATGTTTCAAGCTAAAATCGGTAGCTTGAAAATTAGTCGGTGCAATGGGTCCTCCTCCCGCATTGTAGGTTGACATAACCTCCATCGCTCGGAGATCGGGAGCTACATTTTGATTAACGGGAGGAGGATTAGGACCGGGTTTGGGTGGTACGTTGGGAGCAGCCATATTACGTAATCCCGGCACGCTCGATTCTCGCTTCTCAAGTCGCCTAGATCGAGAGCGAAAAGCATGCACTTAAAAACCAAGGCAATTAAAATGATACGGTATTCGAAAACACAATGAACTTAACCAATAATCCCAAGTGAATAAATCACTTCTACAAGACAAACGCACAAGCGAAATGAGAAGCTTTTTAGGCGCAGCTTATTAAAACCCGCGCTTTTCACCGCAATTTAATGTCAGCCGCCCTTATACCCACCACACAGCTTTGTTTATCAAATAGAAATAAATCGACTCACAAGCTTACACAAAGGCAAGTTTTTGATCTTTAGTTCGCGAACTTACTAATGATAACACCTCAGTTGAGAATGTTATATAATTGATGTATTCTATTTAGCTCAAAAAGAAAAGAGAATCTTTTTGTATTTTTAATATGATATATATATATATACAAAAGAAAAAGGAAAATATTTTTTTACTTTTTTGATTTTTATAAAAACAATAACTTCACAAAGAAGGATCTCGAGTCACTAATCGTCAAACCTTTAACGATATTGTCGCGACACAACCTCCCAGAAAGGCCAAAATTTGATTTTTGCAGACACACAATGCCAAACCGTCAAGTTATCTCACACAAGCTAGCCACTTGTGAATGACTAACCGTAAGAAACTTAAACAGTCGCAAATCGACTCATCTGATAATGAAGGCTTATGGGTAAGTGTATGAATAAAACCTCAATATCGATATCAAAAATAATCACGAAGATAGATTCAAAATTCCTTTAGGAAAAAGAATAATAAATCAAATCGCGGTGTGATCGTTGATACGGATTAGTCAACCCGAATCGTTTCCCAACGAGGTGTGAATGGGCAACGCCGTTATTGGTTTGTTATTAAAATGCTCGATGTTTTGGATTTTTTTAATTACTTCTAGATTCAAATTAAATAACGGAAAGGAAATTAAAGCACGTAAATAACACTTAAATCAAACTAAGCAAGTAAACTAAGGAAAGCTACCTAAATATATCCTAAATGCAATTTTATTCTAAAAACGTAACTACGGGAATTTAAAAACGCGATTTAAAACCAAATTTTGCAAATTTAACTTTAGGAATGCAAATTTATTTTTCCTACACTCTAAATGATAGAATATAATTTTAGAAAAAAGAGCGGAATATATTTTATTTTTATTTTTTGACTTTTAATTTTTTTAAGAGATTTTTCTTTTAAAACTAATTTAACTAATTAAAGTTTAAACTAAAATTTAAATGACAAACTACAACTAGTGACGATGAATATTAAGCTAAGAGAATGATACTAAAAAGACTTAACAAGCATCATACTAAAATTAAACGTAACTTCAAACTAATATTCTAAGCTAAAAATGATAAAAAGTTAAGAGAATAAAATCCGGTGATGAAACGAGAGGAATAAAACCACCCGATCTTATAAGCACAATTAATAAAAGTTTACAACTTTATATTACTTCATCAACTAATTAGGTAAAGTTAAAACTTTATTCACCAACAAGCTTAAAAATTACTAAAGTTTCAAACTTTATGTATATTAAAATAAAGACCCTTAAGCTCCGCCTTAAGGGAGATGATGAGAAATCAAAGAAAACAAGAACTTTATTAGAGGTTAGCAATAATAAGCTAATAAAGTATAATAAGCACTACTACTAAAGGTAATAAACTAAAAGTGATCTAAAAATTAAAAAGATTTAAACTTTATAATTAAAAACTAGGATCTAAGTCCAATTCGGCTAAGTTGTTCCATCCAAGATTAAACGTGAATCGGGTTTTAAGGACTTGATCTAAATTAACAACTATTAAATAGCTTATTGTTCAATAAAACTTAAAGTTGCAACCTTTTTTATGAAAAACTGATAAAACTAATAAATTTAATTTAATAAGCTAAGTTAAAAATAGGGGCCGTGCTCAACTTAAGATGTCAAGGCTTATTTACAATAAGCCGAAGTATTAAGTTTGCACTTTGTCGTTGAAGAAAAGATGATATAAGATATAATAAGCTAAAACTTATAAAAATGTAAACTTTTTATAAAATAAGTGAAATAAAACTATTTATGAAAAGTATTAAAGAAAGTTTTATAGAAGAAAAACAAATAAAGAGTTTAATGATAAGCTTATAGAAAAAGCTAACCTAAAAAAGCAAAACCTAAATAAGCTATAATAAGCTAATAAGCTAATATAGCTTAATAGGTAAGAAAAGAAAAGAAAAAATAAAGAAAGAGATGAGAAGAAGAAATAAGAAGAAAGAAATAGATTTAAAACCAACTGGAAAGAAATAAATAAAACTTTTATAAAACTAAATAAAGATTAAAATTACAAGAGTTTGGGTGCAGAAAACGATAAATTAAATGATAAATGAGGTGAGGAAATGGCTATAATCTACGCTACACTTTGGTCCCTAACAATTTTTCATAATAGCCCCTAAACTATACAATCTTGGTACAAAAATATCTTCACAAAACTTGGTCTCCACGTTTTTATTTCATGCAAGTAGCAGATTGCATATGCATTTCGTTTGGGCTTGGATGGCTTGATCTTGGGCCTCGTTTGGACAGCTGGGTTGGACTTTTGATGGGCTGCTCTGGGCTTCACTTGGATAGCAGCTTTGATGCTAAACTTGGTTCGCTGCTGAATAGAAGAAAAAAAAGAAAACAACATGCGATGAAAGGAGGAATCGAACCCATGCCCTCTTGGTTTGAGGTGCAACCACACAACCAACTTTGCTACACCACTTTATTGTTATAACTTGTCTTTTGATTCTTTTTAACCCCTTTTTCTGCTGATCTATTTTTCTTTCTTTTCATTCTTCTATTTTTCTTTTTCTTCGTTCGGGCTTCGTTTAGTCTTTAAATTTTTCTTCTCTTGCCTCGATGCTCCAAATAAAATTATCATGGACCTCAGTAACCTCAGCCTTCTTCCATTCTCGTGCTGCTTTTTGCCCATTTTGTCTTCTTTTGTCCATTTTACAATATCCGCTATTCAAGACATACATAAACACAAAACACAAATATTTATGGCTTAGGGGTTGTTTTTTCTTTTTTGGCCCTATTTGATAGAAAAAAGGTATATGTTTTACATATAACAATGACTTGAATCATACTCTCCTCGATTAAGACTTCATCATTCTAGGAATGAACTTAAGAAGTTAGAGAGTTTGTTAGATATTGATTTCACAATCACCTAAAACCATGATCAAAGTAGGCGTTATAAGAATGTAAAGTGAGAGAGAGAGTTCTAGTGAGAAAGGGAGAGAGTGAACTATAGAGAAAGAAAATATTATTATGAGCTCCAACTCTCTACCTTGGAAGATAGAGAGTATTTATAGTCTAAAACGCCATTACACAACAAGCCGTGGATCGTGCATACAGTTGGGTAAAGACCTGGGTCCATCTCCTCACGTGTTACTTAACAAAATACTTAACATAAAAATAACTATGACTACGAAGCTTCTAATCCATTACATATACTTGAGGTGACCGGACTTTTAATACCCGAAATTTCTAATTTCCTAACAATCTCCCCTGCGGAGGTCACCAAACATATACTAAAATTACATTGAATACAAACGTATATGACATTAACAATTGTTCTTGTATTCCATGTAGTAATTTTGTTCGGTCAGTAGGTCATTGATTCTTCTCTATTGCATGTTCGTTACTCTTAAGGAGGTCTTTACAGATCCACGGATAATAATGTTGAGCCTTTGAGATCACTAATAGAAAATCTCCTCGATACTAATCCATTGTGGTGTTGGTATTATGTGATGTTGTGACTTTCGGACCGACATGCTCAAGATTCGATCATGATATTCTCATCGAGTAAATTTTAAGCATCTGTTGATTCATGATATTGGCAAGAGCATAGGAGAAGCTAATAAGTTAGAATATCGTAGTCATTGGATGCACCAATCATGATATCTTTGATATGAATGTGTT
>OU343220.1:153843519-154095860 GCA_910596185.1 Chrysanthemum makinoi
AAACTTACTTTATAAGCTTCTCAAGGTTTGATCTTCGCTTTTCTTAGTTTATTGCTGTTTTCTTGCTCGATAAGCCTCAAAACACTTCGACTTTAGATATCGCTATAATCGTGATAGTGTAAAGGATTTTGGGCAAAACCCTACTTTTATATTGCTAAAACTTATGCGAGAACTCTTTACGCCTAAGATTTTATTATACTTTAAGCCTTATCTTACGATAAGCTAATCCCACGCATAATTTTTCTACGCCTAACTTTTAGTTTACGTTTCTTAATCTTAATGTTCTCAATTCCATTGTTTATCCCACGCCAGAAGTTCAATTCCTACGCTGTAAGGTTGGTTTTACGATATAGGCACTTTCTACGCATAAGCGTGTGTTCTACGATATGGTTTCTCCTCACAAGATAAGTTGATTTCTAACGCTAAGCACTTCTTCAACAAACAAATAAGTTTCTAATCGACTCACAAAGATCCATCAACAAGTTATCAAAAAAAGAGTTTTTGATCATCAAGTTTTAAACTTTCTTGTTATTTTGGTGATATTGAAGTTATTTCATCATAAAAATCAAGTTTCTAAACACTTTTGGGCAAAATCGCTTTTGGTACATTCTACTCGTAAGAGAAACCTAAACTTACGCATAAGCTTCTGCTGTTTATCTTCAGTTTTTAGAGTTTACTCAAGGTTTTCTTTGCTTGATAAGCTCAAAACACTCGACATTGGATATCGCTTACCGTGATAGTGTAAAGGATTTTTGGGCAAAACCCTAATTTTACGCATAAGCTAAAACTTATGCTTAGAACTTTAAGCTCTAAGATTTTTCTTACGCTTAAGCCTTGTCTTACGATAAGCTAATCCACGATAAGTTTTCTACGCCTAACTTCTTACTTAATCTAAATGTATCTCAATTCTACGCCAAGCTTATCCCACGCGTGAAGTTCAATTCCTACGCCTAAGGTTGGTTTCACGATAAGGCACTTTCTACGATAAGCGTGTTCTACGCTGGGTAGGCTCTCTCCGATAAGCTCGATTTTCATGCCTAAGCACTTCCTCAACAAACAACAAGTTTCACTCGACTACAAAGATCCATCAACACAAGTTATCAAAAAAAAAATTTGATCATCAAGTTTTAAACTTTCTTGTTATTTTGATATTGAAGTTTTCATCATAAAAATCAAGTTTCTAAACACTTTTGGGCATAAAATCGCTTTTGGTACATTCTACCGTAGTTTAAACCCTAAACTTAACGATAAGCTTCTCAAGGTTTGATCTTCGCTTTTGTTTACTGCTGTTTTCTTGCTTGATAAGCCTAAAAACACTTCCGACTTTGGATATCTTTAACCGATGAGAAGGATTTTTGGGCAAACCCTAATTTTACGCGATAAGCTAAAACTTATGTGAGAACTCTTTTGGCCTAAGATTTTTATTACGCTCAGCTTTGTCTTTATTCACGATAAGCCAATCCTACGCGATAAGTTTTCTTAACGCCTAACTTTCAGCCATTTCAATCTTATTTTCAATTTACGCTGTAGTTTATCCTAACGTAAGTTCAATTCCTACGCTGTAAGGTTGGTTTCACGATAAGGCAATTTCACGATAAGCGTTCTAATGCTGATATGGTTTCCTACAAGATAAGTCATTTTCTACGCCTAAGCACTTCTTCAACAAACAACAAGTTTCACCTGACTACAAAGATCCATCAACACAAGTTATCAAAAAAGAGTTTTGATCATCAAGTTTTAAACTTTCTTGTTATTTTAGTGATATTGAAGTTTTTCATCATATAAAATCAAGTTTCTAAAATTTGGGCATAAAATCAGTTTTGGTACATTCTACTCGTAGTTTAAACCCTAAACTTACGCGATAAGCTTCTCAAGGTTTGATCTTCGCTTTTGGTTTGCCCCATTGTTTTCTGCTTGATAAGCCCTCAAAACACTCAATTGGATATCTTTACACCGGTGATAGTAAAGGATTTTGGGCAAAACCCTAATTTTACGCAGATAAGCTTAAAACTTATGCGTAGAACTCTTTACGCCTAAGATTTTTCTTACGTTTAAGCTTTATCTTGCGATAAGCTAACTTATGCATAATTTTTCTACGATAACTTCGCATTTCAATCTTAGTGTTTCTAATCTTACGCTGCAGTTTATCCTACGCCAGAAGTTCAATCCGACGTATAAGGTTGGTTTCTTACGCATAAGGCACTTTCTACGATAAGCGTGTTCCCACTAGTGCTCTCCTCAAGATAAGCTGATTTTCACGCCTAAGCACTTCTTCAACAAACAAGTTTCACTCGACTACAAAGATCCATCAACACAAGTTATAAAAAAAAAGAGTTTTGGATCATCAAGTTTTAAACTTTCTTGTTATTTTGGTGATATTGAAGCTTTTTCATCATAAAATCTAGTTTCTAAACACTTTTGGGCATAAAATCAGTTTTTGGTACTTTCTACTCGTAGTTTAAACCCTAAACTTAGATAAGCTTCTCAAGGTTTGATCTTCGCTGGTGAGTTACTCTGTTTTCTTGCTTGGATAAGCCCTGAAAATACTTCGACTTTGGATATCGCTTACACCGCGGATAGTGTAGGATTTTGGGCAAAACCCTAATTTTACGCATAAGCTAAAACTTATGCGCGAGAACTCTTAATTTAAGATTTTATTACGCCTAAGCCTTATCTTACGCATAAGCTAATCCTGGCGATAATTTTTACGCCTAACTTTTCGTTTACGCATAATCTTAGTGTTTCTCAATTCTTACCGTAGTTTATCCTACGCTGAAGTTCAATTCCTATGCTCAAGTTGGTTTCTACGATAAGGCACTTTCACGATAAGCGTGTTCTAAGCTATGGTTTCTCTCGCAAGATAAGTCATTTCTATGCCTAAGCACTTCTTCAACAAACAACAAGTTTCACTCGACTACAAAGATCCATCAACACAAGTTATCAAAAAAAAATTTTTGGATCATCAAGTTTTAAACTTTCTTGTTATTTTGGTGATATTGAAGCTTTTTCATCATAAAAATCAAGTTTCTAAACACTTTTGGGCATAAAACGCTTTTGGTACTTTCTACTCGTAGTTAAACCCTAAACTTACGATAAGCTTCTCAAGGTTTGATCTTCGCTTGTTTACTCGGTTTTCTTGCTTGATAAGCCCGAAACACTTCGACATTGGATATCGCTTACTGATAGTGTAAAGGATTATTGGGCAAAACCCTAATTTTACGCATAAGCTAAAACTTATGCTTAGAACTCTTTACGCCTAAGATTTTTCTTATGCCTGCCTTGTCTTACGATAGGCTAATCCACGCGATAAGTTTTCTACGCCTAACTTTCGCTACGCTAATCTTAATGTATTCAATTGTTACGTAGTTTATCCCACGCTAAGTTCAATTCCCTATGCAGTGGTTGGTCTTACGCATAAGGCACTTTCTACCGAAGTTGTGTTCCACGGTAAGGCTCTCATTTTATTTTTCTACGCCTAAGAACTTCTTCAACAAACAACAAGTTTCACTCGACTACAAAGATCCATCAACACAAGTTATAAAAAAAAGAGTTTTGGATCATCAAGTTTTAAACTTTCTTGTTATTTTAGTGATATTGAAGCTTTTTCATCATAAAAATCAAGTTTCTAAACACTTTTGGGCATAAAATCAGCTTTTGGTACTTCTACTCGTAGTTTAAACCCTAAACTAACGATAAGCTTCTCAAGGTTTGATCTTTCAGTTTTCTTAGTTACTCAGTGTTTTCTTGCTTGGATAAGCCCAAAACACTTCGACTTTGGATATCGCTTACACTCGGATAGTGTAAAGGATTTTGGGCAAAACCCTAATTTTACGCTATGTTAAAACTTATGTAGAACTCTTTACGCCTAAGATTTTTCTTACGCCTAAGCCTTGTCTTACGCATAAGCTAATCCTATGCATAATTTTTCTACGCCTAACTTTAGTTTACGATAATCTTTGTTCTCAATTCTTACGCCAGAAGTTTATCCCACGCCTGAAGTTCAATTCCTACGCTGTAAGGTTGGTTTCTTACGCGATAAGGCACTTTCTACGATAAGGTGTTCTACGCATAAGGTTTCTCTCACGCATAAGTCGATTTTCTATGCCTAAGCACTTCTTCAACAAACAACAAGTTTCACTCGACTACAAAGATCCATCAACACAAGTTATCAAAATAAAAATTTGATCATCAAGTTTTAAACATTCTTGTTATTTTAGTGATATTGAAGCTTTTTCATCATAAAAATCAAGTTTCTAAAAACTTTTGGGCATAAAATCGCTTTTGGTACTTTCTACTCGTAGTTTAAACCCTAAACTTACGCATAAGCTTCAAGGTTTGATCTTCGCTTTTGAGTTTACTCGTGTTTTCTTGCTTGGATAAGCCTCGAAAACACTTCGACATTGATATCTTTTACTGTGATAGTGTAAAGTATTTTTAAGCAAAACCCTAATTTTACGCATAAGCTAAAACTTATGCGTAGAACTCTTTAAGCCTAAGATTTTTCTTATGCCTAAGCCTTGTCTTACGATAAGCCAATCCTAACGCGATAAGTTTTCTACGCCTAACTTTCAGCTTTACTCTAATCTTAGTGTTTTCAATTGTTACGCCGTAGTTTATCCTACGCCAGTTCAATTCCCACGCAGTAAGGTTGGTTTCTTACGCTGAAGGCACTTTCTAAGCGTAAGCGTGTTCTACGCGGCCTCTACGCGATAAGCGATTTTCTACGCCTAAGCACCTCTTCAACAAACAACAAGTTTCATTCGACTACAACGATCCATCAACACAAGTTATAAAAAAAAAAGAGTTTTGGGTCATCAAGTTTTAAACTTTCTTGTTATTTTGGTGATATTGAAGCTTTTTCATCATAAAAATCAAGTTTCTAAACACTTTTGGGCATAAAATCGCTTTTGGTACTTTCTACCGTAGTTTAAACCCTAAACTTACGCATAAGCTTCTCAAGGTTTGATCTTCGTTTTCTTATTTACTCGTTTTCTTCCTTGGATAAGCTTGAAAACACTTCGACTTTTGATATCGCTACTAACGCGGATAGTGTAAAGGAATTTTGGGCAAAACCCTAATTTTACATAAGCTAAAACTTATATGAGAACTCTTTAGCCTAAGATTTTTATTACGCTTAAGCCTTGTCTTACGATAAGCTAATCCACATAAGTTTTCTACGCCTAACTTTAGTTTACTTCAATCTTAGTGTTTCTCAATTCTTACGCTGTGAAGCTTATCCTACGCTGAAGGTTGGTTTCTTACGATAAGGCACTTTCTACCATATGTGTTCTACGCTTAAGAAGGCTCCTCTCACGATAAGATGATTTTCTACGCCTAAGCACTTCTTCAACAAACAACAAGTTTCACTCGACTACAAAGATCCATCAACACAAGTTATCAAAAAAAAAGTTTTGGATCATCAAGTTTTAAACTTTCTTGTTATTTTGGTGATATTGAAGCTTTTTCATCATAAAAATCAAGTTTCTAAACACTTTTGGGCATAAAATCGGTTTTTGGTACTTTCTACTCGTAAGCGAAACCCTAAACTTACGCATAAGCTTCTCAAGGTTTGATCTTCGCTTGAGGTTTAGTGTTTTCTTGCTTGGATAAGCCTCGAAAACACTTCGACTGGATATCGCTATAACCGTGATAGTGTAAAGGATTTTGGGCAAAACCCTAATTTTACGATAAGCTAAAACTTATGCGCGAACTCTTTACTCAAAGATTTTTCTTTGCCTAAGCCTTGTCTTACGCATAAGCTAATCCCACGCATAAGTTTTCTACGCCTAACTTTCGCCACTTCAATCTTAGTTTTCAATTTACGCAGAAGTTTATCCGCCAGAAGTTCAATTCCTACTTAAGGTTGGTTTCTACGCATAAGGCACTTTCTACCCATAAGTGTTTTACGCATAAGGTTTCTCTCGCCATAAGCTGATTTTCTAAGCCTAAGCACTTCTTCAACAAACAACAAGTTTCACTCGACTACAAAGATCCATCAACACAAGTTATCAAAAAAAAAGAGTTTTGGATCATCAAGTTTTAAACTTTCTTGTTATTTTGGTGATATTGAAGCTTTTTCATCATAAAAATCAAGTTTCTAAACACTTTGGGCATAAAATCAGTTTTTGGTACATTCTACTCGTAGTTTAAACCCTAAACTTACGCCTAAGCTTCTCAAGGTTGCTTCAGTTTTCTTGGTTTACTCAGGGTTTTCTTGCTTAGATAAGCCTGAAACACTTCGACTTTGGATATCTTTTACACTGTGATAGTGTAAAGGAGTTTTGGGCAAAACCCTAATTTTACGCATAAGCTCAAACTTATGCCTAGAACTCTTTACGCCTAAGATTTTCTTACGCTAAGCTTTATCCTACGCATAAGCTAATCCTACGCATAATTTTTCTACGTCTAACTTTCAGTTTAGCCCTAATCTTAGTGTTTCTCAATTTCTTACGCTAAGCTTATCCTACGCTAAGTTCAATCCTACGCTAAGGTTGGTTTCTTACGCATAAGGCACTTTCTACGCATAAGCGGTTCTACGCGTAGGTTTCCTCTAGCGCATAAGCTGATTTTATAAGCCTAAGCACTTCTTCAACAAACAACAAGTTTCACTCGACTACAAAGATCCATCAACACAAGTTATCAAAAAAAAAAAAAGAGTTTTTGATCATCAAGTTTTAAACTTTGTTGTTATTTTGGTGATATTGAAGCTTTTTCATCATAAAAATCAAGTTTCTAAAAACTTTTGGGCATAAAATCAGTTTCTGGTACTTTCTACTCGTAAGCGAAACCCTAAACTTACGCATAAGCTTCTCAAGGTTTGATCTTCAGTTTTCTTGGTTTACTCAGTGTTTTCTTGCTTGGATAAGCCTGAAAACACTTCGACTTTGGATATCGTTTACGCTGTGATAGGGTAAAGGATTTTTGGGCAAAACCCTAATTTTACGCATAAGCTCAAACTTATGCTTAGAACTCTTTACGCCTAAGATTTTTCTTACGCCTAAGCCTTTTCTTACGCATAAGCTAATCCTACGCATAAGTTTTCTACGTCTAACTTTCAGTTAACGCCTAATCTTAGTGTTTCTCAATTCTTACGCGTAAGTTCAATTCCTACGCGTAAGGTTGGTTTCTTATGCGTAAGGCACTTTCTACGCATAAGCAGGTTCTACGCACAAACAACAAGTTTCACTCGACTACAAAGATCCATCAACACAAGTTATCAAAAAAAAAAAACGAGTTTTGGATCATCAAGTTTTAAACTTTCTTGTTATTTTGGTGATATTGAAGCTTTTTCATCATAAAAATCTAGTTTCTAAACACTTTTGGGCATAAAATCAGTTTTTGGTACATTCTACTCGTAAGCGAAACCCTAAACTTACGCATAAGCTTCTCAAGGTTTGATCTTCAGTTTTTCTTGGTTTACTCGTTTTTTCTTGCTTGGATAATCCTGAAAACACTTCGACTTTAGATATCGTTTACACTGTGATAGTGTAAAGGATTTTTGGGCAAAACCCTAATTTTACGCATAAGCTCAAACTTATGCGTAGAACTCTTTACGCCTAAGATTTTTCTTACGCCTAACCCTTGTCTTACGCATAAGCTAATCCTACGCATAAGTTTTCTACGTCTAACTTTCGGTTTACGCCTAATCTTAGTGTTTCTCAATTCTTACGCGTAAGCTTATCCTACGCGTGAGTTCAATCCTACGCAAGGTTGGTTTCTTACGCATAAGGCACTTTCTACGCATAAGCAGGTTCTACGCGTATGGTTTCCTCTACGCATAAGCTGATTTTCTACGCCTAAGCACGTCTTCAACAAACAACAAGTTTCACTCGACTACAAAGATCCATCAACACAAGTTATAAAAAAAAAAGAGTTTTGGATCATCAAGTTTTAAACTTTCTTGTTATTTTGGTGATATTGAAGCTTTTTCATCATAAAAATCAAGTTTCTAAACACTTTTGGGCATAAAATCAGTTTTTGGTACTTTCTACTCGTAAGCGAAACCCTAAACTTACGCATAAGCTTCTCAAGGTTTGATCTTCAGTTTTCTTGTTACTCTGTTTTCTTCTGCTTAGATAAGCCTGAAAACACTTCGACTTTGGATATTGTTTACACTGTGATAGTGTAAAGGATTTTTTGGCAAAACCCTAATTTTACGCATAAGCTAAAACTTATGCGTAGAACTCTTTACGCCTAAGATTTTTATTACGCCTAAGCCTTGTCTTACGCATAAGCTAATCCTACGCATAAGTTTTCTACGTCTAACTTTCAGTTTACGCCTAATCTTAGTGTTTCTCAATTCTTACGCGTAAGCTTATCCTACGCGTAAGTTCAATTCCTACGCGTAAGGTTGGTTTCTTACGCATAAGGCACTTTCTACGCATAAGCAGGTTCTACGCGTAAGGTTTCCTCTCCGCATAAGCTGATTTTCTACGCCTAAGCACTTCTTCAACAAAAAACAAGTTTCACTCGACTACAAAGATCCATCAACACAAGTTATCAAAAAAAAAAAAAAGAGTTTTGGATCATCAAGTTTTAAACTTTCTTGTTATTTTGGTGATATTGAAGCTTTTTCATCATAAAAATCAAGTTTCTAAACACTTTTGGGCATAAAATCAGTTTTTGGTACTTTCTACTCGTAAGCGAAACCCTAAACTTACGCATAAGCTTCTCAAGGTTTGATCTTCAGTTTTCTTCTTTGTTTACTCAGGTTTCTTGCTTGGATAAGCCTGAAAACACTTCGACTTGGATATCGTTTACGCTGTGATAGTGTAAAGGATTTTTGGGCAAAACCCTAATTTTACGCATAAGCTAAAACTTATGCGTAGAACTCTTTACGCCTAAGATTTTTCTTACGCCTAAGCCTTGTCTTACGCATAAGCTAATCCTACGCATAAGTTTTCTACGTCTAACTTTCAGTTTACGCCTAATCTTAGTGTTTCTCAATTCTTACGCGTAAGTTCAATTCCTACGCGTAAGGTTGGTTTCTTACGCATAAGGCACTTTCTACGCATAAGCAGGTTCTACGCGTAAGGTTTCCTCTACGCATAAGCTGATTTTCTACGCCTAAGCACTTCTTCAACAAACAACAAGTTTCACTCGACTACAAAGATCCATCAACACAAGTTATCAAAAAAAAAAAAAGAGTTTTGGATCATCAACTTTTAAACTTTCTTGTTATTTTAGTGATATTGAAGCTTTTTCAACATAAAAATCAAGTTTCTAAACACTTTTGGGCATAAAATCAGTTTTTGGTACTTTCTACTCGTAAGCGAAACCCTAAACTTACGCATAAGCTTCTCAATTTGATCTTCATTTTCTTGTTTACTCAGTGTTTTCTTGCTAGATAAGCCTGAAAAAACTTCGACTTTAGATATCTTTTACACTGTGATAGTGTAAAGGATTTTTGGGCAAAACCCTAATTTTACGCATAAGCTAAAACTTATGCGTAGAACTCTTTACGCCTAAGATTTTTCTTACGCCTAAGCTTTGTCTTACGCATAAGCTAATCCTACGCATAATTTTTCTACGTCTAACTTTCAGTTTACGCCTAATCTTAGTGTTTCTCAATTCTTACGCGTAAGCTTATCCTACGCGTAAGTTCAATTCCTACGCGTAAGGTTGGTTTCTTACGCATAAGGCACTTTCTACGCATAAGCAGGTTCTACGCGTAAGGTTTCCTCTGCGCATAAGCTGATTTTCTACGCCTAAGCACTTCTTCAACAAACAACAAGTTTCACTCGACTACAAAGATCCATCAACACAAGTTATCAAAAAAAAAAAAGAGTTTTGGATCATCAAGTTTTAAACTTTCTTGTTATTTTGGTGATATTGAAGCTTTTTCATCATAAAAATCAAGTTTCTAAAAACTTTTGGGCATAAAATCAGTTTTTGGTACTTTCTACTACGCGTAAGCGACCCTAAACTAACACATAAGCTTCTCAAGGTATGATCTTCAGTTTTCTTGGTTTACTCAGTGTTTTCTTGCTTGGATAAGCCTGAAAACACTTCGACATTGGATATCGTTTACGCTGTGATAGTGTAAAGGATTTTTGGGCAAAACCCTAATTTTACGCATAAGCTAAAACTTATGCTTAGAACTCTTTACGCCTAAGATTTTTCTTACGCCTAACCCTTGTCTTACGCATAAGCTAATCCTACGCATAAGTTTTCTATGTCTAACTTTCAGTTTACGCCTAATCTTAGTGTTTCTCAATTCTTACGCGTAAGCTTATCCTACGCGTAAGGTTGGTTTCTTACGCGTAAGGCACTTTCTACGCATAAGCAGGTTCTACGCGTAAGGTTTCCTCTACGCATAAGCTGATTTTCTACGCCTAAGCACTTCTTCAACAAAAAACAAGTTTCACTCGACTACAAAGATCCATCAACACAAGTTATCAAAAAAAAAAAAGAGTTTTGGATCATCAAGTTTTAAACTTTCTTGTTATTTTGGTGATATTGAAGCTTTTTCATCATAAAAATCAAGTTTCTAAACACTTTTGGGCATAAAATCAGTTTTTGGTACTTCTACTCGTAAGCGAAACCCTAAACTTACGCATAAGCTTCTCAAGGTTTGATCTTCAGTTTTCTTGGTTTACTCAGTGTTTTCTTGCTTGGATAAGCCTGAAAACACTTCGACTTTGGATATCGTTTACACTGTGATAGTGTAAAGGATTTTTGGGCAAAACCCTAATTTTACGCATAAGCTCAAACTTATGCGTAGAACTCTTTACGCCTAAGATTTTTCTTACGCCTAAGCCTTATCTTACGCATAAGCTAATCCTACGCATAATTTTTCTACGTCTAACTTTCAGTTTACGCCTAATCTTAGTGTTTCTCAATTCTTACGCGTAAGCTTATCCTACGCGTGAGTTCAATTCCTACGCCTAAGGTTGGTTTCTTACGCATAAGGCACTTTCTACGCATAAGCAGGTTCTACGCATATGGTTTCCTCTACGCATAAGCTGATTTTCTACGCCTAAGCACTTCTTCAACAAACAACAAGTTTCACTCGACTACATAGATCCATCAACACAAGTTATAAAAAAAAAAAAGAGTTTTGGATCATCAAGTTTTAAACTTTCTTGTTATTTTGGTGATATTGAAGCTTTTTCATCATAAAAATCAAGTTTCTAAACACTTTTGGGCATAAAATCAGTTTTTGGTACATTCTACTCGTAAGCGAAACCCTAAACTTACGCATAAGCTTCTCAAGGTTTGATCTTCAGTTTTCTTGGTTTACTCAGTGTTTTCTTGCTTGGATAAGCCCGAAAACACTTCGACTTTGGATATCGTTTACACTGTGATAGTGTAAAGGATTTTTGGGCAAAACCCTAATTTTACGCATAAGCTCAAACTTATGCGTAGAACTCTTTACGCCTAAGATTTTTTTACGCAAGCTTTATCTTACGCATAAGCTATTCCTACGCATAAGTTTTCTACGTCTAACTTTCAGTTTACGCCTAATCTTAGTGTTTCTCAATTCTTACGCGTAAGCTTATCCTATGCGTAAGTTAAATTCCTACGCGTAAGGTTGGTTTCTTACTCGTAAGGCACTTTCTACGCATAAGCAGGTTCTACGCGTAAGGTTTCCTCTATGCATAAGCTGATTTTCTACGCCTAAGCACTTCTTCAACAAACAACAAGTTTCACTCAACTACAAAGATCCATCAACACAAGTTATCAAAAAAAAAAAAAAGAGTTTTGGATCATCAAGTTTTAAACTTTCTTGTTATTTTGGTGATATTGAAGCTTTTTCATCATAAAAATCAAGTTTCTAAAAACTTTTGGGCATAAAATCAGTTTTTGGTACTTTCTACTCGTAAGCGAAACCCTAAACTTACGCATAAGCTTCTCAAGGTTTGATCTTCAGTTTTCTTGGTTTACTCAGTGTTTTCTTGCTTGGATAAGCCTGAAAACACTTCGACATTGGATATCGTTTACGCTGTGATAGTGTAAAGGATTTTTGGGCAAAACCCTAATTTTACGCATAAGCTAAAACTTATGCGTAGAACTCTTTAAGCCTAAGATTTTTCTTACGCCTAAGCCTTGTCTTACGCATAAGCTAATCCTACGCATAAGTTTTCTACGTCTAACTTTCAGTTTACGCCTAATCTTAGTGTTTCTCAATTCTTACGCGTAAGCTTATCCTACGCGTAAGTTCAATTCCTACGCGTAAGGTTGGTTTCTTACGCATAAGGCACTTTCTACGCATAAGCAGGTTCTACGCGTAAGGTTTCCTCTACGCATAAGCTGATTTTCTACGCCTAAGCACTTCTTCAACAAACAACAAGTTTCACTCGACTACAAAGATCCATCAACACAAGTTATAAAAAAAAAGAGTTTTGGATCATCAAGTTTTAAACTTTCTTGTTATTTTGGTGATATTGAAGCTTTTTCATCATAAAAATCAAGTTTCTAAACACTTTTGGGCATAAAATCAGTTTTTGGTACTTTCTACTCGTAAGCGAAACCCTAAACTTACGCATAAGCTTCTCAAGGTTTGATCTTCAGTTTTCTTGGTTTACTCAGTGTTTTCTTGCTTGGATAAGCCTGAAAACACTTCGACTTTGGATATCGTTTACACTGTGATAGTGTAAAGGATTTTTGGGCAAAACCCTAATTTTACGCATAAGCTAAAACTTATGCGTAGAACTCTTTACGCCTAAGATTTTTCTTACGCCTAAGCCTTGTCTTACGCATAAGCTAATCCTACGCATAAGTTTTCTACGTCTAACTTTCAGTTTACGCCTAATCTTAGTGTTTCTCAATTCTTACGCGTAAGCTTATCCTACGGTAAGGTTGGTTTCTTAAGCGTAAGGCACTTTCTACGCATAAGCAGGTTCTACGCGTAAGGTTTCCTCTACGCATAAGCTGATTTTCTACGCCTAAGCACTTCTTCAACAAACAACAAGTTTCACTCGACTACAAAGATCCATCAACACAAGTTATCAAAAAAAAAAAAAAAGTTTTGGATCATCAAGTTTTAAACTTTCTTTTTATTTTGGTGATATTGAAGCTTTTTCATCATAAAAATCAAGTTTCTAAACACTTTTGGGCATAAAATCAGTTTTTGGTACTTTCTACTCGTAAGCGAAACCCTAAACTTACGCATAAGCTTCTCAAGGTTTGATCTTCAGTTTTCTTGGTTTACTCAGTGTTTTCTTGCTTGGATAAGCCTGAAAACACTTCGACTTTGGATATCATTTACACTGTGATAGTGTAAAGGATTTTTGGGCAAAACCCTAATTTTACGCATAAGCTCAAACTTATGCCTAGAACTCTTTACGCCTAAGATTTTTCTTACGCCTAAGCCTTGTCTTACGCATAAGCTAATCCTACGCATAAGTTTTCTACGTCTAACTTTCAGTTTACGCCTAATCTTAGTGTTTCTCAATTCTTACGCGTAAGCTTATCCTACGCGTAAGTTCAATTCCTACGCGTAAGGTTGGTTTCTTACGCATAAGGCACTTTCTACGCATAAGCAGGTTCTACGCGTAAGGTTTCCTCTGCGCATAAGCTGATTTTCTACGCCTAAGCACTTCTTCAACAAACAACAAGTTTCACTCGACTACAAAGATCCATCAACACAAGTTATCAAAAAAAAAAAGAGTTTTGGATCATCAAGTTTTAAACTTTCTTGTTATTTTGGTGATATTGAAGCATTTTCATCATAAAAATCAAGTTTCTAAACACTTTTGGGCATAAAATCAGTTTTTGGTACTTTCTACTCGTAAGCGAAACCCTAAACTTACGCATAAGCTTCTCAAGGTTTGATCTTCAGTTTTCTTGGTTTACTCAGTGTTTTCTTGCTTGGATAAGCCTGAAAACACTTCGACATTGGATATCGTTTACGCTGTGATAGTGTAAAGGATTTTTGGGCAAAACCCTAATTTTACCCATAAGCTAAAACTTATGCTTAGAACTCTTTAAGCCTAAGATTTTTCTTACGCCTAAGCCTTGTCTTACGCATAAGCTAATCCTACGCATAATTTTTCTACGTCTAACTTTCAGTTTACGCCTAATCTTAGTGTTTCTCAATTCTTACGCGTAAGCTTATCCTACGCGTAAGTTCAATTCCTACGCGTAAGGTTGGTTTCTTACGCATAAGGCACTTTCTACGCATAAGCAGGTTCTACGCGTAAGGTTTCCTCTACGCATAAGCTGATTTTCTATGCCTAAGCACTTCTTCAACAAACAACAAGTTTCACTCGACTACAAAGATCCATCAACACAAGTTATCCAAAAAAAAAAAAAAGAGTTTTGGATCATCAAGTTTTAAACTTTCTTGTTATTTTGGTGATATTGAAGCTTTTTCATCATAAAAATCAAGTTTCTAAACACTTTTGGGCATAAAATCAGTTTTTGGTACTTTCTACTCGTAAGCGAAACCCTAAACTTACGCATAAGCTTCTCAAGGTTTGATCTTCAGTTTTCTTGGTTTACTCAGTGTTTTCTTGCTTGGATAAGCCTGAAAACACTTCGACTTTGGATATCGTTTACACTGTGATAGTGTAAAGGATTTTTGGGCAAAACCCTAATTTTACGCATAAGCTAAAACTTATGGGTAGAACTCTTTACGCCTAAGATTTTTCTTACGCCTAAGCCTTGTCTTACGCATAAGCTAATCTACGCATAATTTTCTACGTCTAACTTTCAGTTTACGCCTAATCTTAGTTTTCTCAAATTCTTACGCGAAGCTTATCCTACGCGTGAGTTCAATTCCTACGCCTAGAGGTTGGTTCTTACGCATAAGGCACTTTCTACGCATAAGCAGGTTCTACGCATAAGGTTTCCTCTACGCATAAGCTGATTTTCTACGCCTAAGCACTTCTTCAACAAACAACAAGTTTCACTCGACTACAAAGATCCATCAACACAAGTTATCAAAAAAAAAAAAAGAGTTTTGGATCATCAAGTTTTAAACTTTCTTGTTATTTTGGTGATATTGAAGCTTTTTCATCATAAAAATCAAGTTTCTAAACACTTTTGGGCATAAAATCAGTTTTTGGTACTTTCTACTCGTAAGCGAAACCCTAAACTTACGCATAAGCTTCTCAAGGTTTGATCTTCAGTTTTCTTGGTTTACTCAGTGTTTTCTTGCTTAGATAAGCCTGAAAACACTTCGACTTTGGATATCTTTTACACTGTGATAGTGTAAAGGATTTTTGGGCAAAACCCTAATTTTACGCATAAGCTAAAACTTATGCTTAGAACTCTTTACGCCTAAGATTTTTCTTACGCCTAAGCTTTGTCTTACGCATAAGCTAATCCTACGCATAATTTTTCTACGTCTAACTTTCAGTTTACGCCTAATCTTAGTGTTTCTCAATTCTTACGCGTAAGCTTATCCTACGCGTAAGTTCAATTCCTACGCGTAAGGTTGGTTTCTTACGCATAAGGCACTTTCTACGCATAAGCAGGTTCTACGCGTAAGGTTTCCTCTACGCATAAGCTGATTTTCTACGCCTAAGCACTTCTTCAACAAACAACAAGTTTCACTCGACTACAAAGATCCATCAACACAAGTTATCAAAAAAAAAAAAGAGTTTTGGATCATCAAGTTTTAAACTTTCTTGTTATTTTGGTGATATTGAAGCTTTTTCATCATAAAAATCAAGTTTCTAAACCATTTTGGGCATAAAATCAGTTTTTGGTACTTTCTACTCGTAAGCGAAACCCTAAACTTACGCATAAGCTTCTCAAGGTTTGATCTTCAGTTTTCTTGGTTTACTCAGTGTTTTCTTGCTTGGATAAGCCTGAAAACACTTCGACTTTGGATATCGTTTACATGGATAGATAGTGTAAAGGATTTTGGGCAAAACCTAATTTTACGCATAAGCTAAAACTTATGCTTAGACTCTTTAAGCAAGATTTTTCTTACGCCTAAGCCTTGTCTTAGGTTCGCATAGTAACTCCTACGCATAAGTTTTCAACGTCTAACTTTCAGTTTACGCCTAATCTTAGTGTTTCTCAATTCTTACGCGTAAGTTCAATTCCTACGCGTAAAAAAAAACAGGGGAAAAAGCAAGCTTTCTTACGCAAAGCACTTTCTACGCATAACAGTTTCTCTCATAAGTTCCTCTACGCATAAGATGGTTTTCTACGCCTAAGCACTTCTTCAACAAACAACAAGTTTCATTCGACTACAAAGATCCATCACACATTATCAAAAAAAAAAAAAGTTTTGGATCATCAAGTTTTAAACTTTCTTGTTATTTTGGTGATATTGAAGCTTTTCATCATAAATATCAAGTTTCTAAACACTTTTGGGCTTAAAATCAGTTTTTGGTACTTTCTACTCGTAAGCGAAACCCTAAACTTACGCATAAGCTTCTCAAGGTTTGATCTTCAGTTTTTTTGGTTTACTCAGTGTTTTTCTTGCTTGGATAAGCCTGAAAACACTTCGACTTTGGATATCATTTACACTTTGATAGTGTAAAGGATTTTTGGGCAAAACCCTAATTTTACGCATAAGCTCAAACTTATGCGTAGAATCTTTCGCCTAAGATTTTTCTTACGCCTAAGCCTTGTCTTACACATAAGCTAATCCTACGCATAATTTTCTACGCTAACTTTCAGTTTACGCCTAATCTTAGTGTTTCTCAATTCTTACGCGTAAGCTTATCCTACGCGTAAGTTCAATGCCTACGCGTAAGGTTGGTTTCTTACGCATAAGGCACTTTCTACGCATAAGCAGGTTCTACGTGTAAGGTTTCCTCTACGCATAAGCTGATTTTCTACGCCTAAGCACTTCTTCAACAAACAACAAGTTTCACTCGACTACAAAGATCCATCAACACAAGTTATCAAAAAAAAAAAGTTTTGGATCATCAAGTTTTAAACTTTCTTGTTATTTTAGTGATATTGAAGCTTTTTCATCATAAAAATCAAGTTTCTAAACACTTTTGGGCATAAAATCAGTTTTTGGTACTTTCTACTCGTAAGCGAAACCCTAAACTTACGCATAAGCTTCTCAAGGTTTGATCTTCAGTTTTCTTGGTTTACTCAGTGTTTTCTTGCTTAGATAAGCCTGAAAACACTTCGACTTTGGATATCTTTTTACACTGTGATAGTGTAAAGGATTTTTGGGCAAAACCCTAATTTTACGCATAAGCTCAAACTTATGCGTAGAACTCTTTACGCCTAAGATTTTTCTTACGCCTAAGCCTTGTCTTACGCATAAGCTAATCCTACGCATAATTTTTCTACGTCTAACTTTCAGTTTACGCCTAATCTTAGTGTTTCTCAATTCTTACGCGTAAGCTTATCCTACGCGTAAGTTCAATTCCTACGCGTAAGGTTTCCTCTACGCATAAGCTGATTTTCTACGCCTAAGCACTTCTTCAACAAACAACAAGTTTCACTCGACTACAAAGATCCATCAACACAAGTTATCAAAAAAAAAGAGTTTTGGATCATCAAGTTTTAAACTTTCTTGTTATTTTGGTGATATTGAAGCTTTTTCATCATAAAAATCAAGTTTCTAAACACTTTTGGGCATAAAATCAGTTTTTGGTACTTTCTACTCGTAAGCAAAACCCTAAACTTACGCATAAGCTTCTCAAGGTTTGATCTTCAGTTTTCTTGGTTTACTCAGTGTTTTCTTGCTTGGATAAGCCTGAAAACAGTTTGACTTTGGATATCGTTTACACTGTGATAGTTTAAAGGATTTTTGGGCAAAATACTAATTTTACGCATAAGCTCAAACTTATGCCTAGAACTCTTTATGCCTAAGATTTTTCTTACGCCTAAGCCTTGTCTTACGCATAAGCTAATCCTACGCATAAGTTTTCTACGTCTAACTTTCAGTTTACGCGTAATCTTAGTGTTTCTCAATTCTTACGCGTAAGCTTATCCTAAACGTTCAATTTTGGTGGGAAAATTTCAGTAAAATTTAATTTCTACAGGAGACTAAACGTTCAATTTTTACGCGAGATTCAAATTTTGGTTTAACTGTGAAAATTTTGGTCAAAAATTTAAATTTTTGGGCCCAAAATCGAATTTTTCGGGTCAAATTTTGCGTCAAAATTTCATAACTCAAATTTTTCCTACAACCCTGATATTGCATTTTATAGTGAATGTCAAATTTTGGGAGAGAAAATTTTTCAAAATTTTTTTTTGTGGAGGGAAATTTTGAAAATCAGTATATCGGCCTTCTCTGTGCTATATCGACTTCGCACCTTTTCTCTTTGATTCTTCCGACTTCTTCACAACAACCAAGGGGGAGAGAGTATGTATCAGTTAAGGTCGCAGATGAATGAGATTGAGATACATATGATGAATCGATGCATGGAACAGTTTCGATCACTTTATTCACACCTTAAGGTCCTCTCAAACAAAGAATTAGCAGGATCTCGTCCCGAGTATGGATTCAAACGAGCCTTTCCATCACTCTTTGGAATAGACTTTGACATCTTCACTGATACAATGTTTCACAACGTAAATCAACTTGAATACCAACTCAACAGAGAAGAAATTAACGAGAATGAATCCACATCCGCTTTTAGAGTCCTCAAGGAACAGTTTCAGCAGTACATCGATTCGCGATTTTATGACACTGAAATGACAACTAAGCAATTCTTAGTGTTCACTCAAATGCAGACTCAAAATTTCAACGATATATTGCTCCAACACTTGGAAGATATTGAGAAAACAATCGCCGAAAGAGTTCTTCATAGAAAAGTGCATGCCAAAAGAGTAAATGAACAGAAGTTGCAGATTCAAGAAGAGGAAGTTAATATGGCTAAAGTATTGGATGCTAATTCGGATGTCATGATAAACAGCGGGACAGAATCGGAAAAGCAAGATGACAACAGCAGATCAGGGGATGATATTGATGTTAACTGTGCAGACATCATACCCATCTACGACACAAAGCCGAACTTTGATGAAGAACAAATGGTTGAGGAGGATATCGTTCCAACATATGACACAGAGCCGATTTTTGACAAAGAACAGGTGGTCGAGGTACAATCTACTATTGCTCACATTCTACCTACTGATGCGAAACAATAAACTGAGCAACCTGATTTCAGAAATGAAGGAGAGGTTGACCAGTGTGTTGCACAATGTCCAGACAACTGTCTTATGTCTGAGCCCTTACTTGCAAACAATTCTACTGAAATGCCAAACAAAACTCTTGAATCTGAAAACATTTTTCCTAAAAAGACCATTGCTCAGCTTCAAAAGGATTTTTCAAAACTAGAGCCACATTGCAAATCTCTTGAACTTAAAATGCAAAGTAATCGTGTGGATACATTAGTAAAATAAAATGAGCATCTAAAGGCTCAAATTCAAGCAAAGGGGCTTGCACATGTTGCTTTACAAAACAAACTGAGAAGATTAACTGACAAGAGTGTGGATACTCAGTTTTCAAAACCAACAATCTTGGGGAAATCGTCGCTTCAACCTTTCAGAAAACAATCAGTAGTTAGACAACCAACTGCATTTAAATCTGAACGTTCTAAAGCTTCTAAACCACGGTTTGCCTCCCAAGTTGTTGAGCATAATCATTCGTCAAAACCAGTCACTCCACATTCCTGGCCTAAGAAAAATTTTTTTCTGTTCTATTAAACCTGGTTCTATTAAATCTGTTTCTGTTCTCCTGGCCGTCTAGGATTAGTTCAACACTTGTCTAAACCGAGCATTAAAATAAAAATTCATATGATTCACATGACGCTGACAGAACTATGATTTAGAAAAGGCTAGGGAAAGAGCACTACTCCGAAAGGATGGTATCTTAGGTTCACGACCTCGTTTGATGCCTTCTAGTGTATTACTGAACACAGCTTGTAGTACCAAACCAAAACCTAAGCTTACTCAACAGACAGTTAGAAATAACCCGTTGACCTAAAAGACAAATTTCATAAACCTAATAGGTGGATCAATATAGGACGCAACTCTTCCCCAAAAGAAGTTTTAACTCCCCTAGATCTAACCTTAGATGGAACCAACGGGTAGAGTTTTCAAAACTGTTGGTCTTAGGGTTCCTACAGGCAAGATACTATTAGTTTTGCATCAAAACATTTGTGAATCCTACAACATCCATCCCTGAGGCGAGAAAGGAAATCATCAAAATAGTATGTTTAGGTGTCAAGAAGATAATTGACACTACATCTTTATACTTCTAACATCTGGAACCCAGTTACACTTTGGGATCCATGTTTTCTCTATCTTGCCCCCTCCTACTTTCTATGAAGGTACAACGGCTATGGCTTCGGAATACTTCAGTTTCGGACCCGTTTCTCACCGTCTTAAATTTAATGATCATTCAGCTGCAACACCATTGTACTTAATCTTCTTGAATTGGAAACTTTGCTCCACTGTTTGAAGATTCGTTCAAAAGTCGTGCTTCAGATGTATCAAATGTTTCTGCTGCACAACTTTATCATATTCTAATTCTTGATACACCCTGAATCTACAACAATAGTTGTTGTAGCTGCACCTCCAATCGAATCTCTGATAACAGAAGATCAAAATGTTTCCAAAAACAATGACACAGCTGATGATCGACAAAATGAATGAGTTGAGAAGTTTTTTATCAGCAGTTGATTCTCACGAGATATTTATGGTTCTTCACACTTGTTCGATTAATTGGACATACTTGGTTTCGCTGTCTCTTTATACATGGTTTCGCTGTCTTCAATTCATCATCAACATACGTGGTGTATGATTGTGATTCATTGAAAACATCGAGGGGGAGAGAGTGTAGGTGATCATTGGTTTCCTTGTTTTTCCACATGCTTCCTTGCAAAAACCCAATGCCTTCTTGAATTTCTTCAATTAGGGGGAAGAAATAAACAACTGTGGCTCAACCCTCACTTTGGTGTTATCGTCTCGATTTCACGGGTTATCTTGTGTGAAGTTACCTAAATATGATGTTATGATGCCTCACACACGGGCATTTTATCGAGCATTTGCATATACACAGTTGATTAGTATTCCGATATACCGCAACAATCAAGGGGGAGTCATTTCATTTCGTCTTTCGTTGTTTGATTGGCGTGATGTGTCTACATACGTGAGAAGATATTGTTGATTTCTGGCACGTTACCCTCGAACGGACTTTCCGCAACAAGTCAGATTCTCTTGGTGTGGTTTACTGCTCATCTACAAATTCCGCTGCATACTGAAAACTTCAAAAGTTAGAAGAAATGTCTACTACATCAAAGTTTCGAATCTGCTGAAAACGGTTGTCAGTTTGAGGGGGAGCTGATCTTGAAACATCGTCAATTGGGGAGAGGTTAATTTGTTTCATAATTATTACATCTTTTCCCTATATGGTTTGTGCACACATAACAGTGTACAACACGTTCTTGTAATGAAAGGACCCTGTGGTACGCTTCAGTGCCACAATCCTTATCAAAGGAGCGAAAGCTTCTTACTTTTGAGTAAAACTTATCAAAACTTTCATTTTTCAAAGTTTTGCTCCAAAGAACAAGTACTTTCCCTTATGTTTTCAAAACCTCAAAAGTTTATATCACTTTTAGAGGGGGAGTATTTGATTATAAAATTTGTTCACAAATTGTTCTTCATGGTAATCTTACCACAAAACTCGAAATGGTCATATTCGATATCAAAATTTCTTCAAAAATAAAATTTGATATGCCATTTTTGAGGGGGAGAAAAATTATGTGATAAGAAATATGTTGTGAATTGCTATTGAATCCTCGTGTGAAAAGACTTCAACCCATGAATTGACGGGATCTGAACAGTCATACATTGAAAAGATCTGTCTTCCAAGACTTATCCAATTAAATTGTACCTATTCGAGAAGCTCTTGATAGACATGAACTTTGACGGGTTTGACAACCTTTCGGGGTTGTCCACATCTTCAAGGTAGTTATTAGAGCTAGTTGTCACCTAAAAGCTGACAATGTATCTCTTTAACTATGCAACGTAATCGTGTCTCGCAAGGAATTGTCTATCTTGAGACGATAAATTCAAAAAGTGCGCGCTCCTCTCTCATCATGCAAATTTCTATCAAAACACTTAAGCATGTGTGAAGGGGGAGTATTTCTGCAAAATCTTAAAGTCTCAACAGTGGTATTAAAATGTTTCTTATTCATAACCACTTTGAGAGATTTTCATGAAAATGGTTATATGGAAAAGGAGTTATAAGGTGATTAAGGTTAGGAATAACCGTCCTATGATCCGCCAGAGCCGGAGGGATCTACCCAAGGACACTACCAATAGTTAGAATTAGAAGTCCTTAGTATATTATAAAAGGAGAAAATGAGACGGAGAAGAAGAGTTGAAGAATTAAAAAAAAAGCAAAGAAAGGTGAAAATAAATAGCCCTCCAGATTATTCAACTTAGGGCAGACACAGGGTTCAATTCATATGCTACTGGTTGTCACTTGATGACACCGGTATTGAAGATTAAATTCTTCATGGACCCAGTGACGCATGCACTAAACCTTCTTATCCACTTAAGTTCCTCTCAAAAGAAACTTGTTTTTCTTCACAGGGAACCCACGTAACTATCGGCTTTTCTCTCTTGAGATGGCTGGATTGAAGAAAAGAGACCCTCTCCCTAAGTCTCCGCTCAGGAAAACCAAAATGCACTATTGAGTCTAGAGCCACGAGATTCATCAAAAGATCTCTTAGGTACACTTGACATCTCATCACTTGTATTTCAAGAATACGCTTAGTGTGTCTCAAATGGTCTACAGTCGTGAGGTGATGCTTCGGTGTGCCTCAGCGACTCATCTGAACTGTAGGGTACTTCGGTACAATCGCGTTATCTCACTTGTGGACTCCCGTTCAGAACACAGCCACTTTGTGAGAATTAGAGTTGTGTTTTCACACTATGCTGTTAAAACTCTCGAAGGTTAAACTTGTAAGTCTGGAATATGCTTATCACTAACCATTCTTATGTTTTCTTCTTATGGAAGCTCTGGAGCACTGATCTGCCGATTCTTCACATGCTCATACCAAAAACATCACTAATGGAAGTTCTCTAAAAAAGGCAACACAAAGTCAGAATGATTCTTCGTCAAGTCAAAGAATCTACAAAGTTTAAAGACTAAGAGAACTACATCAGTACTGAAATCCAACGTCAAAGAGCGTGTGAGCATGTTGAATAAAGACGTGGAGACATTGGAGACACGAAGCAGACCTGATGTAGACCAGATGCAGACAACAACAACTTACTATCACTACCATCACAAAGAACAAAGATCAAAGAACAAAGAAATTGATGACGTCAAAGCAGAATACTTCAAAGGAAACAATTTCTCTACACTGGGGAGATTGTTCGAATCAAGACACTTCTCCTCACAAGAAAGAAGAATGTCAGAAGACGTCAAAGCTACATCATCAACACCTACAATGTTTATCACTCTTTCATTCATCACCAACACTTAGGGGGAGATTGTTGGAATCACTCCTAACCATTAATTCAAGTGTTAGTGATTCATATGTAATAGTTAGCTTAAATAGGCCCTTTATGTTTGTTATAAAGCTAAGGCTTATGTAGAAGGCCCATAAGCCTTGGCCCAAGCCCATAAGAAGGGAAGGAGTCTAGATGTGTTGCCCTAGCTCCTTGCCCTATAAATACCTCTTGTAAACCTTCTATTGACGGTTGGTTGTTCGTTATATCATTTCACATTTATGCATAACCTTTCTTATTCATTCGTGTGTGTGTGTTAAGTGTTCAACTGATCACTCTTCTTCTCTATTTCTTATATTGATGCTTGTGTTACAAATATGGGAACCTAACATTAAGTTTAGTTAGAGTATATTCGCATGTGAAGAATATCGAGATTAGCTATTATTTTGATTATTTAAGTTTTCACAAATGATATCATAAAATCATAACATAAAATGATGCAGAATCTAGTACCTTGTTAATTAGATAATACTTATTACCTTACATACAAATAGTCCAAAATAGCACATTCTTAAACATATACAAAACACATTCATAATCCTAAAAATCATTAGCATCACTGCAAACTTCTTTGAGTATGTTGATAAGATTTTTGGCACATTCAAACATCTCTGATACTTAGCTTTGACAATCGCATTATGATCTTTCAAATTCTTAAAACTGGTTTTCATCTCTTCATACTTCGCTTCAGCATCAGCATTATAATCTTTGTAAATCTTAAAATCAGCTATCGCCTCTTCACACGTTGCTTCCAAATTAGCATTATCATCTTCGATCCTCTTAAAACAAACTTTCATATGTTCATACTCATATTCATACTCAGGAAGTTGTTCAATCATTCTCTTCCTCTTATCAAGGGTTATTATACAAAAAAGTCACTAAAGTTTGCGGGAAATTTGTCCTAAGTCACTATAGTTTAAAAGTTGTCATTCAGGTTACTCAAGTTAACGGTTTATTATATGGTTTACCCAACGTTTAAAAGTGACATTCTTGTTACTACGAGGGTGGGCAACCGGATGATTTACCGGTCTCTTTCCACGTCATCACTATAGTTTGAGATGTACAAGCGGTACTATAGTTCACGGGGTTTATTAAATAGGTTACTGAACTTTTAAAAAAAGTTACTATCCGTTTTTATACATTTATGTATGTTTTATCTGTTTTCGTATTTTTTACGTTTTTCTCCATTTTCGTACGTTTTTATACGTATTTATACGTTGTGTACGTTTTATTTGTTGTCGTTCTTTTTTTAAGTTTTTTTCCATTTTCGTACGTTTTTGTATATTTCCGTATGTTTTTTTTACGTTTCTATCCGTTTTTATACGTTTGTGTATGCATTTCTCTTGTCGTACCTTTTTTTACGTTTTCGTACATTTTTGTATATATGTTTGTCCATTTTCGTACGTTTTTGTATGTATTTATCCATTTTTATATATATGTGTGTACGTTTTTCTCTATACCTTTTTACGTTTTCATACATTACTGTATGGTTTTGTTCATTTTCATACATTTGTATGTTTTATATGGTTTTATGTTCTATACGTTTTATCTTCTTTAAAACGTTTGTATGTTTTATACGTTTTTACGTATAAAATGTAAGAAAACGTATAACAACATCCAAAAACGTATAATAACATCAAAAAATGTATAATAACGTATGAAAACATATCAAAACAAAAAATTACTTCCAAAAAGTCTAATAACCAATTATGTAAAAAAAAAAATAAATAAAAATAAAAATACAAATGTTGCAAAATTGTAAAAAAGCGTGCAAAAACAGACAAAAATGTAAAAGAATGTAAACGTATAATAACGTCCAAAAAGTTGTTGTAAAAAACGTATAAAAATATACACAATTTTAGCAACTTATTTGTATATTAACTTAAATGTAAAAGAATGTAAACGTATGTAGTACTTAAATGAACATTTTGACAAACTTTAGTAACTTATTTGTATATTAATTCATTTTTTTTAATATAAATGAAATCTAAAATATTTGCCACGTAGTATTATTACCGTAATCTAGGTTTACTAAAACTAGAATAAACCAATAAACCGGTCACAATAAGTTGAGTAACCTGAATGACAACTTTTAAACTATAGTGACTTAGGACAAATTTCTCGCAAATTTTAGTGACTTTTTTGTACAATAACCCCTCTTATCAATCAGCTCTTGTTTCTCTATAAAATTTCCTTCTATTGGGAAAGTCTTTCCCGGCTCACGAGCAATTACCATTCTCTTGAAACGGTCTATCATGTCTTTAAATAAACAATCGTGCAAATTAGTACAATTCGGAGTGCATGTACCATCGTGACACAAAGAACACGGCATTTCGTAAATGATTGTGATGATTGATAATCTAATTGATCTAAATGTTAATTGACTAAAATATCACGGTACAAGTGAAAGGTAAATTTCACAAATGAAATGGTGTTTTTAGTTTTTGTGCAGACAGCTGTATTATTTATTAACAATTTGAATTGGTGTATATTGTGAATAATCCAAAGTAACTGTAAGAATTGCTGTTTGCAAATGGGTTATTTGTGGTCACTAAGAGTTAGAGTATCAGTGGCCTCTGCATTTTACTTTTTTTGACTTTTTTTGTGAACTCTAGCATTTGGCTATTTTGTTTTCACCTGTTTAAAGGTAAGGATGTCAGTTGCTTTTTGGGAAATGGTTTTTGTATTTTTAAATCAATTTAATAATCTTCAACAATCAACATCCACACATTCCTCGAGCATGAGCAATGCATCAAGTCATAAAAGACTTGATGCATTGAATACAATTAAATGGTTGAGGTAAAAAGCTTTGCAAAACCAACTACTCCAATGCAAAAAGCTTTTGCAATAACTTTTGCAAATTTCATGTTGGGTGTAAAATGAAAGTTTAATAAATACAAAAGCTTTTTAACAACAGCTTCAAACGCTTGAAGTTTTACAAGTGTTTTTGTAAAAAGTCTTCTTCAAAGTTATTGCCACAATGGAAAAAGTCATTTGAATAGCTTATTAGAATAGTAAAAAGTCTTTCATCAAGTTGCCATTGCGGATGCTTACCCTAGGTGACTTTCATCGAAGAATCCAAATAAAAAAATCGTTGTCTTTTTCTTCTTTTTTAGAAACAAATCCAGGTTTGTTGTACTCCCCCGTATGTACTTTGTTACATTATTCGTTCATATATTTATAGAGTACATGAATATAAATAACTGTGCAGCTTTATATTTTATATTCTATTATTAAATATTTATTTAATTAAAAGTTATTAAAATTGTTATTAGAGTTTATGTTTTATAGGTATGGTCACTATACCCCTTAAAGTCTAGTGGTTGATTCTAATTGTTATTAGGGTTTATGTTTTATAGGACATGGCGGAAACCAAAGAAGTCATATTTAAAGTTCACCACAACGGGAAATTTGAATTTCAGCCACTCCGCTATGTAGGCGGTCGCCTTGCTGATGTCTGGTGTTTTAGCTCCACCAGGGGTGCATTTACCAGGGTGCTTGATCATGTTTTCAATGATATTGGAGGGAAAAAATGAGCTTTATTTTATGCTGCACCAAATAAGGCACTCGAAGATAGTTTTTCAAACGAAATTGCCCAATAACATAAACTTGATTGTCAGAATTTTCGTGTCTAGTTAGTAGATGACGATAACGGTTGCGTTTGCTGATTAGAATAGCACAATCGGGGATAAATACGCCCAAAAATACTAACAACTGCTATAAGAGTTAAAACTGTTGTTTTGAAAGTAAAAATTAGTTTTGATTCAATTGGGGATAAAAAAAATAAAGAGTTACAACTGCTAGCGCAAAACATAGTTTAGACCCACACACAACATAATTCGCAACACCTAACAATCTGTTGCAATCAATTTCGAAATAAACATCAATGTTGCCCAACTCTTCTGCTGCAACTCACAACATGTTTGCGTTTTTGGAAAAACCAAAGGAGGCTACAGGGTTTAACTAATTATAAAGTATGTGCATATGTAAATACGCAACCACTGCTACAGTATACGCAACCACTGCTAGTGTCGCTGAAACCACCGCTAGTGTCGACGCAAATATCAACTTTGTTTCTGTTTTCCAAATCATTTGTATTAAAAAAGTCCCTAAAGTACAAAATGGTTTTTTGCGAATTAAAAGGTTAACTAGTTGTAGTTCAAATTTTAAAAGTGAAATTTAAAGCGCCGATATGAATGATTTACTTCACTTTGTCAAACGTGCATAAGCAACATTTCCAAAACCAACAACATATGTGGAAGCTACATTTTACCAAAAAAAAGTACATACAGACATAGCAAACTTTCAGTACATAAAAGGATAATAAAACGATAAATTCAAGCTGTTTATAATTACGGATAAGGCTTATCCAAATACCAAAAAAGGAGAGAAAATCTGCAAGTAAATATTCACGTTCCTTCCCTAGAAATTTTATGACAAATCCAGCAGGAAAAATAGATGCCCAGGATAGGAGCCTAGGCACGTGCCTACCCACAAAACAGTAAATGAAAATTAATGATATTGCGTGCAAGAACTGTAAAATCCTCGCTATAAATACGAGAGGTAAATAAATGGAAAGCACATAAAAAAAACAAAAAAAACAACCATTCCTCCACCAACAAAAATAATTCGACCTATACCTCAGGCAACAGACAAATTTTAGAAACACCAAAGAGAAGTTGAAGATGTTATTAAGAAAAAGAACATGATGGTACACAGTACAATAAAAATACATTCGTCCGCCAACAACAACGCGTTGCCCACGCACGGTCGTTTCCAAAAAGCCCATACATAGCCTAAACCTTTACCCCCCAAAAGAAAACATAAGCGCAAAGCAGATGCTGCGAAAACTGAAACATGTTCTTAAATGACTACTAATAACAATTCTTCGTTTCTAAAACGACGAAAATGACCCATCTCCGCGACCATTCACAACATTCCTTCAACCAAAACCCGTGTCCTTTATGGTTTGTGGAAGCCTGCCTAGACCATATGGCGTACCAAAGGTGTAAGTTTAAATCGATTAGACTCTCATTAGCCATTTGGGATGTTTAAAGTTCAGGAAGTTCCTTCTTAACCTCGCTCTTCCCGAGCGGAAGAAGGAAGTATATCATGGGTATTGGGTCGAAGGAGTGACAGAATGTGCAAAGAGAGGAAAACAACACGGCTGAAAATTATGGTCTCAGTCCTCTGTTGATTGCAGCCCGGCCCCGCAAGCAAGTGTATGTCTACCATTCCTGGCAGATCGGGTTGGATAGACTGGGTTAAAGGTAAAAATGAAAAGCTTGCGGGCGCCGGGATAAAATAAAGAGAAAACCACATAAAGAATTCACAAAAAAATCCCATGCTGACGTGTGGTGGATGATTGGTGTATTTTGTGACCGTTCTTTCTCCTCACTCTAATTCAAACCTATCACCCTGACACACGTCAGCGTGTGGATTTGTTTTTTGTGAATTATTTATGTGGTTCTAGCATTGCTCTAAAATAAAAGCTGCGCGGATGGAAAAACTACCCCACTAAAAGCTCTTCCAGTACCGCGCAGAGGGGCGGATTTACACGGGAAACCCCTTGAAAGGCCTATCGAACTTCTCAGGGAATCCTGTTGATCCAAGTTAATCAAACGATCCTTATAGAAACTGACTTAACAATAACTTGTTAAATACTACGCGGAATATAATATTTAACCTTAAGAAGAAGAACAGTAATAACACTTAAACACCTCAATTATATTAATAACGAATACTGTAACAGTTTTAGGGTTTTACAACCTTGAAGTGTATCGACCTTAGATATATCAAAACATACGTATATCTAATCTAACCTAGGACCTCCTTTTATAGGCTAAGGAGTCCTTTACATAATACAATATGTAACCTACAAGATAAATATCTTTTCCATATTTATCTAATACAAAATATTAAACCGACTAAATAGACTAGCAGTGGTTACAATACATTAGCCGTGGTTTCATTATACTACTAGCCGTGGTTTAACTCCAGCAGTGGATTCCTTCTTCTAGCCGTTGTTACATTTACTCTAGAAGTGGTTCCATACTTAGAATAATTTTTGATCAGTGGAACTAAAAACCCAACAATCCTCCCCTAAACTTGATATTTACCAACAAAACATCAAGTTTCTTTTAAGCTCAAAACTTCTTACTTGGAGGATGTATCCAAACACTTACTATGATTCAAAATCTTTTCAAATTTCCGCAGCAACCTGTAAGCTTGATAATCAAAGGGTTTATGCAATTTCAATCCACGAGGCTGTAACATCTGAGTAATAACTTCTGGATGATTATTCAATTCCGGATAATCAGTTTCTACACACATATGGATAATCAGTTTCTCCACAAGGCAGATACAAATCACCAACTTGAAACACTGCCATTGTAGAGTCCTTTCCATTCAGGTTCATCATGAGTAGGTTCAAAAATCATCTTCAAATTATAATAAACAATCCTCTCATGATAGTCAGCTGGTGCCACACCTCCAAATCTATCTTTATATAACATCCAAATAGCCATCAGATCATCTCTTTCCAAATAGTAAAGCATTTGTGAAAATTTGATACAACCAAAACTCTCAACATTGGCTCTTTCAAACTCCCAAAATCCTCCATTCATATTAAGCTCAAATGTGTAAGAAATTATCTGATGATGACTTATAAGAGATATTGTACCACTAACCTCTAGTTCTGTTTCTTTTGAGAATGTAGTAAGAACCATCAAGCTTTTCTTACTTTCTTCAATCTCCTTTTCAGTCTCTAACTCAGATGTGAAATCCACAGCTTTAGACATATCAGCCTTCCTCTTCAGTCTTCCTTGAGGTTTAGCCTTAATTGCCAAAGGTCCTTGTATGTCTGCAATCTTTTCAATCTTCTGAAATAGTTTATCAATAATAGGATGTGTGGCCTTTGTTCCTTGTGGATTAAGATTAGCTTCCAACATTTTTCTGGCCACATTCTTTGATATTGGATAATCTTTATAAGCAAAAATAAAGAACTTCTCTTTTGTAGTCTGCACAGCATGAACTTTGCAATATGAATACAGCAGCCACTCAACCACCTCACAGTCTTCCCAAAATTCATCATTAGGATTAGGCTGACACAAATTCTTTACAGAAGTCCATACAAATTTAGCTAACTTTCTAGTTGGACCAAACTTTCCATACCTAAATTCCATTACCTTCCACAGTTGTTCCAGATCACCTTTAGTCATAGAATCCAATAACAATCCAAAATTGAGATATATACCTTTCCACCCATCAGCTCTTGTAATCTCAATTACTTCTTTACCATGCTCTATGATAATTTGCCAATCTTCAATAGGATGAACAGCTCTTAATGGAGTAGGATTAATAGGTACAGATGTATCACATTCCAGAAGATACATTTCTATTATTTATTTCTTCTCCATCTCTTCATCCACCTTTTGTCTTTTTGAACTAGATTCCTTCTTAGAATCAGCTTTTCTCTTTAACCACTTAGCTTCTCTTTCAGAATTCATAGGATTGAAATCGTCATTCATTCTCATACTTTGCTTATAAATCTCTTCAATCCTCTCATATATACACTTTCTTAAATCTTCACCCTTATACAAGTCCATGTTTCTGATAATCATCATCATTGAATTTCTCATTTGACTCTTTGTAGGTAGTTTCTTCTTTCTAACTTGCTTTCTCTCTTGACTTAACTTCCTTGCCCTTGCAGCCAACACCTTAGCCCTCTCATCAATAGATAACAGTGCCCATTCTTGAGTAGAATACTCTTTCTTTATCACTTCAGAGGCTTCAAGAACAAACTGATGATCATTCCATTCTGCTATCAATTTCTGAGTAGCTTCTTCATCTTCTTTCTTTTTCCTTTCTTCAGCTGCTTCTTCTTCAACTAGCAATCTTTCACCAAACTCGTTATCATAAGAAATCTGCTGTTGCCTATTCTTAAACTTTAAAACTGGCTCAGCAATACCTTTCCCATTTCCAATGTCTAGTAAAACTACCTTCTTCATAGGTTCAGGTCCAATTGGTTTCAGAATAAGTGGAACATGTATAATTGTAGGTGTAGGGTTGGATGAGGTTTGACTTAAGTTTATCAGTGTAGTAGCAGCTTCCTTCTCAGCTTCTTTAGTTTTAGGTGGAGATATAACAGTGGTTGTGACTATGGTAGAAGTGGTTGTTACAGCAGTGGATGTGTTTAAACTAGCAGTGGATAGGTTTACCTCAGATGAAGTTGCAGCAATGGTTTCAATTAAACTAGTCGTGGTTGCAGCAACACTAGCAGTGGTTGTTGCCTGCACCACGTCCTTCTCCTTGTCTTCTGCTACACTATTCACAGTTTCAAGTACTGCTTCATTTCCATCTTTATCAGACACCACATAATCACCTCCTTGATCTCCACTATCCAAATCATCATTCATGTTCACAGCAGCCTCCCTCGAATCTATGCACTCACTCCTCCCCTGTTTGGTTACATCCTCCAAATGAACATCCTGAGAGAAGTGCACCTTCTTTCTCTGATTTCTAACCTTCCTTACAACAGCAATCCCTGGTCTTTTAACCTTCTCCAAAACAAACACCCTGTGCTTCAAAGTTCTGATATGTCTGCCCTGAAACACAGCAAGCTCTTGAAGACTAGATATTGTTTCCTCCATCTTTGTACATTTAGCCATCAATTCAGGTAATTGTTCAAGAATATCCTCCCCACTTCGACCTGTGTTAACTGGTCCAAGAGGTGGTTCATTGGAAAAGCCATCATGTACCTGAGTAGGATCCGTCAATTCAATATCATGTTCCAAACTACCCTCATCACTTCGAAATGTAACCCTTTTGCTTTCCGAGAGTGAATCCTTGGTAAAAACATAGCATCAGACCTAGCCTGATAATCTATGCACCCTGAATAAGCCATTTGGCTAGGGATTCTTCCACTTGTGTTGAGTTTCAAGGAACTCTCCACATTAGGAGTTGCCAAAGGTTGGGTCTTATTTATGATTCCACTGTCCTGACCAACATCTAAGCATGAGTCAGTAGTGGAAGCCCTTCCAGTCATGTCACCTCCACTCCTTGTGACAGCCTCATCAGCTACACCACTAACACCAGCCTGAGGTAGCTTGGTGCCCTTCCTCCTTCTCATAGTACACAAAATCCTAGTGGGTTTAGAGGTTGAAGTTAAGGGTCCAGCAGTGGGTGTAAGTGTGATAGCCGCGGTTTCAGTTATAATAGCAGGGGTTTCAGCTTCAGTGAATTGGGAAGGTTGGGGTTCAGGTACATCATCAAAGTCAGGAATATCTAGGAAAGGAATCATATTAGGAAACAAAAACCTTAGGAAGCATATAATGAACCTCATACTCCCTATGATGATCAAGAGGTTCTGCAATCTGATAATTCTCAATCAGTTGAACAAACCTAGGGTACAAGTAATACTTACCCTTCTCCCTAATGTTCTTCAAAAAACCATCAAAAATCATCCTAGACCAATTAAATTCCCTCCCTTCAGAAAGACAAATAATTGCAGATGCAATTTGAAACTCATCAAACCTCGTGGTCTTATTACTCATACATCAACAAAGTGTGGATCAAAACTTCCCTGAGGTGAAAACATACCTTTATGAAATTTAGTTCTACCTTCTCTCCTTTCATAAAGAGATCTCTCTAACCCTTCAAAAATATAGCACATCGAAAGATTAACCACCCCATCAGCATCCTCTAACTTCAAGATAGTCCTAATGACCTCCTCATTAACCAAAATCTCATTCTCATCCACAACCGTTCGAAGAACCTCTAATCCATCTCTCTCTTGTATCTCAGCACTCCACCAAAATTGATGTACATATGTTTTAAGAATTGTTGGTGCTATAGTTAAGGCATAGTGGATGGAACTGTGGTTAAGAAAATCAATCATCTCATGAAAGCCTGCTGATTGATTGTTTTTGATCAAATAAGCTATTAGGTTATGGGTTTTGGAATACAACGACGGCATTGTGATGAGTGATGTGATATGATGTGGGATTGTGAATTAAGCAGTTGGGAGTGGTTAAGGTTTGTGTGAAGCGCCAATTGGAAAGGATTTGAAGATAAATTAAATGATCTGGCAGCGATTTGGCGAAATAAATACATTAGCACCAAAGTTACAAAACAGCCCCTCAAGTATCCATCATCAGCAATACGATGGCAGTGGATTGAAAACCAATAGCAGTGGTTTGAGATGCTCTAGCAGTGGATATAGCAAGCACTCTCCAATCTTTGACTAAGACTACAACAACAAAATCTAAGCCAAAAATAGTGATATCAAGCATTAGTATGAAGGATTACAAAAGATTCACTAAATTTTTTTTAAACTAACACAGCAACAGCTCCAAAAAGCTCCAATTTATACAAAAGCTCCTTCATACCTGTACATAACAAACACAAACCAAACACTTGAAACATAGTTAAGGTTAGCAATGGTTAGGAAATAACTAGAAGTGGTTTCAAAAATTATTTTGGCAGTGGCTAGAATAATTCTAAACACGTAGTCAAAAGGTCAACTCCAAGTCATTAATCCGTCTACCAAAGTCAAAGACTTCATTTACTCCTCAACAACTCACACCTTCCCCACATTAATCACACTGATTTCATATTTACTCTATTTAAGACCATCTTACTCACATACCACAAATATCACTCACATTCCCAAAATTCTCTCACTAAAAACACTTGAAAACATCATATCACCAAAAAGCATGAGTTACTCAAACCCTATCAATCTTTCAACAGACAAAACTTCTTCTGACAGTGTTTGGGAAGAGTTTCTGAAAACAGGCAGGGTTGAGGAAGAGGTTTCATCAAAGAAAAGAGCTCACTCTGAATCTTCTAAAGGTGGTTGGAACAACTACTTTCCACCACGGAAAACATCCCTCTCATGTGTGAAGAAAAACCCTTCAGCTGCTGGACCTTCTGCAATCCAACCAAGGCCTCAAGATGCTATCATTAAAGAATCCAGTTCAGACCTAAGTTCCGTGCCAAGTTATGTGTCTCCATATGAAGGTAATGATTATGAAACTTCTTCAAGAGTCCATGTTGTGCCTCCCCTTGCTGTAGTGATTCCATCAAAAGAACTTTAAGCACCACCTCAACAAGCACTGTTGACAGCACCTCCACCAGAGGGTCCATCATCATCCACACCACCCATCAGAGGAAGGGTGACTGGGCTTGCATGCCCCAAAGTGTGGGAGATGATTGGTGGTCGAAGAATCTAGAAGGAGATGCCAAAGTGGGGCATTGCTAAGAAGCCTTAGGTGGTGTTGGGGAATGTTGTGAAGCTAGTGTCCTTAGTAGGTTGTTTAAGGAAGTTGTCTTTTGATGTAGTCTGCTGGTAGTTAGTTCTCCATGGTTGTAACATCTGCATCTCAGTATGCAGTTTTATCAATAATAATAGTTCCATGTTTGTCTTTTAAGTCCATTGCAGCATCTTTGGTTATGATTTATTTCCTTTTCTCTGCAAAATAGTTAGTGGGAACACAAAGAAACAAGCAGTGGATAGAACAAAACTGTTAGGATTTCAAAAATCCATAGTGAAGTGTCGGTTACCCCAACTATAGTCTAGCTAGGTTAGCTTCGTGAACATATCGTTATTTCATTTATTAGTATAGTTATTAGCTTAGTGTAACACCGTGGAGGAAGGACGGGTCTTTACCTACTGTATGCCTGATCCACAGCCCGACATGATGGCGTATTGTTTGTAACTATAAATACCCCTTCCATCCTTGGAAGGGGTGGTGCTTCATTCTCAATCTAACCTTCTCTTTTTGTTTATCTCTCTAGAATCACCCTCTCCTCTCTTCATCTCTCTAAAACCATGGCTCTCTTGTTTTATCACCATCCAAGACCACCCGAATCATCATAACACAATACATGTAAGATCCTAAAAATGGTATCAGAGCCAAGGTTTTTGTGTTTTGATGATTTATTGTGGTTTTGAATATTGTTTTAGACTGTTTTTTCACCTTTTTTTTATGTCGGAAAATTTTTATTTTTATTGTGCTAAACAGTTTTTTAACAAAGTTTATGTATCTCTCTTTTGGTCTCAAAAAAGTCCTGGTCTTTTCATGTATACATCTGTTTTTTGTGTCCACTTTTGTTGGTCCAAATAAAATATGATTTTTTTTGTTACTAAACTGTGAAGTTATGTGGTCATAAGTCAGTTTCTATAGTCAAACTGTGGTCATAAAGGGTCAAAAGAAGCAGTTTTTATGATGTTTTTCTCGGTAAACATGAAGCTGGTCGGAAAACATGGTCGGAAAACTCGCCGGAAAAAAGTCAAAGGGTCAAAACCCTAAACTTACGCATAAGGACTTTTACGCGTATGGAATACGCGTAAAAACAAGGCTACGCATAAGCTTTTACGCTTAAACTCTCTTCTTCAGAAATATTACGCATAATTGTGAAGTTATGCGTAGGAATTGTTATGCGTAAGGTTTTTACGCATAAGCCTTTGCTTACGCGTAACCTAGACCATGTTTACGCATAAACAACAATGTTACGCATAAGCAAGTATGTTTATGCATAAGGAATGTTAAGTAAGAAGCAAAGGTTTACGCTTAACTGATATTTTTACGCATAAGGTAAATGAAATAGAAAAAGCTATGCGTAACATGACCACGACCACAACTAATACCATATACCAAACCACCAAGACCTCATTATCAATACTTTCATCAGTCCAAGAAAAAAAATAACAAAAACGGAAAACAAAATGACAAGAAGCAACAAGTGATTCGACTCAATTCAAAAACAACTTTCGAACCCTCTAAACCTAATCTAGACTCACCAAAGGACCCTCTCTATCACTCCCCATCTCTCATTCAATTCCAAGACTAAAAAATTAAATAACATTCATGAAATCTCAGATATAGTTCAAGTTTTTTTTAATCTTTTATAGATTTTCTACTGAACCTTCAATCATCATCGATTTATTTTGGAAACCTTGTTTCCTTATTTTCCAAAACATAAAAAGAAAGGATGTATAACAAAGGTGTTATAATCATTTCTTGTTTCGTTCAAGAACTCAAAACAAAAAGAAATCACAACATTTATAACCTACCCGTGACCTCAACTGAGATCTTGAAGCCCCAAGACGTGTTCTTGATTCGCTGAAATAAAAAGGAAAAGGTACGGTAGTGTTTGTGTGAGATGTGTTGGACTCGCAGTGTGTTCATATGATTCGATTGATAAAGCTGAGAGGAGATATGATTTGAGATGAATTGGTGAGAGAGTTTCAGGTGTGGTAGGCGGATGCTTTGTGATATCTATTTTTAGGTTTAGGGATAAGAAGAGTTTTAGGTTAAAAGTGAAATTCAATGCAACGTTTTATCTTTTAACCGGATGGTGTGCTAATAGCGTTTGGATCGGGCCTCACTCACTTGGAATTGGGCTTTAGCATATTTCAAATCTCGTTGGGCTTCAAAGGATGAAGTGGACTGTGATTTGTTGTTATATCCGAATATCCAATTGATTGAGATGAGTATAAGGAATTAAAATTGTTATCCAAATTTTTACTAAAATTTTGGATACAATTTTTTATACAAAGAGTGGTATTTTGGTATGGTATATAATTTTCAAGGAGGGATACATAATTCACGGCTTGAGCGAAAATTTGAAAAATGGCTACTGGGTTTTTGTACGGTATTACTTACGAGTTATTAGCAGTATCGGGTTATCTCCATATGTGGTCATTACTATTAGCCGATGAGTCAATGGAGGTTCAATTTCAGAAATTCCTATAAGATATTTGACGCCACAAAATGTCAATGATACTTCACAGTCTAAGCAAAATCTTTCTAAGAATCGTCGGTACGTCGATCATATTTTTCAAGATGTTTGCTTATGACAAAACTTTTAATCGTGCAAATAGTCGCTACGTTATGATGCTTCCGAAAGTTCGAAACCATCATGGGGAAGCGTGTACTTTGATGTGTTGCGGTCAACCTCGGAAGTAGTATATATTACTTGCTTAGTATGGTTTGTGAAGTTGTCTACATATGGGTAAGAATTGTTGATGATGAAGATGATGTTGATGAACGTGCATGTTCCTAATAGATATTCACTTAAACCAAAGTTGTCATAACACATTCAAGTACGACATTGTTTACGGTTTGTCTTGATTTTGTAAAAATCCCTTTGAAAAGAACCTATTTCTTAGTTTAAATCATAGACTTGTAAAATCCCGTGACAATGGAAACATCCTAGTAAAAGTAATGTGCATTTTCGGATCTATCTTGCGGTTTATTCTTGGTTTTGTAAAAATCCCGCGAAAGAAACTATTTCTCGGTATAGACCATAAAATTGTAAAATCCCGTGATGATGGAACCATCCGGAGAGAGAGGTAATATTCGGGATCTTATCTAATGCTAGTGCTACGGTTTCTACTTCGAAGAAGGGATAAAAGGGTGTACTTCATGTATTGGATGTATGTTTGTGTTGGGATATGAAAGTCTTTGATGACATGAAAGTACTGAAGATATGAAAGTGTATGTACAAAATCTTGGAAAAAGTCAAAGAGTCAAAGTACTGCTAAAGACAAAGTCAAAGTACTACACCTAAAAGTCAAAGTACTGCAAGAACAAAAAGAAGCATTATTAGTTTATGGAAAGTATTGTATTCTATGTTTAGATTACTTGTCGTATAAGGTAACAAATTGTAAACTGACTAGGATATCCTTGAGCCTATAAAAGGACTCCTAGATTGGCATTAGATGTACGAGTCTATGAGTTTTAGAGTTTATGAATTCACAAGTTGATTAGTGTTTTAGAGAGAAGTTCGATTATCTTAGAGTTGTATTAGAGTATGTGCATAATAAGCAGATTTAGAGTTTATAATAAAAGGTTATTCTTCTTAGCTTTGTTAAGTAAATTCAGCGTACTTGATAAAGATTGCTCGGTGTTTCTTTGTTAATAACTTAGGATTTATCCGAGGTTATTAAACCTTAACAAGCTAGTTAAGTTAGTTTGATTAAAGTATATCGATCCAACAAGTGGTATGAGAGCTTGTGTGGAAACTCGACTAGGAAGAAACCTACTTCAACAATATTCAAGATGTCGACTAAAGCTGTTCCACCACCCTCAATCACCTCACTCAGAATTCCAATAATCAAGAAGGAGAATATGATCTCACGGTGCATGAAGATGAGGCAGATACATTGCCATTACGAGACCATGCTCTATGGAATGTAATTGTGAATGGGAATGAAGTTGTTTCAGAACCCATTGATATTCCTGGACAACCCAAGGCACCTAAGGCAATATTACCAGCAGCAACCTTAAGGAATCAAGAGAAGGCACTCAACATTCTCTTATCGCCATTCGGATGGTCATCTTCTCAAATTTCATGATGCTAAAGATGCTAAACTCTGGGTGCTCTCAAGACAGATTGGAGGAATGAAGCCTCTAAAAGATGCCGAAATTTCTTTGAAACAACAGTTTGAAACTTTCACAGTTGGTGAAAGAGAGTCTTGATCTTTGCATATGATAGGTTTCAGAATCTTCTCAACATGTTGGAGCTATACAAGGCAGAAGTATCGGTTGAGGATGATAATTTGAAGTTTCTAAGGAGTTTGCCATCTTCATGGCATGTGATTGCTACAATGATCGGAGGACAACAAGGTTTGGATGTCATGGACTTTGATGATCTCTATCATCAACTTAAGGTGTATGAGCATGAGATGAGTGGTCAAACAAATTCTAAGTCTCACAGTATTGCTTTTCTATCATCTGAAAAGAAGGCAAGTACTTCCATTAAAAATCTTTCTCCTCAAAGTACTATTTCTCAAAGTACTGCTTTGTCTACACCCTCCTCATATGTTCGTGAGGCCTCACCAACTAGCACTATGGCCTCAGATGAAGTTATGTGCTCCTTCTTTGCACAACAAGCTAGTTTACATGTCACTTATGAAGAAGATCTAGCACAAATTGAAGAAGATGCACTTGAAGAAATTGATATCAGGTGGCAAGTTGCTATGATCCCTGCAAGGATCAAAAAGTACATGAAGAAACAGGCAAAAAGCATTGATTTCAAACCAAAGCAGGGCATAACTTTTGACAAATCTAAAATTGAATGCTTCAATTGTCAAAAGACGGTCACTTTGCAAGGAAGTGAGGTTTGCTAAGTATCAAGCAAACAGGACATCTGAGAAGCCACAACTTGAGCTTAAGGAAATTCCAATTCTTGAAACAAAGGCTTTGGTTGCTCAAGAAGTTATCGAAGTTGGTAGGTGAAGAGTTTGATGATGAACCAGTGACTTACTGTATGGTAGCGATGGAAGAAGAAATTGAAGATTCATTAGAAGCATTGGATTGGAGCACTGTTTTTCTTGAGAACTGAACATCTTTGTTTTGGAATCGATGATGGCTTTGGAGGATTTGTTGGAGCAAGGAAAGTGAAGATGTCTGCTAGCATTGGTGGCTACTTCACCAAATCAATCTCTATCTCGAGGTATGCTCAAATTGCTATGATTTTTATCATAAATTACTTAGCGGTTATGTGATTGAGAGAGATAATTGTGTTAAGGCTAGGTCTGAGGTAGCAGGTTATCAAATAACCTTAGAATCTATGGAAGCCAAAATCTTAGCACATGAAACTAATGAAGTAGCTTGGGCTGAAAATATGAACAACAGGATTACGGTTAAAACTTAGTGAATGGAAATTAAACGTAAAATTGCTGAAATTGAGAAATAACTAAGGAAAGAGATGATTTGTTAGCTAAGTTTCTTTGCTTGGGGTGGCTGATGCATCACATGTTTCTTATGTTCAAAAGCAGCAAAGAGCCTACCTTAAAACTGGATTAGGTTTTGGAATGGATTTTAGTAAGTTAGAAGAAAACCAATCTAGTAATGAGGATGAAGGTGAGTATGAGGATATAACCACTAGTGATGAAGAACTCATTAATTATGTAGATACATCTAGTAATGATGGTTCAATAAGTGACTCACCTCCTGAATATAAGAAAGCTAATGATTATCATCTTTTTCCCCATCCCAGCATTCATCAACCCCTAGGCACGATGTTTCTCGTTTTGGAGTAGATAGTCTAGAGTTTAGGAAAAAGCTAGTTGCTCAATCTAAGTCTGAAAAACCCAAGAACCTGTTGAAAATGATGTTCAAAATCAAGCGGTACCTTTAACTCAAAATCTTTATCACAAGCATTCCTTCTTCAAAACCTTTTCAAAAGCGATCTTGCTAAACCTTTTTGGAATAATTTTGGTCAAAACAGGTTTAATCATTCACCAAGAAGGCAAAATAATTTTGGGCATAGACATAGAAGATGTCACTTTGGAAGTATGGGTGAAAGCATGTTTTTGTGTGTTTTAGTCCTACTCATCTAATTAAACAAGGTCGCGATCACACTACTTGGTATAGAGATCTAGGAGATCTCACTATCAACCTAGAAGGTATTACAATCCCACATAGGAGATTTAGATGCTTGAGAACCAGAAGTGTTAAAACGAGAATGGGTTAAGAGGAAAATGCTATGAGAGGAGACGAGACAGTACTTTTAACCAAAAGTGAATCGATATTTTTGTGATACAAGAAAAAGAGATTTGTGTTGAAAAACCAGAAAGTTTTGAAAAACCACATGCTAAAGATCAAAAGATAATTTTGGATCATCATTTGAAAGATAGTGGCAATTACATACTCAAAGAATTTGAGTTTGTAACTCCACAAGGAACACAAGTCATAATGGCTTGGGTTCCTAAAAGTTCTAACTCTTTTCTTTGTGCGGGGCAACCCGAGAAGAGGAGCTTAAAGTTCATCTTATTGTGGATAGTGGTTGCTCTGGAAGTATGACAGGAGACAAAGAGATCTGTCTGATTTTAGGAAGATTAGTGGAGGAAGAGATGCATTTGGGAATGATCCCAATGGAGGAAAGATTCTTGGAAAAGGGACTATCAAGCGAGGGCTTATAGATTTTGAGAATGTTAGATATGTGAAGGAGTTAAAGTTCAATCTATTGTCATTATCACAAATCGTGATAAAAAGCATCTGTGTTATTCAGGACTGAGAATGTCTTATCCTTTCCTCACTTTAAGCCTTGATGATGAATTAGTTTTTCTTAGAGTACCAAGGACAAATGATGTGTATAGTTTAGACATGAAGAGTCTACATTCCTATGGAAGAGCCACATGTTTGGTGGCTAAAGCAACATCTGAAGAGGCACATCAATGGCATAGAAGATTGGGTCATGTTAACTTCAAGAATATCAACAAACTGGTCAAAGGCAATCTAGTTAGAGGTTTACCTTTAAAGACTTACAAGAATGATCAATCATGCTTGGCATGCAAGAAGGGTAAACAACACAAAGCTTCTTGCAAGAAGCTTGAGGAGAGAACTATTAGAGAACCCTTGGAGCTTTTACATATGGATTTGTTTGGACCTATTTCTGTGGCAAGTTTAAACAAGAAAAATACGCTTAGTTGTAACAGATGATTGCATTAGATTCAGTTGGGTATTTTTCTTGGGTTTTAAAGATGATACTTTTGATGCTATTCAGACACTGATTATAGCCCTTGAAAACCAATTGAGACTCAAGGTTAGAGGTATTAGATGTGACAATGGGATTGAATTCAAGAACAAGCTTATGGATGAATTTTGTGCAAACAAAGGCATAAAGAGGGAGTTTAGTATTGCAAGAACACCACAACAGAATGGTGTTGCAGAAAGGAAGAATAGGACTTTGATTGAAGCGGCAAAGAACAATGTTAGCGATTCTCACCTACCTATTCAGTTTTGGCAGTAAGTCTTGCTTGTTATGTACTTAACAAGTCTCAGGTCACTAAACCAGGATGAAGACACCTTATGAATTGCTGATGGGCAATAAACCCAACATTAGTTTTATGAAACCTTTTGGATGCCCTCTTACTATTTTAAACACTATTGATAATCTGGGGAAGTTTGATGGCAAGTCGGAAGAAGGATACTTATTGGGTTATTGCACTAACAGAGGGGCTTTAGAGTATATAACAGAGTTACTAAGAAGGTTCAAGATTGTCTTCATGTTGAGTTTTTAGAAGATCAAGACAATGAGAAAGGTAAAGGTCCGGATTGGATGTTTGATCTTGAGGTTTTAACTCCATCTATGAACTATGTACCTGAGAAAATCAACCATTGCACAGTGGAGAAGATTTACAATATGTTGTTCATGGAGTTCATATTAGACATGATCTTTTTCTGATGAGATCTGTTAGTCCAAAACAAATCTTGAAGTTCCAAAACAAAATACTTGTTGCCCCCATCAAAATCTTGTTGTTCTAGAATCTTCTTTATCTGCTGAGGATCAATCTATTCAAGAGGAACTTAATCAGATGCTTCTTCAAGATGTTTAGTACATTCTTACACTGATGAACAAAGGAGAGCTTATGAAGAGGCAAAGAAGAAGAACAAGACTGAGAGTACTCTCACGGTACTTTGGACAGTACTTTTCGAACAAAATCTTGCTGCACCTTAGCAGTACTTTAGATGATTTGGATGATCATACCATGCCTGGATTAGAAGATACTGATGATGAATTTGAAGATGAAGGTATTTTTCCAAATTCCAATGAAGGTCTGATGTTACTAATTTGGAGGATACTTGGAGTTCCACGTCTCTCAAACTTAAGAACTCATAAGGATCATCCTTCGATCAAATCATTGGTCCTTCTACTTCGGAGTGATGACTAGACCAGAGCTAAGACTTTCTACACCTCACAATGCTTTACTTAGCTTTGTGTATAAACAAAAACGGTGAATCATAAGGACCATCATACCTGCTTATTTACTTGTTTTATCTCTCAAGAAGAACCCAAGAATATTGCTCAAGCTTTGACTAAAGAAAGCGGGTTGAAGCTATCAGGGGAAGAACTTCTTAAATTTAAACTTCAAGAGGTTTGGGTTTTATGTGATCTTCCAAAGAGGTAATGTTATCAAGAATAAGGCAAGGTTAGTAGCACAAGGATATAGACAAGAAGAAGGAGTAGATTATGATGAAGTGTTTGCTCTGTGGCGAATAGAAGCTATTAGAATATTTCTTGCTTTTGCTTCTTATATGGGATTTCAAGTTTACAAGATGGATGTCAAGAGTGCCTTTTTATATGGCAAGATTAGAGAGGAAGTTTATGTCAAACAACCTCCTGGTTTTGAAGATCCTAAACACCCAAACAAAGTCTACAAGGTGGTTAAGGCTCTTTATGGCCTTCATCAGGCACCTAGAGCTTGGTATGAGAGACTCTCCACATTCTTATTGCAACATGGATATGAAGGGAGCTATTGACAAGACTTTGTTTATCAAGAGAGACAAGAAAGATATCATGTTAGTTCAAGTTTATGTTGATGATATCATCTTTGGGGCTACCAAGCAGTCCATGGTTAAGGAGTTTGAGCAGCTGATGCAGAAAGAATTTCAAATGAGTTCAATGGGAGAGTTGACTTTCTTTTAGGACTTCAGGTTAAGCAGTCAAAGGAAGGTATTTTTATCAGTCAAGACAAGTATGTTCTGAGACATACTTAAGTTCAATTTTGATGATATGAAGACGGTTACTACACCTATTAAATCTATCAATTCATTGGGCAAAGATGAAGATGGACAACCTTTTGAAGTCAAGCTTTATAGATCAATGATTGGCTCTCTTATGTATCTCATTGCATCAAGGCCGATATTATGTTTGCGGTTTGTCTATGTGCTAGATATCAAGTCTCACCAAAGATCTCTCACATGAATCTGAAGAAATCTTCTGTTATTTGAAGCAACAACCGAAGTTGGGGTTGTGGTATCCAAAGAGTCACCTTTTCACTTAGAAGCTTTTTCAGATAGTGATTATGCAGGTGATAACTATGATAGAAGATCAACCACTGGAGGATGCCAATATCTTGGAAGAAGATTAGTCTCTGCGGAAATGCAAGAAACAAATAATTGCAGCAACATCCTCTACTGAAGCTGAATATGTAGCTGCTGCAAGCTGTTGTGGACAAGTTTTGTGGATGCAAAATCAGCTCTTGGACTATGGATTCAATTTCAAGAATACTCCTATTAACATTGATAATGAGAGTACTATTTGTATTGTGAAGAATCGGTCTATCATTCCAAGACCAAGCACATACAGATTAGGCATCACTTTATCAGAAATTGCTATGAGCACAGGCTTATTAATGTGATTAAGGTTCACACAGATGATAATGTAGGTGACTTACTCACCAAAGGTTTTGATGTTTCTAGATTCACTCACTTGGTGGTGAGCATTGGCATGATTAACTCCTGAGCTACATTTAAGGGGAGGACTATTTAGTATTTGTATAGTCCGTGTAATGCTTGAGGGAGGATAGTTATGTATACTTAGTTGATACTTAAGAAATTGGAAAAGTCTTGTTTTCGTGAAAGTACTGCTTGGAAAGTCTTGCTTGGGAAAGTCGCTTATGCGTGGAAATCTTGTTTGTCTTATTAAAGTCTGTTCAAGGATATCTTGAGGGTAATTAATGTGCTATGGTAACAATGTTATTTTAGGTTGTGATTTTTCAAATCTACCTATAAATACCTACTTTCGATTTTCCTCTCATATTGATACCTTAGAATCTTTTCCATCTTTCTCTCATCATATTCATATTCTTCGATTACAACTCTTTTGTGCTTACATAATCAACAATGGCAAATCGTCCTACTGTTTCAAAGCATAATATGGTGGCTAATTTGGATAAGGCCGGCGAATATACTTTTTCATGATATAATTGATTATCTTATTGGTTCGCCTATCAGTTATGCTCTTTTAGTGGAGCCGGATATAATTGAGCCCTGGATTCAAGAATTTTGGGCTAATGCTAGAGATAACATGGAGAATGATGAATATTATATTAGATCAACATTCTTGGAAGAACTGTTAAGATTACGAAGACTCCATCGAGAAGATTTATTGTTCCATGATGCAGATGGGGCTCTAAGGTTTGATAAGCAGTTGATATGGGATACTTTTCGACATATTGGTTATGAAGGATCTTTGAATGAACAAACGTTTAGAAAACAACTATTTTGTCCGCATTGGAAGTTTTTGATTCATGTGTTGCTCCATTGCATAAGTGCTAAGAGTACCTCTTGGGAGTAGTTTGGGTCAAATATAGCATCTGCTATGGTTGGGTTAGCTACAGATAGAGTTTTTAACTTCTCAAGGCTATCTTGGATGGAATGCTCTCACATATCTCACATGGATCTACTTGGCTAATGTACCCAAGGTTTATCAGGGTTTTCTTGAACAAGCAACTTCGATGTGCCAAAACCTCTGACTTTATTGCCTTTGTTGTTCAACAATCAAGATTTTTACCTTTATGGCCAAAAGGAGTGTTTTATTCAGGGGTCAAGATACTCCTTTAACTACTTCCATGATGGATGTTGTTCGGTACATTAGACGTCACGGGCGATGAGACTCTTGAAGGTACTGCATCTGCAATGCGCATCTGCAAGTCTTGCTTCTTCACAGGCTACATAAAGAGGTACTGCATCTCTACAAGGTATTGCTTCTCTAGTCTTGAACTTCAAGAAGATGTTGCAGTTTCACCTTCTCCATCTCCACAAGGGTACATTCTGTTTCTCAACGAGGATCATTCACCTTTTCAAGGAGAGGATTCACATACCATACCTCCTGATGAAATCACATTGGATAATTATGTTTTGACAAGGGAGTTGGTCAAGTTGAAAAAGACTACGAGTTCAAGCCAAACAGCTAAAGAAATTAAAACTGAAGTTTAGAAGGCTAAAGACTTTTGTGTGGCAATTAGTTGAAGAATTTCGAATCTGGGTTAAATCAAAGAAAAAGGCGCAAAACCAGTCTCGAAAAAGCAATCGCCAAAAGGTTCATCAACAATCTTGTCAACTGGGGAGGAATTTAGAAGAAGATAATTTGAAAGAAGATGTTGAGAAGGAGAAAAAGAACACTGAAAGTCTTGATGAACAAGAAAAGATCATTCAAGATCTGATGAACAAGGCGAACAAGTTCAAGGTCTTGAACAAGTTCAATCTTGAACAACAAAGTCTTGCTCTTCAAGCAAAGTACTTTTAGACAAGAAGTGATAACTCCAAGTTTTGAATTTTGAAGAGGCTGGTCCTTCTACAACCGTTATACAAGAAGAGGAGGAAGCTATACTCAAACCAATTCATTCTGCAAGTGATGATGAGTTCATTGCTACAATTTTAGAAGATTTATCACAACCTAGAGGTGGTGTTACTATTAGAAAGTGCAAGAAGATGAACAACAAAGAACTTCTCAACATGCAATTGATCCTAAGGATAAAGGGAAAGGTGTTTTAGTAGAAGAAAAGAAGAAGAAACTTACTTTGGCGGAGATTAGAGAAATTGAAGTTGCTAGGAATGAAGCTGCTGCTAGAAAACTTCAAGAAGAGTTAAATGCTAAAGATAGAGCAGCTCGAAGCTAAGAAGCTCAAAGTAGAAGCGGCTAAAAAGTTGAAAGCAATTAGATCTTTGAAGCTGATGAACCATTACATCACCTACTCTGTTAGATATATGCATAGAAGACCTAATTTAGCTAAGGACAGGAATGCTATGATGGCATATTTGAAAGGTCGAGGGTATAAAGGATTGCGAGAAACTAAATTATGTTGACATGAAAAGACTCTATGATCTTTGAGACGAAGCTTATAAGAAGAGTGTTGCGAGATATCAAGGATTTTAGAGAAGAAGCTTCTTGAACTTGCTGAAAGGAAAAAGAGCTTAAAAGAAAAAGAAAAACTGAAGATCAGATATAGACAATTCTCAAAGAAAGAAAGAGTTGAATTAAGATCTGAGTCTAAAGATGCATTAAGAAATTATCTCGAGTGGTAGATTTTGATTATTCAAAAAGATCTGACATGAAGATGAACAGATCTCAAATTAGTGCTTTTGATATTGTGAAATCCAAAGAAGGAGATTATATGATTTTTCATAAGGAAGATGAAAGCTTCAAAGTTTTCAATAGGTTATGGGATTTGTTACATATTATAGATAGAGTGGATCTATTCTATCTATATAATGTGGTAAAAGCTTATTTTGGAGATATTCCATCAGAAGGAATTGGTTTGGTTTTGCTTGGAGATCTTATAACCATGTGGGAAACAGAAGAAGAAAGCACTGATGATATATGGAAGAATCAAGAAAACTGGGAAATTGTTCTTTGGAGATTCTTTGAAGAGTTTGGAGTTCATGTTTTAGAGCTGGAGAATGGTAAAATGATACACATGTTTTAATAACAGAAGATATCCTCTAACAGTTGAGCTCATGAGAAGAATGCTAGAGCATGGATTGGAAGTAGAAGAGGATAATGACACTGCTTGCATGGTTATCAATTTATTTATCAACTGGACTACCATTCTTTGAAGATAGTAAACGGTATGAATTTTATTGAATAATTTATTTTTTAAATCATTACTTTATTCAAAGTACTTTGCGATCAACATACTTTCATCAAAGTCTGCTTGCACTTTTAAACAGTTAAGTGATTTTTGATTGAAAGAAACCTTTTGCTAAAGTATAAAATATTTTGAAACAAAGGTTAAATGAATTAAATGGATTTTGAGATGGAAACATCAATAGGTAATCAATCCACCATGGTTACAAAAGGATTGACTAATCCATGAGCAAACGGCTCTGGTAAAGATATATCAAATCCGTTTTTTAGTTGACAACTTGCTAATAAGTTGTATGGTAATCAACTCACCATATCAGTTAATGTGAAGAGTTGGCTAGCCCACAAGGAAAATGGCTTGTGGTAAAGGCAGTGGAAAAACCATTATTGGTAATTAGTTCACCATTAGATAGAAGAACTAACTAGTCAGAAGGGGACAGCTTTGGGTAAAGATCAATCAAATCTGTTGTAGTGATGATTTGCTAAAATCATTATGGTTATAAATGTACCATGGTCTTAAACACCAAAACATTTGGCTACCCAAAGATAATGGACTTTGGTAAAGAGATCTAAATCCATTAAATTTTCAAAAAAAAAAATGATTCACCTCTGAGGTTAACACACCTGGAAGTGATGAGAATAGTATGCAACTTACACTGAATTAATGTACAATTGTCATATGTTGTGTGTTGGTTGAAAAGATGGACTGCGGAATGCGGATGAGAAAGAATAATTCTAAGAGATACTTTTACTTGGACAAGCACATACACTACCGAGATATAATAAACAATTTTGTCCATAAAGATGAGAGCATGTAAAGATACTTCACAAAGGAACTTAAAATCAAGCAAGTAGAATTCAAGTTAGGGGAGGATTGTTGGGATATGAAAGTGCTGATGACATGAAAGTACTGAAGATATGAAAGTACTGTAAGCTGCAAAGTACTAGAAAAAGTCAAAGAGTCAAAGTACTACTAAAGACAAAGTCAAAGTACTACACCTAAAAGTCAAAGTACTGCAAGAACAAAAGAACTATTATTCGTTTATGGAAAGTATTGTATTCTATGTTTAGATTACTTGTTGTACAAGGTTACAAATTGTAAACTGACTAGGATATCCTTGAGCCTATAAAACGACTCCTAGATTGGCATTAGATGTACGAGTCTATGAGTTTTAGAGTTTATGAATTCACAAGTTGATTAGTGTTTTAGAGAGAAGTTCGATTATCTTAGAGTTGTATTAGAGTATCTGCATAATAAGCAGATTTAGAGTTTATAAAAAAGGTTATTCTTCTTAGCTTTGTAAGTAAATCCGCGTACTTGATAAAGATTGCTCAGTGTTTCTTTGTTAATAACTTAGGATTTTTCCGAGGTTATTAAACCTTAACAAGATAGTTAAGTTAGTTTGATTAAAGTATATCGATCCAACAGTTTGGATATTCATCATGGCAGTTTGGTCATTACATGGTTTTACGGGGTTATGTGCTTTTAACCATGGTCAGGATGAAACCATTATCATAGTTCACTTAAAACGTAAAAGGAGGCTAGATTTGAGCTTTTAACCAGAAGATGTGACAACAGCGTTAATTCAGTATTATCTATTTGAGGTTGAAGTGAAATATCACGGGCGAGGTGTACTTAGTATCTAAATGTATCGGGGATGGTTGGATGAAGATTCTTCGAGATCCTTGTTCGAGCTTTTTCAAAAAAGCGAAGCTTGGAAATCTAGTTTTTTGGGTGACTTTCCATTTCTTTACCACTTGGGGGATTTGGGCTCTTACCACCACAAAATAACTATCACTTTAAGGAGTTACGTTGTAGTGCTCAGTGTCACATTGAATGGTGGATTTTCAAGAGGTGATGTACGTCTAATATTTGATGGTTGGTTGGTTGAAGAGTATAGAGTACTTAGAGATTCAAACGGGCATGAATTCTCGGCACCACTCTTTGTTACATATGTGCAAGTTTAAGTCACGAGTTTGGGTTAGTTCACTTCAGGGTCAAATTCATCATATTGGGTTTTCTCCATCAGCTGTCACGACAAAGAACCTACTGAATGATAACGGGTTGATTATAAGTTTGCCTAGAGAGATTGAAAAGAGAGAGATTATGACGTCTGTTCACATTAGTTCAGGCCTCGTACTTCATCATAATGACGTTTAAACACAACAGTTCAAGCCTCGTTCTCTAAAGAAAAGAGAAGTGTACGTCTCAGTGCGCTTTATCTTCGGAAGAAGAGAAATCTTCTCATTTATGACCATTCTCATCAACATGCTTCATGCTTTTTCCATGCGCGCACAGTCATCAAGTGGATCTTAGTCTCATGTTTTTTCTCAATGGTGATCTACTTACCTTTGATTGTTTTTCTATTTTTCACTAGCTCAATTTAAATGGCGATGGCGACATCATATGCAAGTTTTGCGGGGGAGAAGTGGAAATAGACTACACATGGATGATTTCACTTGTTTAGTCAAGAATGGAAACGTAGTATGCAATTCTTGAGGGGGAGAAAAAGTGTGAAACTACTGCATGTTGATAGACATCTGAGAATAAATGGTCATACGGCTCCTAACTCATGTAAGAACCGAGCTTATTCTTATCGGGTCATCTTTACATGGAGTTTCTTCTAAGAGTCGTTGGTTGACATCTTCTCACGGACTGGTGAGTTTATTGACAAAGTGTTTCCGGTTAATGCTTCACGTACACATCAACATGATGATTCCGAACAATCTCTCTGTTCTTGTTTGATGTGATTGGTAGTTTGGTGTTACCATTTAGTGTGTTCGTTGCGGGCTGATTGCTGATTTCCTTGATGAAGATCTTTCTGTTCTTGTTTGATTGGGCGGGATTTGTGTTAAGGGGATTTGCAAAAGGTAAGTTAATTGGGATGCTTTTTTGGTATGATGAAGATGTTAACTATCTATTCCCCAACTGGACAATCTTAAAGAAGGTCGAGTCTATAGTCTGTTCTACATTTTCTGGTGCATGATAGAAGACTAAAGACGAATTGCATTTAACGATCTAAAGACTTCTTCTTATTCCGGGCATTCATCATAAAGATTGTCAGTTTAGGGGAGAGCAATAATTGGGGGAGAGTGATAAGTCAGATTTAATCCCTAATTAGACTTGCTCACATTATTCAGCAAGTTGATTCTCACAAAGACTTCAAGCGATCTTCTCAAAAGATTTCAAGTATTTGGGCATATAATATGTTGTTGATTCTGAAATGTCAAAACCAGCAAGGGGGAAGGAGACTTACATATAAAAGCATAACGAGTACACATGATGAACTTAATACTTATAAGTGATTGAAGTTATCCCGGGAAGACAAATGTCATGACCGCAGAGAAACTCAGTGTATCTAGTGGCTTCTAGTGTTCTTATTCCAACTACGTGGGGGAAGAGATGTAAGAGAAAGTTTCTGAAGATAAAAGAGGTACACAAGTGTGTGATGATTACGATGTTATCGCAACCATCAGGGTAGAGAGATTGTGTACATTGGGGATGCTCAGTTGTTTCACTTGAGGGCTTAATCATTGATTCAGAGATATAATCACTTATTTCGGAGTTGATGTTGAAAACCTATAAGACCTTGATAGATCTTGAGCTTCGTAGATCCTTAGTATCGCTTGTGTAATCACAAACAAACTAAAAGAAAATCTCTACAACTTGTATTCTTTAGCGGAATATAAACACAAGTATAAAACACAGATAACTAAGAACTCTTTGATCCTCTATGGATCGTTATATTAATAAATTGTTTTAGCACATCCATAATACATTCTATTGTGTTCCTTTTATAGACAAGGAACCCTAACTTGTTTTCTAAGAAACGTATAACTATGAAACTAAATAAGATATACACAATCACTTCCTAATAAAGCTCATGTATATCCTAACTAATTCTAGAATACACGGAATACTATTTCCGCAGAAACAAACTACGACTAATATAACTTCAGCAGAATCATGTCTTCAGCAGAACCCAGCTATACTTCAGCAGTATCCATCAGCAGTAATATCAGCATGATTCATACTTCACATAATTCCCAACAATCCTCCCCTAAACTAGAATTTGACTTGGTTAAGTTCCAGTTTCCTGATAGATCTCTAACACTTCAAAACAAGACGATTGTACTCGAACATCATCAGCAAAGAATCAAAACAAAATCATCTCTTTGATGAAGAAACTCTGAATCTCCAGATCTTTGCAGCAACAAATGATAACATGTACATCAAAACATATTAGTTTCAAACTATTCGCATCACATCCAGGTGTGTTAACTCCTGTGAGAGGTGAATCATTGAAAATAATGGATTTGATGTCTCTTTACCAATAGCCATCACTACTGGAGTAGCCAAATGTTTAAGTTCGTAAACTATGGTACACTGATAACCATCTGATTTATTAGCAAATCAGCAACTATAAAACGGATTTGATATGTCTTTACCTGTAGCCATTTGCTCAAGACTAGTCAATTCTTAAAATTGGTGAACTGATTACCAAATATGGTATTCCACTGCCTTTACCACAAGCCATATACATGTGGGCTAGTCAATTCTTGGATTCCAAAAAGGAATAAACCATGGTGAATTGATGACCATACAACACTCAGCACTTAAGCATGGGTGGTTGCAAACCCTATGATTTTGAGCAAACCTTTACAGCTATCAACAGATTTGATGTGTCTTTACCAAAAACGCTGCGTACCCTTTGGACTACCCAACTCTTTGATATACACAAGGTATATCTGGTGAGTTAATAACCAGCAATAATATACAACAAACCTGCAATAAAAGTTAGTTAAACAAAGAATATACATAGTTTTTTTTTTCTTTTTTTTTAACTAAATAAGAAAATAAAGAAACAAAAAAATACAAACCATACAAGATACCATGATCAAGATGAACTTCTATGTGCCATAAGCTGATTCTTAATAACTCCAACACATTGTTCAGCATGCAAATTATCATTGCCAACAGGATCCGGAGGAACTTCCAACTTCTGGATAAGCATTCTTTCCATAAGCTTCACAGATAATGGATAAGTTCTCTCAGCAAACATGCAGACAGTAATACCACCCTTTGTATCAACTACATGCACACGAGGCAGAGGATAAAATCTCCAAGACGTAACCAGCCACAAGTGGGAGTTCTGCCAAATAAAGTATCCTTTACCATTGGGAGATATTGAATCAAACAAAACATGAAGATCACCCAATAAATATAACCCAGAACCCTTTGGTGCATTAGAATGGTAATACGTATTGACAAGGTTATACAACGTAACCAAATATGCTCTGTCAACCAAATGCAAGATCTCCTTCAAAAAGTTAAATTGCATTGTGGTTTGATCCAAACGGTAAATGATATTAAGCTCATCATCTGATAATGACCAATTAACCAAAACATCATGAGATCCTTCAGGAAAAACATCATAAGATCCCTCTTTAATAAATGTTGATTCGGCAGCTTTGAGATCCAAAGAACTAACCCTTGAAGATTCCTTATCCTTAGATGTATGTGTCTCAACAGATTTCACAGATCTCCAGAGAGAACCAGATCGTTTTTTAGCCATTCTTTTCTTCCTCCTACCTGGTATATAAATGTCTGAAGATGGTATAGATTCTTCAGTAACATCTTTAATATGCGTGGAAGAAATAGAATCATCCTGCATTGGAACAGCACCACGTAAGACATACATCTTTTCAGCTACTGCTCTGGCCTTTTTAGCTTTAGCTGCCTGAAGTTCAGCTTGACAACTCAACTCTTTTCCAACTTTGTCAATAGGAGCAACTTTAGGTACTGCTTCAGAAGATGATAGTCCAGATGAAGCAACATAAGGTTCAGCTGATTGAACTTGAGAAACTGAAGGAATAGCTTTAGTAGATACTTCAGAAGCAACAACAGAAGTACTTGACTTTGAAACATGAGCCTCAAAAGAATCTACAATTTCAACTCTCCTTGATCTTTTGGATTTAGGAGCATCTGAAGCATCAGCAGTTCTTTTCAAAATAGATGCAGAAGCAGTACTAGATGAAGTAAACTTCATAATCTTATTATAATGACTGAATAACTCAGCATCAGGTAAAGCCTTAACCTGCTTCATAGTCATACCAGAGTTATATAGAGAGCAACTCTGATATTTCACTACTTTCCTCATATAATCTTTAGTTGGAGCTGCAGATTGTGCTCTTATTTTCTTAGTTATGTTCTTTTGAGTTTGAATAGCTTTCCTTTTTGCCATAGCTTCTTTCTTCTTTTGTTGTCCAAGAGCCATCATTTGAGCCACAAAATCATCACTATTAAAATCTGCTCCCAAAATACTCTGAGCAAGTGAAGGATTAGAAACAGCTTGCTGAGTGTAAACATCCCAGTGTTCAGCAGGCATCTGAGTAGCCATTTCATCTAATTCTTTTTGTCTCTCAGGTGGCAATTTAGAAATGGACTCAGCTTCAAGTTGTTTAGCCAATGCATCACTTTTCTTCAAATTGGCACATTCATCCAACATCCTCTGTTGTGCTAATCTTTCCTGTTCACTGACCAGATCTGGACCAAGCTCAGTATCAACCATTACTCCTTTCCCTTTATCAGAAGATTCAAAAACAGCATCAGCTGAAGGAGTATCAGTAAAAGGAACTTCAGAAGATTCGTCCAGATGTGCTTCAGAAGAAACATGTTGAGAGAAATCTTCAACAGGTGTTGAAAATATATCTACTTCTGGATTCAAATTAAACTTCCTTCTAGCAAGGAAAACTTCAGAAGTATCAGTGATAGGTATAGAATCAGGTTGAGATAGCACATTTGAAGCTTGACCATATTCCAAATTAACAACCATGGTAAATTCCAACTTGAATAACTAAACTGCAAAACAGAACAAACACAGAGAATCACACAAACCAACAAACACACAAACCAACAAAGAAAAACAAACTAAGATTACATTAGCTGGTTAGTGTTAGTGAAAAGCAAACAAAAGTATACATATAAAAACTATACAAAATTACAAATTAACATGCAAAGTGTACAAAAATCCTCCCTTGAGGCATATGCCTCCCCTTAAACTTTGCAGTTAAGGGTTAAGCATACCAATATGGACCACTAGGTGTTGAAACCTTGGTCAATCAAAAGCTTTTGTTAACAAATCTGCCACATTATCATCAGTGTGAATTTTAACCACTTTTATCAAATGTTTGTCATATGCATCTCTTATAAAGTGGTGCATGATTTCAATATGTTTTGTTCGACTGTGAAAAACTGGATTTTTAACAATGCATATGGTACTTTTATTATCAATAAAAATTGTTGTGTTCACGAAGTTATACCCATAATCCAACAATTGATTTTGTGTCCAAAGAACCTGTCCACAGCAATTTGCAGCAGCAACGTACTCCGCTTCAGTAGATGAGGTAGCCACAATAGTCTGTTTCTTGCATTGCCAAGAAATCAATCTCTTCCCAAGGAATTGGCAACCTCTAGTGGTGGACCTCCTATCCAGATTTGCACCAACATAGTCACTGTCACTATATGCTTCTAGCTTAAATGGAGATTCTTTTGGGTACCAAAGGCCTAAATGAGGTTGGCCTTTGAGGTACTTAAAGATCTTCTTAGCAGCATTGAGATGGAAAGTAAGTGGAGTAACTTGATGTCGAGAACAAACACTCACAGCAAAAGTAATATCAGGCCTTGAAGCTGTTAAATACATCAAAGAACCAATCATAGATCTGTATAGTTGTACATTCACTGGTGGATCTACTTCATTGTTGGTCTTTGACTTTGGAGCTTCATAAGGTGTAGTGGCAGTCCTTACACTCTCCATTCCGAACTTCTTCAAGATGTCCCTCACATATTTGTCCTGACTTATAAAGATACCATCAGGTTTCTGCTAAACTTGGAGACCCAAAAAGAAAGTCATTTCTCCCATGGCACTCATCTGAAACTCTCCCTTCATAAGCTCCTCAAACTCCCTGCACCAAGCTTCCTTTGTGGATCCAAAAATAATGTCATCCACATACACTTGCACAAGAATAATATATGTGGAATTCTTCTTAAGGAAAAGAGTCTTATCAATTGCACCTCTCCGATAACCATGCTTTAGCAGAAATGTTGAAAGCCTAGCATACCAAGCTCTGGGTGCCTGATGTAGTCCATAGAGAGCTTTGACTACCTTGTAAACATGATTAGGATGATCTGGGTCTTCAAATCCTTTAGGTTGAGTGACATAAACTTCCTCTTCGATATCACCATACAGGAAGGCTCCTTTAACATCTATCTGATAGACCATGAAACCCATATAGGATGCATAAGCCAAGAAAATCCGTATAGCCTCAACTCTTGCCACAGGTGCAAACACTTCATCATAATCAATCCCCTCCTCTTGTCTATAACCCTGAGCAACCAATCTTGCTTTGTTTTTAATGACAACACCCCTTGCATCTCTCTTATTCTTCAGAATCTATTTAGTCCCAATTGCATACTTGCCATCAGGTAGTGGTACCAATATCCAAACTTGTTGATTTTGAAATTGTTGCATTTCTTCCTGCATTGCCTCAAGCCAACTTGAGTCTTCAAGAGCCTGAGTAACACTGGTTGGTTCCACTTGTGAAAGAAAACAAGCAAACAGACAATGTTCATAGTCTGTGTGATTGTCTCTTTGCTGATTTGAGACATAAGAGATAAAAGCCACTTGACCATATTTAGAACTTGCCACAGTACCCCTTGTTCTAACAGGTGCATTAGGATCACCAATAATATTTGACTATGGATGAGTATTGTGAATCCTTTTTGTAGCAGTGGTGTTGACTTCAATGGAAGAATCAAGATTAGTCATAGTAGGTTCAAAATCACTGTCATAAGAAGGTGAGGTGAAGATTCCAGCTTTGGGTTGATGATTACCAAGATCTGAGGGTCTTGGAAAACGAGTATAAGGATCTCCAAAGTCTGTGGACACTCTAGCAGAAATGGGAGTAGAAACAGTATAGCCTTCAGCAGAATTGGTGATGGTAGGAGAAACAGAATCACATTCAGCAGTATTCATGTTTCCACTGATTGCTTCACTGGCACTCTCCTCAGCATTCCTCTCAGCATCTAGATTAGCTGCATACTCCTGCGTCTTTAGCCTAGCAAGGTCCTCTGCATAATTGGACTCGTCTTCACTCTCATCAGAAGTAACTTTGGAAGTGTCACCTGTAAAATTGTTAGGGGAGAAAGAAGGCACTACAATGGGTTGTTCATCATCTTCAAACTCACTGTCAGAATCAGCATCCTTATTATCTGCACTGGTAGTTGGAGACTCTTGAGTACTTGCATGTTGGTTAGCCATATGTCTAGAATAACCCAAATAATCAGTTAAGTAATCAAGGTCAAAAGACCAAACATGACCCTGTCCTTGAACATTAGGTTTGTCTTCTAGAAACCTCAGGTTCAATGTCTCCTCAATCTTCTTAGCAGATAAATTGTAAACCCTGTACGCCTTACTATGAGCAGAATATCCCACAATATAACCATCATCAGCTTTCTCATCAAATTTGCCCAATGGATCACTTGTATTCAGAATGGTCACTTGACAGCCAAAAGGTTTAAGGTAATGAATAGTAGGAACTTTCCCATAGAGAAGTTCATATGGTGTTTTGAAGTGTGGTCTAGTAATGGAAACTCTATTCAGTACATAACAAAACGTCCCAACAGCTTCAGTCCAAAACATGGTAGGTAGCTTAGAGTCTGCTAGCATTGATCTTGCAGCCACTATTAAGGTCCTATTTTTTCTTTCTGCCACCCCATTTTGTTGTGGGGTTCTTGGAGTGCTATAGTCCCTTTTGATCCCTTTTGACCTACAGAGTTCTATAAGTATAGCATTCTTGAACTCTGTCCCATTATCACACCGAATTCCTTTAACCTTTTGTTCAATGATTCTCAATAAGTGTAATAAATTCTTTCAGCACTGGAGATGTTTCATCTTTGGTCCTTAGAAAGAATACCCAACAAAATCTGCTATAACCATCGGTGATAACGGACAAAAATACTTTTGATCAAGGCTTCTCACTTGAGTTGGACCAAACAGATCCATATGAAGCAACCTGAAGAGGTTCAGAGATAATGCTCACAGCAGTAACAACTTTGTATGAGGCTCTGTGTTGCTTTCCTTTGTTGCAGGCAACACAGTTATGATCATTTGTGAAGACTTTGGAAGGAAGACCTTCAACAAGACCCAGTTTAGAGAGCTTGTTTATGGTCTTGAAGTTGACATGGGCCATCCTCCTATGCCATTTGGTAGACTCATCCAAGGATGCTTTAGCCACCAAACAAGTTAAATCACCTTCTGGTTTAACATCAGTTAAGTTGAATGTATAAAGATTGTGATTCCGAGGAAGTTTCAGCAGAATTGAAGTTTCTTCTGGGAGTTTGAAGTCTTTAGATAGCACAAGAAATTCATCCTCTGTGAAGAGTACTTTGTTCTTGGTGTCACAGATTTGTGAGACTGAGAACAAATTGAAGTGTTGGAGTTCATTGACATAGTATACATTCTCAAAGTCCAGTTGAGGTGTTTTGATGGTCCCTTTCCCAGTAATTCTTCCATCACTTCCTCCAAAGGTTACATTGCCTCCTCCTTCAATTGATACAAAGTTATGCATCATATCCCTGTTTCCTGACATACTTCTTGAACAACCACTATCAACAATGCCAACATCTTTATGCTTAAGAGGATGATTCTACAACAACAAAAATATACAAAATATTAGTACACTATGGAGGCTCAAGTCATTGCTGACTTGAACCAGCCTTGTGGATCATATGAGTTATGCCATGCAGATGTATAAGATCCACTATTGTTCTTGGGTTTCCATTGAAATTTAGGTCCCTTTTATTCCAAGAACAACACCGCTAAGGACTTGACAGCAGTATCCCAGTTCACTTTCCCATCAGTCATAGAGTCAACATATCCAGGCCAATGACCATTCTTAAAATATGAACTTGTTGGTTGTACATATGGTCTTGCAACTGGTCTTCTCCAAGGGAAAGGAGAATTAGTATAAGTTTCTTGTGGAACATAAGGTGGTATAGCATTAACATTAGTCCACATTGGTCTAGATGTCCTAGAATCACCACAACTATCCATCCTTTGCTCATGATAATCACAATCCTTAATTAAATGAAACTTACTTCTACACACAAAACATGTCTTCTGTTTAGAAGATTTATTCAAACCAAAAGATGTTCTATTACAAGCAGAAGTATTCAAACCAAAACCATGAAAAGAATTGTTTTTAACAGTATTATTATGCAAAGAATTAAAAAGCAAGTCTTCAGAGGCAACTGTCTTGGAAGAGGATTCCTTGGCAGCAACTCTGACATGCTTATTGGTAGTCTTGGGAAGGTCAGACTTGTCATTTGAATCACACTCTGTAGACCCTTGCTCGGAGGACTTGTCACTGTTAACACAAGAGACAAAGTCATTAGAAGAAGTATCAGGGTCTGGCAAGTCATTTGACTTTTTGCCATATAAATGGTTTGATCCATCAAAGTCATCAGTAAGGGAAAGGTCAACAGGCATAGGTATACCTCTAATAGCTCCACGTACAGCATGTAAGTCACGTTCTTTGACATAATTAGCTAAACCTGCTGGTGTAGTATTACGCCCATCATGCCTAGCTTCTAATCCTACATACTTTTTAAAACCTAAACCTATCCCAGAATTAGGAGCTTGACTACCATATAGATGACTAGCTAACTTGTCACCAGAAATTAGCCATTCTTTATGCCTAGCTACTTCAGTATCCAACTTATCTTGCACTTCTTGTTTTTCTAGCTCTACTTTAGCTCTTTCTTTCTCAGAATATTTTAACTCATTTTTACCATTAGTTAGATCTCTTTCTAACACACTTATTTTCTCATCATAAGCTATTTGATTCTTCTTGAACCAAACCTTCGTCTTTCTAGTGTTTTCAAAGCCTGTTTATAAGCTTCAACTTCTACAAAGCATTCATTATATTTAGGTTTCAAAATATCATAAGCTTCTTTGAGTTCATTATAACGCTCACTACAACCAAACAAACAGTTTTGTACCTGAGAGATGCCCATCAAGGCAATCGATCCCTTATCCTCAAGTATAGCTTGCAATCAGACCAACATTATCAATAACAGGACCATCATTTTCCTGCTCATGTTGCTTCCAGTCCACAATGCTGTCAAGAGTGACCAAAGCTGCTGATCCCTTTGAAGTTCCAGCCTCCCTCGATTCTGCGATAAGTAGAGTATCTCATCTCATCACCAGCTTTCCTATCTTTGCACTCTCTAGAGAAGTGACCCATATGTTGACATGTGAAGCACTTGACCTTCCTTTTGTCAAACCTCGCTGGATCTCTTCCTTGGAAGCCAAACCTTCTGCCAGCTTTGCGCTCAAACCTCTTGATATCCATGGACAGCATAGCCACCGCCACTTCACTTCATCTCTTCCATCTCCAGTGGATCCACCTGATCCATATCCTCATAGGCAAGTTCCTGCTGAGGATCATAATTAGCAAAGAAGGATCCAAGCACATCTTCCATTATACCTCCAGATTGAGAACTTGATGGAGTGGTAGTGTAAGATGATGATGAGTAAGTTGGACTAGGACCATGACTCATCTTAGGGGTAGAAGCTCCAATGAATCTTTGTGTGACTTGCAGTAGATGATGATCAAAAAGGACTTCTTACATCATGTTCAAGAGCTTAACGTTTGTTGTACAGCTCATCAAAAGTAAGCATATCCAAACCACCTTTTGCTTTTAAAGCAATTCTCACTTGTAGCCAGGATGAAGGTAAAGACCTCAAGAACTTAGAATTACAATCATCATTATCTGGCTTTGCTTGCAGCTGATTTAACTGACTTAAAATTTTGTGAAACTTGTCATAGCCCTTATGAATTCCTTCCTCTTCAGAGATTTGAAAGTCTTGAAACTGTTGTCTAAGCATGGACTTTCTCATTCTCCTAGACTCCTCATTCCCACCGAACTTAGCCTTAATTGCTAACCATATGTCCTTAGCATCTTGCATGAAGTGAAAATCACTCAAGTGATCCTCAGGAATAGCTTGAAGAAGAATGGTTTTAACCTTGGTTTCTCTCTGAACCGCCAGTAACTCTTCAGCAATTTTGGGAGGGACATAAGTCATCGTTCCAGCAGCATCTACAGTAGTTTTCTTCAAACTGTTTCCCTTCACTACTATCTCCCATAGATTCCAATCAATGTTGGAAATCCAGTTCTGCATCTTCATCGCCCAAAGATCATACTCCTCCCTTTTCAGGTAAGGAAACTTAGCATTGCTATTAGAGAGACTTAGTTGTTGCAGATGGGTGGAGTTTAGGTTGTTGGTGATTTCAACATCAACATCTGATCCAGGCATGTTGAGTTTTGTTTTGGTTGTATGGGTGTTTAGAAAAACCTGTCCTTAGTATCGTAGAGACTCTAACCTGGCTTTCATACCACTTGTGGAAAAACTATAAGACCTTGATAGATCTTGAGCTTCGTAGATCGTTAGTATCGCTTGTGTAATCACAAACAAACTAAAAGAAAATCTCTACAACTTGTATTCTTTAGCGGAATATAAACACAAGTATAAAACACAGATAACTAAGAACTCTTTGATCCTCTATGGATCGTTATATTAATAAATTGTTTTAGCACGTCCATAATACATTCTATTGTGTTCCTTTTATAGACAAGGAACCCTAACTTGTTTTCTAAGAAACGTATAACTATGAAACTAAATAAGATATACACAATCACTTCCTAATAAAGCTCATGTATATCCTAACTAATTCTAGAATATACGGAATACTATTTCCGCAGAAACAAACTACGACTAATATAACTTCAGAAGAATCATGTCTTCAGCAAAATCCAGCTACACTTCAGCCGTATCCATCAGCAGTAATATCAGCATGATTCATACTTCACATAATTCCCAACAGTTGACATCCGCAGAGATTTTCATCCGCAGAGATAATCAGTGATTCAGCATGCTTCTTCAGTGTTATCGGTTATTCTTTCTTTGGGCATTCGGGTACTTCGGGTTCTTGAGCTTCATACACTTTCTTCAGGGGAGAGAAAAGTATTCATCGGGGTTATTCTTTGGCTATCGGACTTAATGCTACTTCGATGGTATAAGTTTCTCTGTCTTTGGGTATACGTGTATTCGGGTTCGTGAGCTCTAGTCTAAGAGACTGACTGCATCAATTCATCTACTTGGGGGAAGTGGTCTCTTGACAACTTTTTGGTATGGATCACTTCAGACTTCAGTGGTTATGAAATTTGAGAAGATTAGTTATGAGTGGGATGATACGTTCTTTGTTCTTGTTGATGATATAACCTGGAATGGAGAATCTCGATTATCGTTCTTGAAAGGAGTAGTGGGATTTATGATAATGGTGTGCTTTTCTGTGCACCTGGCTAAGGCAAGCTTGAAATAGAGCTTCGAATCTGCTCATCTAATGGATTTTTGGTTTGGGGGGAAGCTGCCAAAGTCTCACTTTCAGTTGGTTCAATTTCTTTCAATTCAAGCGCCTTAGAAGCTTTGGTGGTGAATGTTTAAGAGATGATTACTTCTATCTTCTTCAACGGGGCTGCTCGATATCCTTATCTCGGTACTCGTATCATCTTCCTTCTTAAACTATATCATCTACTCTATCTGTATATATTTATCAAAGAAAAATACAAAAATATAAAACCAACACAAAGAAAATAGAAAAATATAAAACCAACTAAAAGAAAATAGAAAAATATAAAATCAACAAAAACCCATAAAAATCAGAAAATTTAAAAAATTACCAAAAATATGTTTTTTTTCCAAGACATGTCTTCTGGTATCGATAACATCTGCGGTCTTAGAAATGTCATTCAATAATGGCACGTGACCATAGATGAAGTTCGAGCAGGAGGTGTAAATATTCTTTTCCAAAACATGTCTCAAAATATGGCTTACAGTTATTTCAGACTGTAACCCGTGCTTAAACCATGGCTTGCTATTATTTCTGATAGCAACCCGCTCTTAAAAGGAAGGAAAGTGCTACGCTTAAACGATTTTCACAAAATTCGTGCACTTATCCTAAATCAAAAATGAGGAAAGTATGTCGAAGGACTGTTGTTCCCACACAAATGTTTTTCCGTCTAAAATTCTTCAAAAAAATATTTTTTGTTCAAAATGGTGGAAAATGAGTTGCTTGAAAAATCAATCAGAATCAGAGTTTTATAAAATTTGTAAACTCAATCAATGACTTCAGCGATTTTAAACTTTCAGAAAATGAGCCATTGATTGAGGGGGAGAATGTTTTCAAGTTTATATCATCTAACGGGCTTATCTAATTATCCTATATACTTAAATGTAAAACATGTTAACCTACGTTGAAGGACTAGATGCCTAGGATATGATTGTTAGGATTAGATGATTAGAGTTTGATAAACACATAATTCCCATGCATTTGTATGATTTGATTGATATGTTGGATTGACTTTTATTAGTCGATTTCTATTTGGGTGATGTCGACCACCATATATCTGTATGTGTGTTCACTAACGTATGCAGGTATATCTGTATATAAGAATGTTCCGATCCGGATCCCACAATTGAAGATGATTGGATGCTGAAAGGAAAGGGTAACTATATCTTGGGTTGACAAATGAAGAAACGGAGCTTAATTGGACCTCTATGAAGAGTTGGCATAACAAATGCAACATTATAGATCTCACTGCATTTGCAGACGGTTTTCTTCCTGCCCTACAGCAACAACAACAAAAGCAGCTAAACCACCTAACGTATCTTTGTGCAGGTATAACAGTGATAATACCATTTTTAAAAAATTTTTGAAAAAATATTGTCTTGAAAATGGAAAAATATTGGTTTGAAAATAAATTGGACTAAATTTTAGAAATCAACCGGACTTCATTTTAAATTAAAGTCACTTAATCAACGACTAATGTCATGGATTGAGGGAGAGAGTAAATTCAAATTAAATGATTTTCAAACGATATTTCATCTTTCAAGTCCGTTTGTACAAAATAAGTGGTGATCGAAAGATTTAATGTTATGTCATGGTATGATTTTTCTCTAAAACTCAAAGATCTTTCAAAATGAAATTTTTTCTGTTGTTGTTTGATTGTGAAAATGTTTTATTTTACCTTAAGATCACTTAAAACAATCATACCTGACACTAACAATCTTTAATGTCTAAATCTGTTCCGTATCTGTCATTTTTCAAAAGTAAATCAGGCCACGTCTTTCCCCTAAAATATTTCTAAATTATTTAAATCAACTGGAATCACAAATCTCAATTGGTTTGAAATTTTTGATCGGGGGAGAGATCGTGATTTAAATCTCAAATATGTTTTAGTCCTTTAAAGGCACTCCTGCCTCCATGTGCCAAACGATTTCATATACATGATGCACATGATTGAGGAGGAGCAGTTATCCAAAAACCAGAAGAGTATTTAAACCTGGCCACATATTCTGCCATGTTTTCTAAACAAAATCACTTGGGATCCAAAATCTCAAAGGGTTTGATATTTTTCATCGGGGGAGAATTTGTGATTTAATAATGAAATTTGATATAAGGTGATCGTTTGATTCAATTTTGCAGGCTGCTCTCCCATATGTGCTAAACGCTTTCGAATCTCGAAGCACATATTGAGGGGGAGCATTTCAAAAGAAAATAAACTATCAAGGTACAAAGATTTCTATGCTTCAACATAAAGTACCTTGATTGAGTTTTCAAATGGTTTTCTCTATGGCATGTGTGATCGTGAAAGTAATTAAAAGAACTCTTTCCTCTATGTGATAAAATGTTTTAAAATATCCTACGCACATATTGAGGGGGAGAATTTACCAAGAAAATCAAATGGCTTTTCCCAAGGAAATTGGGATCAAGAAAAGATTTCAAAGAACTCTTGCCTCCATGTGCTAAACAATTTCAAATCATATGCACATGTTGAGGGGGAGCATTTCTAAATGATCAAAACTATTAAGGCACAAAATGCTTTGATCTCATATCACAAGTACCTTGATTGATTTTCCAAATGATTTTTCAATTGGTTTCGAGAAGGAATGAACTATACCACAAGACCGACCATTTTACTTTATGCATGGAGTTATAAGGATGGTGAGGTTAGGTATTAGTTCCCACGATCCAGCCAGAGCCAGAGGGATCTTCCTAGGGACAATCCACTAGATAGTGTAGAGTCCTTAGGAATATTGGAAAAAGGAGAAAAATGAGAATTTGGAAAGAGTACGGACTAAGACAGAGCTAGTACTGGAATAAACCCAAAAAGGTTCTAGCTATGAAGTCTCGGTAAGCACTAAATGGGTTGAAGAATGAAAAAGAATTGGAATGTGAAAAGGGGGAAAAGAAACACCCTCCAATAATTCAACCTTAGGGCAGAAACCGGGTTCAATACATATGCTACTGGTGGTTACTTAGGTAACGCCGGTATTGAAGACAAGACGTCATGGACCCAGTGACGCACTGCACTAAACTTCCCAAGCTACTCAAGTTCCTCTTAAAAGAACTTATTTCATTCTCACGGGGAACCTACATAATCTATCAACTTTCTCTTAGAGATTGTTGATATTGAAGAACGAGACCCTCTCCCTAGTCTCCGGAATAGGAAACCATAATGCACAATTGAGTCTAGAGCCAAGAGATCATCAAATAAATCTCATAAGGACACTATCAATGAAGACTCTCTATTTCACACAATGTGGAAAGAGAGATTATATCTTAAGAGTCCTACGCATTATCCTTGTGGTATTGCCAGAACATCCGAGTGATACGTAAAAGTATTCACTATGAAGATGGAAATCCTTCTAGAGCCAACATCAAACAAGCTATTGGTAGGTGACATGTGAGATCTTTCATAAGATTAAGCTTGTGACAACTGGATAGAAACGATGGGGCGATTCAATCTTGAATTAACCTTGGTCCAGGAAATGGATTGACGGATACCTTTGAAAAACGGGTCGTTGTGCTTATCAAATTCTTTTCTCTAGCACATCGACTGTGTATTATGTTTTCAAAATTAAAAGGCTATTTATGATTGATAATTGATTTTCCATAAAACCTTCATTGTATTGCAAAACCCTTTATATTAAATACACGATTGTTTTCAAATCATTTTCATCAATCAGTGAATCTCAATTCGCTGGTTTACTCACTCCGTGTTGTCTTCTTTGAGACATTCCGGTTTGAGAACAGCTAGAGCAGCTGCGAAACCCTGTCAAGGAGATTCTTCGGAATTATACCTGATCACAGGCAGTACTTGTACTGATCAATGGGGAACCGTGGGCCGTGCACCTCAATTCAACAAAAGTGATCAAAGACACTATTGTGCACTTTATTGCTAACTGTTTTATGCAGGAACACCCGACGGTTGCAGCTGATCAGAATTGAGGGGTCAATCCATAGCCGCATGCTCACAGCATCCACACTTAATTTAAGAAATCATGACAAGTGCTAATCTACATAACCTGGCTCTGATAGGTGCAAATATCATGAACCAGTAAAGCTTCCGCTACTCTGATGAAAAGATGTCATGATCCAGAAAGTGTGAGCATGTCGGTCCGAAAGTCACAACTTCACTTAATGGCGATACAACAAAAGGATGATCCAGAGATCTACTGTGGCTGATGATCTCAAAGAAAGCTCAAAGATCATCAAGATGTGGATCAGTTCAAAGACCTCCACTGAAAGTACAAAACTATGCGGACTATGAAGAGTCACTGCTAAAGCACAAAGATTGCGGAAGTGAAGAATTAAAGTCTACGAGCTCAGAACAGAAGATAAAATAGAATGCTAGGATTCGAAATGTAAATCATGGGGTGACCTCCCTTAGGGGGAGATTGTTAGGATTTAGAAAATCCATAGTGAAGTTTCGGTCACCCCAACTATAGTCTAGCACAAGTTAGCTCGTAGACATATCGTTATTTACTGTTTATTAGTATAGTTATTAGCTTAGTGTAACACCGTGGAGGAAGGACGGGTCTTTACCTACTGTATGCCTGATCCACAGCCCGATAGAATGGCGTATTGTTTGTAACTATAAATACCCCTTCCATCCTTGGAAGGGGTGGTGCTTCATTCTCAATCTAACCTTCTCTTTTTGTTTATCTCTCTAGAATCACCGTCTCCTCTCTTTATCTCTCTAAAACCATGGCTCTCTTGTTTCATCACCATCCAAGACCACCCGAATCATCATAACATAATACATGTAAGATCCTACAAAAACTAATAGTGGATAGAAAAAAACAAGCAATACTAAGACCAACTAATAACAGTACATGACTTTTACAAACTTTTACAAAATAAATTTGAGACTTAGAGATTTATCATTCCAATACTAACTACAAGGTACTGAAACCTCCCCACATCAAAAGCTTTAGTGAGAAGATCAGCAACATTGAAATCAGTATGGATTTTTACCATTTGAATTAATCTTTTCTCATTACAATCTCTAATAAAATGATGCATTATCTCAATATGTTTAGTTCTAGAATGCAAAACAGGATTTTTAATTATGCATATTGTACTGTTATTATCAATGTAAATCTTAGTATGCATAAAATTGTACCCAAAGTCCAACAATTGATTCTGAATCCAAAGCACTTGACCACAGCAACTAGCAGCAGCCACATACTCAGCTTCAGTTGTAGAATTGGCCACAATTGTTTGCTTTTTACACTGCCATGAGATTAGTCTGCTTCCCAAAAACTGACATCCTCCAGTAGTAGACTTCCTATCCAAACTAGCTCCAGCATAATCACTGTTTATATAGGCCACCAAATCAAATGCTGAATCCTTAGAATACCAAAGACCCAATTTAGGATGAACCTTAATGTATCTAAAAATTCTCTTCACAGGATTCATATGTGTTGTGTTGGGTGTGACTTGAAACCTTGCACACACACATACTAAGAACATAATATCTAGCCTAGATGCAGTGAGATACATCAAAGAACCAATCATGGACCTATACAACTTCAAATCAACTTTGGGACTTCCATCATCTGGTAGTAGTGGTTTTTGAGTCTCCATTGGTGTACTAGCATTGTTTACATCCTGAAACCCAAACTTCTTCAAAACATCTGCTACACACTTGTCTTGACTAATGAAAACACCATCAGTCCTTTGTTGAACCTGTAGCCCCAAAAAGAAAGTGAGTTCACCCATAGAACTCATCTGAAACTTATCATGCATAAGTTTCTCAAAATCTTTGCATAGTTCCTTATTGGTTGAGCCAAAGATGATGTCATCAACATAGACCTGAACCAGCAATATATCATCTTTGAGCTTCCTTATGAACAAAGTCTTATCAATCAGTCCCTTCTTGAAACCATTGTCCATCAAATAAGTAGAAAGGAATTCATACCATGCCCTTGGAGCTTGATGCAAACCATACATAGCCTTTTTCACCCTGTAGACCTTATCAGGATGATCAAGATCTTCAAAACCAGGAGGTTGACATACATACACCTCCTCATTAATAGTACCATACAGAAAGGAACTTTTAGCATCAATTTGATACACAACAAAGTTTTTGAATGAAGCATATGCCAAAAACAATCTTATAGCTTCAATTCTGGCAACTAGGGAAAATACTTCATCATAATCCAAACCTTCAGTTTGTGTGTACCCTTGAGCAACCAACCTTGATTTATTCCTTACCACTATACCTCTTTCATCCCTTTTATTTCTGAACACCCATTTGGTTCCAGTAGCCCTTTTTCCATTTGGAAGGTCAACCAATGTCCACACCTCTTGAAGCTTAAACTGCAGTAGCTCCTCTTGCATTGATACAATGCATCCTTCTTCTGTTAAAGCTTCTTCAAATCTCTTAGGATCCTTTTGAGACAGAAAGCAAGCAAACAAACAATTTTGCAAATCTTTATGACTATTGCTTTTGTGAAGTGATCTTGCAAAGAAACCTTGTTCAGGAAAAGTTTTTGTGCTCTGAGCCTTGCTTCTTGTTTGAACTGGAGTATTCAGATCTCCAAGAATTTGCTCTTTTGGATGATTCTTATGAACTCTGGTAGTAGGAATTGGACTCTCTGTGATGACTGTTTCTAAATTTGTAAAATCTGCATCATTGAAATAGTCATCTAGATTCTCATCATCAGTTGGAGTTTCCATTTCTTCCAAAGGAGGCATATCAGGATCAGTTGGATACCCATTATCATCAATAAGTGGCTTAGTAGTGGGTTCAAAGAAAGGACTGCTATCAGTATCTGCAGCTGTTAGCCTTAATAGTTTTTATTAGAAGTGATGGTCATTCACGTTTAGGAACTTTGTAACGTGTGTTAGATATCGTGATAGAATAGTCAACGGGCTCGTGGATTGGACTAAGCTAAATGGGTATTAGTTTAGTTAAGCTAGTCTTATATCAATCCATGTCCAATCCAATCCATACGAAGCCCACACAAGGCCCATGGCCAAGCCTTAGGGCATCTAGTTACTTGTACTATAAATACCCCTCAAAGTCTTATTTGAGGGGTGTGCTTGAGTGTGTGTGTGTGTGTGTGTTTTCTTTGGAATAAAGTTTCCTTTCTTCTCTCTATCTCTCTAAACATACACGCCTAATATATCATTCAAGTCACCACTTTCTATTAATCTTTTCTTCTTTCTTTCTACGCATAACATCCTTGTGTATAACGTGGGTTTATGTTATACGTGTTCTTCTTGTGGTAAGCGTGGTATTCGTGTGACAAGGTTGATAAAAGTAAGGTCCTACAGCAGCAGTGGTTGCACTTGTTCTAGCAGTGGTAGAACTTGGCTTAGCAGTGCTTTCATTATGCCTAGCAGTGCTTTCATAATTTTTCTTCTTTCTTTCAATTTCTTCTACCGACATTGAGTTATCTGGCAACAACTCTTCCTTATCTTGATGATGATCACCCTTGTTTCCATAATCCAAAACATCATCATCAGTGGGACAATTCTTTTCAATGATGAGTGAGACAGAACCAGCTTTCCACTTTTTGACCAAATAGAACTCTTTTGGAGAATCAGCTTCCTTGGAAATTTTTTCTGCATCAGAATTCTTTTGTGTACCTGTATCAACATTAGTGGAAGCACCTGCATAGATTGGCTCATAGTTCATAGATTTGGTTAGCATATCATTATTAAACAGCCACTCAGGTCCTTTTGTCTCAACACTAGGAGTCTCTTCACTAAACTTAACATGTATGTTTTATTCTACAATCCTAGTTCTCGTATTGTATACTCTAAAGGCTTTGCTATTGGAAGAATAGCCAAGAAAGTATCCATCATCTGCTTTTTCTTGAAACTTTCCTAGGTAGTCTATGGTGTTCAATATAGTAACAGGACACCCAAAAGGTTTAAGGAATTCTATCATAGGCTTCCTATCATGTAACAGCTCATAGGGGGTCTTGTTATGAGGCTTCACTACCTTGCTTCTATTTTGCACATAACATGCAGTTCCTACAGCTTCAGCCCAAAAGGTAGTTGGTAACTTTGATTCTGACAACATTGTTCTAGCAGCCTCAATTAGTGTTCTATTTTACCTTTTAGCTACACCATTCTGTTGTGGTGTCCTAGCAACACTAAAATGTCTTTTTATACCCTTAGCCACACAGAACTGATTCATCACATCATTCTTAAACTCAGTTCCATTATCACATCTGATTATTTTGACCTTATGGTTTACTTGATTTTCTATCTTAGTAATGAAAGTCTTGAGGATCTCACTAGTTTCATTCTTAGCAGCCAAAAAATATACCCAAGAAAATCTACTATAATCATCAGTGATAACTAGGAAATACTACTTACGGTTCAAACTTTTAATAAAGGTAGGGCCAAATAAGTCCATATGAAGAATAAACAGTGGTTGTGTAATGGTGTTTACAGTCTTGGTCTTACAAGAGGCTCTATGTTTTTTTCCTTTCTAACAAGCCACACAAAGTTCTTTACACTCAAAAACCTTAGAAGGTAACCCTCTCACTAAGTTTCCCTTTACCAGTTTATTGATTGTTTTGAAATTAAGGTGACCTAGCCTTCTATGCCATAATTTTGACTCATCAGCTGATGCCTTAGCAAACAAACAAGTTAAGGACCTATTAGGAATTACATCTTTCATGTTAAAGCAGTATATGTTTTCTTTCCTAGGTACTCTTAACTGCACATATTTCTCATCAGGCATCTTAAAATCAGGAGACAACACCACACACTTAGTTTCCCCAAAAAGTACCCAGTTTTTCTTATCACACATTTGAGAAACACTAAATAAATTATCCTTTAGTCCCTGTACCAAATAAACCTTCTCAAAATCCATCTTTCCAGTTCTGATAGTTCCTTTACCAACTATTTTTCCTCCCTTTGTATCATTTCCAAATGCCACATGTCCTCCATCATAGGCTTCAAAATCCTCAAGGTTGCTTCCATCCCATGTCATGTGCCCAGAGCAACCACTATAAAAAATTCCTTTATCTTGTAGCTCCTCTTGTAGATTTCCCTGCACATGATTTTAAACAAGTTAGTTCCATTTGTGGACCAAAGCCAATACTGACTTGGGTCTACCCTGTGCATCTACATAATCGAATTTCTTTAGGTCCATTGACGCACTACTGGCATTGTGCAAAACCTTGGTCTTAGGCTTCCATTGCCAGCTAGCTGAGACCTTTACAGCATAAAAATGGTTTCCAACCAATAGTTAAAACTTCTTTTGTTTCAGTGGTGATATTCTGCTTAGCAGTGGAAATAGTTTGCTTAGCAGTGGATTCGTTTTGCTTAGCAGTGGTTGGAACCCATTTGGGTGCAGCAGTGATTATAGATTTTGTTTTACCATTCCTCATTAGCACTGCTTTGGGAACCATATTTTTGTTAGGACGAGGGATTGTTTTCTTTGAAAAGTTTTGATGATTTACCCTCCTCCAATGGTTCCAAACTTGTGGTTGGTTTTTATAACAATTTCTCTGTAGATGCTCAAAACTACCACATTTAAAACAAGCCTTCTTAACACATTGAAACTCATCTCCTAATCTGTTTGAAATTAGGCCATTGAAGTTTCTCTGATTACCCCTTGGTATGTATCTTTTCATCTGCTCCCTAGGTATCTCATTATAGTCTACCACTTTCCTAGAAATTAGTGCACCAAATCTAGGCATAAGGTTGGCTTGTTTAGAATCAATAGGCTTAACATTTTCTAAATTCTCAGACTGTGTTGATTCAGACCTATCTTCTTCAGAATCTGATTCCCAATCTTCAATAATTGGACCATCAGATGACTTATCAGAACCTCTCTTAGGTGATTCAGTCTTACTAATTTCTCCTACAGGTTTGTTGAAACTGATTTCACTGCTAAATGATAGTTCTTTTGTTGGTGGTGCATGTTTCATAAGAGAGGGTGGTGGCATATTGTTGTAACCTAGGCCAGTACCATCTTTGAACAATTTTTTTCCAATTGGCTTATTTACTAAATCAGAAGCATATTGTGTTTTAGCAACCCTAACAACATGTTTTTCTTTTTCTTCAAGAGCTTCTTGTTTTACACTCTCTGCTTCTTCTAGTTTCTGTTTAAGCACTTTAATTTCTCTGTCCTTAAGATCAATTTCACCACCTAGTATGTTAATCTTATCTACATACTCAAACTCACATTTAATACAGAATTTAAGTTTCTCTTCAACACTCTCAAGACCAACTTTATATCCTAAGTTATCTAGTGAAAGTCTTTCTACCACTTTTCTCAGACTCTCATTAATAGCTTTAAGAGATTCTAAGTTATCTTGACATGATTTAAAAGAACAAGTAGAATTTTTAGAATCATTAGATACCTCAGAATCTGAACCAGAAGATGAAGCATAGGCCATGAGAGCAAAGTTATGCTCTTTTGAAGCTTCACTAGCAAGAAAAGCTGAATTAGGACCTTCTTCAATCTGATCACTCCAGTCATAATCACCAATGCCATCTTGAGCAACCAATGCTGAAGAAGAAACAGGCTCTTCAGTAGCCTTCTTGATGCCTTCAATCCTCTTAGGAGCTCGACATTCCCTAGAAAAATGACCCTTCTTCTTGCAGTTAAAGCACTCCATCTTTCTTTTGTCAAATCCAGCTCTTCTTTGACCATCATATTTTACATGTCTACCAGTGCTCCTCAAGAACTTCCTAGCTTGCAGTGTTAACATTGCCATTTGCCACTGAAGATTGATTTCATCAAGATCATCAGGATCAATTTGATCCAGATCCTGATTTAGTATAGTAACACTGGTTGTAAGGTCAGCTAGGAAAGCACAGATGGCACCATCACTAACATTATCACTAACAGTGGTATTATTAGCAATAGCCGTGGATACTTCATAGGGAGCAGTGGAAACATCCTGAGAATTCATGTGCCCTGTAGACACAAAAGCAATGTTCTGTGTTGATGAGGATGAGTCAAATATGTTCTTTTCAGACTCATAAACTTTCAGGTTGTTGTGGAGATTGTCCAGAGTCATCTTTTCAAAGTCATCTTTGTTCCTCCACACAACAGTATGCACAACCCATTCAGGTGACAAACTTCTGATGAACTTGAGATTTATATCTTCTTGAGCAACTTTGTAGTCCACCAATTTCATTTCACTGATCAGTTTCTGCAGTCTGTTATAAGTGCCATCATGTTTTTCTCCACTAAGAGCAGTGAAGTTTTCAAGCTGATGCTTGAGCATGGTTTTCCTGGATTTCTTGGTAGCTTCATTACCAGAAAATCTTGTTTCAATTGCCTCCATTAATTCCTTAGTTGTCTCATCTTTGCTCAAAGTCTAATGCATACTCATTAGGTATTCCCATACTGAGAATATTATGAGCTTTAATCTCCGGCTTCCTTCTAGCCTTGTCAACCTCACTAACAATGCTTATTTCCTTACCATCATCACCCTTCTTAGGAAGAGTATCACCATTCTCAACAACATCCCAAATGGTGTAGTCAATCATGCGAATGTATTGCCTCATTCGCAGTCTCCAAACTTGATACTTACCCTGCTTCAGCATGGGTACCTTCGATGCAGTAACCATATGCGTTTCGTCAGACATCTTAACTTTTCTTGATAAAACTTAACTTGGCTTCTTCTTGATTACAGTTTCTATATCACAAGCTCTGATACCACTTGTTGATCCCAGTTGAGCAAACGATCCTTATAGAAACTGACTTAACAATAACTTGTTAAATACTACGCGAAATATAATATTTAACCTTAAGAAGAAGAACAGTAATAACACTTAAACACCTCAATTATATTAATAACAAATACTCTAACAGCATTAGGGTTTTACAACCTTGAAGTGTATCAACCTTAGATATATCAAAACATACGTATATCTAATCTAACCTAGGACCTCCTTTTATAGGCTAAGGAGTCCTTTACATAATACAATACATAACCTACAAGATAAATATCTTTTCCATATTTATCTAACACAAAATATTAAACCGACTAAACAGACTAGCAGTTCTTACAATACATTAGCCGTGGTTTCACTATACTACTAGCCGTGGTTTAACTCCAGCAGTGGATTCCTTCTTCTAGCCGTGGTTACATTTACTCTAGCAGTGGTTCCATACTTAGAATAATTCCTGATCAGTGGAACCAAAAACCCAACAAATCCCATGGAAAAATACGGCCGCCCCATGAGGAATCAAGCCACGGGAAATCCTTCAAGAAAATGATAGCAAACAAGAATGATTCCGCCCTCACAAGAGAAAGGCAAAATACCAACACCGTGAAAGCCAGCAGAAAATGACAATGTCAGCAAAAGACAAACCAATGATAGTAAAAGTCGCGTACCACTGCTAATGTAGTTTTTCACTGCTAGTATGATTGTGTCGGTTTAATATGTAACATTCTAGAATTTCTTGGGTAGGATGTTTTGTATTAGATAAGTATGGTAAGTATAATTATCTTGTAGAGTACATACTCTATATTGTAAAGGACTCCTTTACCTATAAAAGGAGGTCCTAGGCTAGAGTTTGATAAAATTTTTTGTCATATTTAGAGTCGATACACTTCAAGGTTGTAATCGCTAATACTATTCAGAGTATTCGTGTATTAATAATATATCCAGGTGTTTAGTCAGAATAACTGTTCGTTACTTATTATTCTTCTTAAGGATAAGCACTAGATTCCGCATAGGGTTTAATAGCTTGTGTTCATTTTGTCACCTTCTATACTAGATCGTTTCGTCAACATCTTCGCTTTGACGTAAGCACATAACGCTTCAGGTTATTAGATGTGTAGAGTTACATTCATTTGAGTTGATTATTTTGAGGTTTATGCGACATTTCTAAACGTAAAAAAATGCTACAATGCTTTTATGCTTGATTACTTAAATTAAATATCTGTAATTATAAAATGAATTGGTTGTATACTTACAACTGCTAGTTAATTTTTACTTTTGCTAGTTATTCTGACTACTTCTAGTAAACTGAATAGGTTGTATACTTACAACTGCTAGTATTATACGCACAACTGCTAGTTATTCTAACAAATGCTAGTGATAGAAGACATCAACGGAATTATGTTAGTCGTTGATGCTGTTGTGTATGGCCGTTTTTTTGCTGACCGTGTGTAGGTGGTGCTGTTACCATTATCGGCCCGAATAGCCCCATGCTGGTTTGCAGCTGCTAGTAGTATACTCACAACTACTACTTAATTTAACTACTGCTAGTGATAGGATACCTCAACGAAATGATGAAATAGTTGTTAGTGCTGTTGTGTATGGCCGTGTTTCTGGTGCCCTTGGGTTGGTGCTGCTATTACTATTCTGGGCCTGAATAGACACATACTCGTTTACTGCTGCTGGTAGGTAACTTACAACTCCTAGTTAAATTGTAGTATTGGTGAATGATAAAGCTATTTTTTGTAAGTGTGAATAGTCACTCCTTGGTAGTTATTAGTAGATTGTAGAATACGACTTGTACGACTAGAAGGACTCCTTGGTTTATAAAAGTAGTCCATAGGGAAAAGAAGTTGCCCTACGTACAACAGTGAGTTCCCAAATTGATATTTGGAAACAACTGCTAGTTGCCCAGATGAAATAAAATGGATAATGAGATTACACAAAAAAGGACATACTAAATACGTTGACACACAACGTTTCATACAGACGACAAGCTAATACATAATTATAAGTTTAATGGTTACATATTATATAATCACTTGATATACAGACACACCAAACTTTACGTACAAAAATTTAATTGACATAGGGTATTCAACCCATACATAAAACTACAACAACTAGAACAATTTTACAACGGCTGTGACGGAAGATCGGGGGAGTTTCAACAGCTTCCTAGCAAACTCCTAATTCTTCTTGATATTATCATAACCATCGTCCATTAAAGCGCTGGCCCTGATATACATTTTCTTTAGCGACGTGGAACAAGCAAGTATAAACTTTATTATGTGTAATTCATTCTGTGATCTAGGAAAGGATTAAAAAATCACAGTCTGAATCTGCCCATGACTGAATGTGGTTGTGTCTAAATCTAATGAAAGTTGTTCCAAAGGTAAAACACTAAGCGTGTGTGCAGCCTGGAAAATCAAATAGTATTGAGATACAAAAACATGCCAATTTACTGATGTTTATTTGATACGTTTGAAAGAAAGTATTACACTTACTCTGGTTTCCAGCATTTTCAAGTTTGGAGATCCGCGAATCATTTGGACGATGAGTGACACAATAACAGTATCGCGAAAGTCAACTCCTTTTAGATTCAGATTAACGAGGGATACAAACGGCAAAGGGACATTCATCCTAGAATTACCATCACACATCAACTACAACAGGTCGACTTTTGGGTTAGTTTCAAAGATTAAATGTCATTAGAGTTACACATATCTTTAACATTGTAAAATTAGAAGTGTAAATCTCAAAACGGTCCTACCGTGCAATAGTCAAAATCCAATGTAAGGGTCTCAAGAGATGGAAGTCTTGTCAGGTTAAAGATACTGGATGCTATGATTGTCGTGGCAGCATTCGAAATACCGAATGACAAATGTAACTTCTTCAAATTCCTAAGACTTGCAAGATTCCATAGTTTCATCCCGTTTGTACTCTCAACATCCAATCTAAGAGACTCAAGTAAGGGACAACCAGCAATTAAATCCCAAACTGTACCGGTTAGAAATTTGACTAAACACAATTCTAAGCTCAGTAAATTTGGAAAAGTAGTAAGAAACACCAAAATAGGAAAATCACATCAATGAATTTCAAGATGTTTCAATTCAATACGCGCGTAAAGTTGGGTTGGCAATGTAACTGGTTATCCATACCAGTTTCTAATTATCAGGTCCTCAATTCCTTGCAGTGCCAAAAACATAAGCCAATCACGAATCTCTTCATAATTCAAGTCTTCCATTCCAGAAAACGGTTTGGGATCTACAAAGAAGACAAACTTTTTTATGGGACCCGTAAGCTGATTTAAAAGTCTAGTAACAGGCCTCCTATCAAACTTATATGTTAAATAATAAAAGAAATCCTCATCAATTATGACTTCGGTGAGCAAGGTCCATTTAAACCTCCAGTTTTTAGATAAAATAGAGGTGCTCACCGCTTCTTTTATTGGAAACCGATTCAAAATGTTACCGATCACTGTATCTGGCATGTTGCTAATATAATCTCTCATATTGGTGATAACATTAGCTCGAAACGACATGGTTTTCAAAGAAATTTTGTTGGTTTTTTGAATTCTCGACAGGAGGCTTTGGATGAGGGTTTTTGATTTGCAATTGATGGTCAGAACGAGGGTGCGTTATTATGATCATTAAATGTGGTTGTTGGGTTGGTTCATTGATTCGCATGCCCAAGATACAAGCTTTTCAAATTTGGTCCGTAAAATATTACGAAATGGTATATTTTAGTAAGCCATGGTAATATGGCAGACCTATTACACAATCAATGTGCTGTGACGTGTCAAGCCGGGTCGGTTCCAATTTAACACAAGTATGTTAATAAAATGATAAACGCAAACTGTTTATAATTAAGTCAATATAATTACCTAATTGTTAATACCTTCGACTACATTTTTATATCAACGTACGAAACTATTTTATATACCATCAGTTATGCTAAAAACGTCGACGTCTTCACTTTGACGTAAGCACATAATGGCATCATGTTATCAGATGTGTGGAGTTACATTCATTTGAGTTGATTATTTTGAGCTATATGCGACATTTCTAAACGTATAAAAATTCTACACCGCTTTTATGCACGATTACTTAAATTAAATATCTCAAATTATAAAATGAATTGGTTGCTGATATGTGCTAAAACACATACCTTTTCTTTACCAAATCAGACCCAAAATAACAAGAAAAGAGCCGTTTATTGCTAATATCTATTGGTTTCTTGAGTTTATGCTTGTGCAGGTACGGATACATCAAAACACACAAAAGAAAGACAAATCAGACGAAAACCCGAGCACGAGAGATAAAGAGTGCTCAAGCTGAGTCGGAAGGTTGAAATTAAGCATCTGTGAAGATTTTCATGCTGAGAGGATGATTTATGAAAGATTTGTTCAAGTTTAAAGAATTGGCAGAATCAGTCAACTAATATTACTCATTTTGAATTGGCAAAAATGACCCTTGAGATTCAGAATTGGCAAAAGTGGTCCTTGGATTATTTGAGATTGACAAGAAAGACCCTTGGAAGACATTTTCAGAAATTACATGATTGGTCCCTTTAAAATCAGTTTTGTCAAGTTTAGTCCTTGTTACTTACACGGGTCACACTCTAAGTCCAAATCCAATCCAATAGACCATTAAGCCCATGATAAATTCCCAAGCCCAATCTTAATAAAAAGCCCAAGTTAACAATTATTAGTAACCGGTCAACTAATATTACTCATTTTGAACCTTTCACCACACTTTGACCCTTGCCACAATTCATGCAAACCTTCCCACAAACGGTCAACAAAGTCAAAACAAGTAAAAAAATTATTAAAAGTTACCCGCCTAAATCCTTTTCCCCAATTTCCCATTTACCAAAAAAGATGAACCCTAATTTGCCCCTAGACTCAATTGAGCATAATCATTGAAATTAAGGGTAAATGCTCCCATTGGTCAGTGATACGTGGAGATGTAATATGAGGGCTATGATTGTTTGAAGCAAGCTGGGATTTGATCTAAGGGTGGATTTGGACTCAAAAGAAGCACACATTTGGCTTCTGGATCCTTTTGAAGGCTCAAGACTCTCCTATAAATAACCCGAATTTCACACAATTGTATCATCTTAATTTTCAGTAGCTTACTGTACTTTATTTACTGTTTTAAATACTTTTTAGTAATTCTCTTATAGTTTCAGTATTGTATTCCCATTTGTACTCAGATTTTGATATTAATGAAATTCTTCTTTTAAGCTCAAAATTATGTTTAGCTCTTAATTGCTTTTAATTGCTTATCAGTATCAATTTAATTCATGTTAGCTTATTCCAAAATTGTTTTCAGCTTCTTTTCACTTTAAGTCAAATATTACAAAAAAATTAAGAAAATTATTAAAAAAATAAAAAAGGTATTCTAATATGTTTTGAATCCTTAAGCTACTGTTTCATTGAGTTCACTTAAGCTTATTATAGCTTTTAGTGAACTCATAATTGGTTCTTACTCATTATACACTCAAATCAGTACTCTGTCAACCAAAGTCAACAATTGCAGAAATAAACAAGGTGAAGCTGATTTGATAGTCAGATAGTTGGAATTGGGTTTGAATTGGATTGGTTAAGTGAATTGGTTAGATAGGTTTGGATCTCTGATTGCATGCCATAGTGGCAGGACCACTTGTAAGTCCAATTCTGTTTAAAATACTTAATCAGTAGTATAATTTTAGTAACAGTTGCTTGTTGATGTTTAATGTAGTTTAGTTGGTTGATTTTCAGCTTGTTTGATTAGTAGTTATCATTGCTTTATCATAAATAATCACTGCATCACTTCTGTTCGAGTTTGCATCATTTGACTCAGATCTGCATAATTTTTTTAAGTCTGCATAAGAAGTTTCTGTTTGAATCTATGGATTTAATTAGCTTTAGATCCTTGCACTTAGGTATTTTAGATATAGGTTAAGGAATTTATAAGACTAGTTTAGCAGATTGATTGCATGCTAGATAGATATAGGAGTGTTTGGATCTAGGAGATAATATGTGTTTGAGGTTTGATAAGTGGTTAAACTCAGTTGCTTAAGTCTCATTTAGGATCATTGTAGTCATTCGAGTCAGTTATTTGCATCTAAGATCAATAATAGTCAAATCATCTTTAACAGCTTCTTAATTGCATAACCAGTTTTTTTTAATTCATTATAACTTGCATGTAGTCATAAAAGTGTTTAAAATAGCTTAATACATTCTTATTTTATCATAAAACATCATTTCCAATCTATTTTAGTAAATTAAAACTCAATAAAGTCAAAAAATATTATTTCTGTGTCAAAGTCAAAAAAATGGTTTTCAACTCTGATAGGCTCTATTTCTAGATTTTTAACTTAGTCAATTTTGGTTCAAATATGGTGAAACTTGGGATTTCAAAACTCTTGTTGGTGGTTCATTTAAGGATATTTTTAGAAACTTTTTGTGAATTTTCTAAAGCCACCAAATCAGCTTCTCATTTAGGTCTTTTGAGCCCTATTCACACACTTAGTATTAACTGAGTGTGTAACAACTCCTTTCAGAACTTGTAGAAAGTTCCTTATAACTTATTTTAATCTCAAATTTGGTCTACAAGTAGATTTCTAGGTGTTTTAGAGGTTATCACTTCTGGTTCTTTGATTAAGCTTATTGTTAAGCCTGTGCTTAAGCTGCAAGTAGGGGGTTGAGCCTGTTTGGCTTATTAATTGATATTGCATCAGATCATTGTAGATTGAATTCCAATTTGTGGAAAACTAGAAGGGGGGGTTGAATAGTTTTGCCGATTTTTAGTTGATTTCAAAACCTTTTAGATTCGATATTATGTGAAATCGTATGGATGTTGAGAACGTATAGATCTAATGATAATGCAAGCAAATAGATAAAGTTAAGGGATAGAAATGACACAACCGATTTATAGTTGTTCGGCTACAAGGTCACCTTCCTTGCCCTACTCCACTCCCCGAGTCACCTACTCGAGAGTTCAAGCACTATGTCAACAAACTCCTTCACTCGGCGGAGAAGCCTTCACAACGTTGCTTACACTTTTTCCGGTACAAAGCTAGATACCGAGTCCGTAGCACGGTGGACCAAACCAACACAACTATTACACAACAAATATGTGAAATATCAAATACAAGATCTTCGCTATGAAATCTTGCGAGTGACAAATCAATCCCCCTTGCTTGGATGACTTGTAGAATGCTCGTGATCTCGCCTTAGAGAAGGACCTATATGAGGATCACAAATAGAAAGAAAGAAGAACAACTCTCTAGATCAAGTGATCTATATGTTAGAAGAGAATGAGAGTGTATGAGAGATTTAGTAAGAAGAGGGGTGAGTTAGAATGAAGAAATGGCTCTCTATTTATAGGCAAATTTCTCCTCTGTTCCACGGATCCCACGGATCCCTTCCACTTGGGATCCGGCTAGTGTAATCCTAGGGATCTGTGGTACGCTCCTCTTTGCCCATGGGTTTTTTGGTTATGGGTCATGGGTTATGGGTTGGTCGATGGGTTTTCTCTAGATTCAATGTATCTAAGTATACATTGTATCAAGTCTTCTTTGGTATGGGTTTAAGATCCATGGGTTATGGTCCATGGTTTATAGTTTTTACCCATCCTAATAAACTATTACAACAAATGCTTAATTATTACATTTTTGTATTTAAATGGCTATATGTAAATGCTTTACAAAAATAACATGTATCCTTATAATTTGACTTAAGATAACATTACATTTGTTATCAACAAAACACAAAGAGATCGCAAAATATTAATAAACGTTTTTACGGTTTATTTGTATTAACAATCTCCCCCTTTTTGTTGATGACAAAACATAATGTTATGATGAGTAAAACTTGAAAATAGATGTAAGTTTTGAAAGCCCCTAAGTTTTACTTCTTCTCCCCCTTTTTGTCGAAACAAAAGTTAACCCTTGGAAGAAATAAACAAACTTCTAACTCCCCCTTGACGGTAGCTCCCCATTGTTTGGGGCGTCAAGTGAAGAAAAATAAAAATTCCTATAAAAAGAAAGGTTAGTAACATGCTTATATAATCTTGTGGTTGTCGAGAATCAAGATTAGGAGCCAAGGTATGTAAACAAGGCCTTGTAATAAAACAACAAATTGTAGTGGTATGTATGCCACTTACAAGCATGTAAAAATAAGAACAAGACTTGTTCTTGAAAATGACTTCAAAAGAAAAATAATACTAAAGGTAGAAAATAGTAGTAGTGATTCCTTCCATGCTTGCATAAGGTTATGGATGGAGATTTTGATGAGTAATGGTATTGATGCGATCAAGGATGAGGTTGAGTTTGAAACGAATTTCTTCCCTAACTTCTATTGCAATTTCCCCAGTGGATTGGCAATGTTCACAATGTAAATGATGTGGGTAATGAGTGCGGAAGTTTTCCGGGTTGTTTTGATTTGATTTTTGCGGAAGTTGTGGTGGAAAAATAGGAAAATATGGATCACAATCCGGAATGTTAATAAGTGGTGGTGGAAAAGAACCTAGATGTTCTTGTAATGTGATGGGAGCTAATGGTGGTGATGTTTCATGATCTTGAAAGATAGTATTTGGAGATGTGGGGGTGTTGAAAAGACTAATTCTTTTTCTTTAGGTTGGTTAGATCTTGTTGGAGTCTTAAGGAGTTCCAAAAGAGTTATTTTAGGTGGTGATGAAGTTGGTGTACTTGTTGGTGATGAGGGTGGTGCTATAATGGAAGCATCTTGTGGTGAGTTATTTGTTGAGGATGAACCATTTGAGGTTGGTTTTGCTAAACAACAAGATCGGATACTAATTCATGCGGATATCCTAGCATTTGATTGTGGTATTTTGGATGGTGGAAGTACAAAGGTTTGGATATCATGATTGTTTGTACTAGATGATTCTCCTAAAGGGTTTTGGATGACATGATGAAGTGTGTTTGTGAGAAGGAGATGGAGTATGCAAGCATTTTGGGAGTTATATATATAGAAAAACAAAGCATTGTAATGAATGCTTGACCCAAAATGTGGATTAAAATCTAATGATTAGATATGAATTCAAGGCATGTGATCATGAGAACACAAGCATTAAAGAGCATACTCCCAAAAATGAAGCAAATGTGGATTTTTCATCCAAAGTGAAAAATAGAAGTTGAAAACACTTTTACACGGATCCACGGATCCTTCCCTTGAGGGATCCGTCCAGCATAAAGGCTAGGATCCGTGGGTCTGGTGTTTCAGGCAGCACAAAATTTTCCTTTTGGAAACATTTTTGCCTAGTGTGTGCCTATATGCAAACTATTTGGAGTTTCGGTTATCTCGACCCTAAAAGAAATAGAAAATAAACTAGAAGTGTAAAAGCATCCTATTGAGATAACCCGAAAACACATATTTAGTACATGAGTACGTAATTTTGTGTTATCAATGCTCCTAATTCATTGTTGCTTAAATGAATGTACCGGAAAACACATATTAGTTATGTGTCCCCTTTAGCATTCAAAAGACATGAGATGCAATGAAAGCGGGTTTTTACTTTGTATTAATAATGAAAAAGCGATTTGTCCTAGACGTAAGAAATTGCTTTTGTGAAATTGATACGGGAAGGTATCATCCTTTTAGAAAACATTGTGAAAGTAGGCTTAAAAAATAAGAAAATTATAAGAAAAAAAAAAACTCATCTTGGGTTTTGAAAATTCCCGTATTGTTTGTGAGTTGTGCGTGAAATAGAAATCCTAGACTCGAAAAGAAGAAGGCTAGTGTTTACATACCTTGTAGAGTCAATTAAATTACGACGTTTGTTCCATTAGACCAAGACCAAGACGAAGTAGGTTGAATTGTTCCCGCTTCAACGGTTTGGTGAGGACGTCGGCTATGTTGTCTTCGGATGCTACCTTCTCAATAGAGATGTTCCCCTTTTGAACATTGTCTCTTAGGAAGTGATGACGAATCTCTATATGCTTTGTGCGAGAATGCAATACGGATTCTTGCTTAGATCGATTGCACCTTTGTTGTCACATAGGATGGCTATGTTTCTTAGATGGATGTCGTAGTCTACTAACGCTTGTTTCATCCATAGTGCTTGTTGGCATGCTTTGCGGGCGGAGACGTATTCGGCTTCGGTTGTTGATATTGCAAGTGCCGTTTGTTTCTTAGAAAACCATGATGTTAAACAACATCCCATAAAAGTACATACCCCACTTGTACTTTTTCTATCAACGTAATCACCTGCATGGTCAGAATCTGCATATATAATTTTTTCTACTCCCGTGCCCTTAGGATACCATAATCCTAATTGTGTTGTACCCTTAATATATCTAAATATTCTTTTTACGGCTTCTAGGTGTGATATTTTGGGGTCTTCTTGAAACCTAGCACATAAGCAAACACTAAACATGATATCCGGCCTACTTACCGTGAGGTAGAGAAGGCTACCTATCATGCCACGATATTTAGTATTATCTACGGATTCTCCGTCCTCGTCTTTTGTGAGTTTGGTGTCGGATGACATTGGAGTCCTAATTGGTTTTGACTCTTCTAGACCGAATTTCTTTAACATCTCCTTGATGTATTTAGATTGATTAAAGAAGATACCATCTTCTACTTGTTTTATTTGTAGACCAAGAAAGAAACTAAGTTCTCCCATCATACTCATCTCGAACTCGTCATGCATGATTTTAGAGAAATCATCACACATGTCTTGACAAGTGGATCCAAATATAATATCATCTACATATATTTGTACTATGATTATATGTGACTCTCTTTTCTTAGTAAAAGTGTGTTGTCAACTAACCCCATGGTGTAGTTGTGTTTAACTAGAAATGACTTGAGTCTATCATACCAAGCTTTTGGAGCTTGTTTAAGACCATAAAGGGCTTTCTTTAATTTATACACATGTTTGGGTTTTCAAAATCAATGAAGCCTGGAGGTTGAGCTACATATACTTCTTCATTTATGACACCATTTAGAAAAGCGCTTTTGACATCCATTTGATAAAGCTTTAGATCATTAGCACAAGCATACGCAAGAAGTATTCTTATAGACTCTAATCTAGCCAGGGGGCGTAGGTCTCATCAAAGTCTATTCCCTCTTGTTGGTTATACCCTTGAGCAACGAGTTTAGCCTTGTTCCTAGACACTACTCCGTTTGCATCTAATTTGTTTTTATAAACCCATTTGGTTCCTATTATGGTTTGATTACTAGGTGGAGGGACAAGTGTCCAAACATCATTAGAAACAAATTGATTTAGTTCTTCTTGCATAGCCATTAGCCAACTTTCGTCTTTTATGGATTCTTGTGTATTCTTAGGTTCTAAGGTTGAAACGAAACAAAACAAGCTACTTTGGTTTTGAACTTGAGATCTTATTGTTCGTTCGTTTAGTTTTCACTCTTTAATGTTTACTATTTCATCACTTAGAGGTTCTTCTTCTTCACTTATCTTTTTCTTTATTATTATGGCTTCACTTTCTATAATCTCGTCATCGACAAGAGGTGGAGAGGGTTTGGGTGGACTTTCATCAAATTTTATATTTAATGACTCTTCTACCTTCATTGTTTCTTTGTTTAATATGACGTAAGCTTTGCTATTTGGCGAATAACCTAAAAGATACCTTCGGTTGATTTAGGATCAAATTTTGTAAGGTAATCTTTAGTGTTAAGAATAAAACATTTACTACCAAAGACTCTAAAATGATTTAACGTAGGCTTTTTGCCTCGAAGTAACTCATATGGAGTTTTTCCTAAGATTGGTCTAATCAAGACTCGATTGAGTATATACGTTGAAGTATCAACGGCATTACACCAAAATTTTTGAGGTATGGATTGTTCATTAAGCATGGTTCGACTCATTTCTTGTAGAGTTCTATTCTTTCTTTCTACTACCCCATTCGATTGTGGAGTGCGTAGGGAGAAGTTGTGAGTAATACCATTAGCGTCACAAAAGCTCCGAATTGCACTTCATTATCGAATTCCCTACCATGATCCGTCCTAATAGACACTATGGGACTTCCTAGTTGTCTTTGGATCTTTTTGCTTAATATTTCAAAATAGTTAAAGGTTTCCGTTTTGTTCTTTAAAATTTTGTCCATGTATACCTAGAGTAGTCATCCACTATTACCAAAGTGTAGTAGTTGCCTCCATAACTTTGGATAGCGGATGGACCAAATAAATCCATATGTAGTAATTCTAGACACCTAGTTGTGGACACCATGTTTTTAGCTTTATGACTCGAATGAGCTTGTTTTCCTATATTACACGCATCACAAAAATGATGTTCATATTTTAACTTAGGTAGATCTCTTACTAGATCTTTGGATGATAGCGATTGAAGAAGTCGCATGTTGGCGTGACCCAATCTTCGATGCCATAAGGTCGAAGTATCATCCATAGAGGTAAGACATAATTTGTCTTTAGGTTCATTACCGATTTTAATGACATAGACTCCATGTTTCCTAATTCCTCTTCCTATGGTTATGCCATTTTAAGTATCTTACTACCGGTTTCGGTAAAAAGTACATTGCACTTTTTATCACATATTTGTCCTATACTTAAGAGATTAAAGTTTAGGTTTTCTATGTGACACACATCGTTAATGGTTAGAGATTTGTTAGAAATCGTACCTTTACCGATGATTCTACTTTTGCTATTTCCAAACACCACATTACCTCCATTAATGGATTCATATGTGGAGAATAGATCCCCGGTCATGTGCCTCGTCCACCCGCTATCCTTGACCCATTCATCGGGGTCTAGGTCGACCTTTAAGCACACCTAAAACAATAATAAACTCAAAGTTTGGTCCCCATTTGTTCATGGGTCCATTAGTGTTAAACATTCCATTCATGTTAGACATGTATGGATAAGATGGGTATGCATTCCATGGAGCAAAGTTTTGAAAAGGAAAACCGTTTGCATGTTTTGATTCCATCCCATTTGATGGTTACTTTTGGGTAAACGCTATTAGGTCTCCTAAATGAATTAGGTTTTGAAAAAGATTGAGCTTTGTTTCTTGCAAAAGTAGGATTATATTTTGGAGGTGGTTGTCTAGTGGTGACATGATTTGGTTTCTTCCTATTAACTATGACAAACTCAGTTCTAGATGAAGAAGCTACATTATTGCTACAGTGATCCACGGATCCCTTTTTCTACACTAGCCAGTTCCATTTTTAGGGGATCCGTGGGATCCGCCACAACATGGCTTGGTTTTTCTAGTTTTTTTAACAAATTTTGTTTCTTTACTTTCACTAGTTGATGGATCAAGTTGTTGACTACCTAGACCCTTTTAATTGTTACAAGTTTTAACGCTATCGAGTATTGTATCTAAAGTGTTCGTGCTCATTCTAGCAATTTTAGAATCTAAGTGATCCACTAGTGTTTGAAGTTGAATGCAAAGTTCACATTCACCACTTGCTATTTTACCTTTCTCTAAACGTTTTAGTTTTGCTTTTAATTCTATGACTTCTTTATCTAAACGTTTATTTTGACTCTTTAAAAGCTTGTTTTTGTTAACTAGTTTTAAGCTAATATTGCATAGTTTATCATATTCATTATGCAATGAGTCGTCATCAAGTGATGAGCTACTATAGTATTTAGGACATACCTCGTCATTTGCCATAAGACAAATTTCTTCATCCTCCTCGTCGCTCATTCCCCGTGCAACCGCTCACGAGCGCTTTTGATCATCCCGTTTGGGACACTTACTAATAAAGTGGTTTGGGTCCCCACACTTAAAGAAAGTACGATCATCCTTTGGTTTCTCGTCCTCTTTGCTTTTCCGAAAGCCTTTCTTATTATCATACGGTTGTTTGACGTATCTACCCTTTCTTCTAAAGAACTTTTAAAGTCCCTTACCGCCATAGCGTACTCTTCGTCGTCACTACTCGAAGATGAGTTCTCCTCATCGCTCGAAGCCTTTTGGCTTTAAGGGCAAGAGATTTGTGTTTCTCTTTCACCTTTGAGGCTTCGGAATCTTTAGCAAGGACAAGCTCGTAGACTTTTAGGTTGCCTATGAGTTCATCGAGGTGAGGATTGTCAAATATTTTGACTCTTCGATTGCCGTCACCTTGGATCTCCACTTCGATGGAAGTGCCCTTAGATATCTCCTAACATTGTTACGGCTAGAGAAAGATTCATCAAGTGCTTGTAAAGATGTAATAATAGTATTAAAGTTAGCAAATGAATGATCTTTAGTTTCCTCATCCGATATTGAAAATTGTTCATATTGTTGAACAAATAAATCAATTTTATTATTTTTAACTTGTTGGTTGCCTTGATGAGTTACAACTAAAGAATTCCAAATTCCTTTTTCGGTAAAGCATTATATAAAACCATTTTTGCTTCACTATTTTTAGAAAGCTTTTTCTTCATTTCATCATTTAGTTTATCATGAGGTATGTGAACTAAATTTCCTTTTTCATCATTTGAGGTAGCCTCAAAATCACCTTCAACAATAATGTACCAAAGATCAATATCTTTAGACTTCACATATGTTTCGAATCTATTTTTCCAATATATAAAACCATTAGTTTCAAGTAGTGGTGGTCGTTGCATAGATTGCCCTTCCTTATAATTTTCGGAACCCATAGTGATCGAAAAGTTTTTAAAATACAATTTTATTTTAAAACTTTTATAAACTTAGCTCTTGATGCCAATTGTGGAAAACTAGAAGGGGGGGTTGAATAGTTTTGCCGATTTTAAGTTGATTTCAAAACTTTTAGATTCGATATTATGTGAAATCGTATGGATGTTGAGAACGTATATATCTAATGATAATGCAAGCAAATAGATAAAGTTAAGGGATAGAAATGACACAACCGATTTATAGTGGTTCGGCTACAAGGTCACCTTCCTTGCCCTACTCCACTCCCCGAGTCACCTACTCGAGAGTTCAAGCACTATGTCAACAAACTCCTTCACTTGGCGGAGAAGCCTTCACAACGTTGCTTACACTTTTTCCGATACAAAGCTAGATACCGAGTCAGTAGCACGGTGGACCAAACCAACACAACTATTACACAACAAATATGTGAAATATCAAATACAAGATCTTCGCTACAAAAATCTTGCGGAGTGACAAATCAATCAAGGACCCCTTGCTTGGATGACTTGTAGAATGCTCGTGATCTCGCCTTAGAGAAGGACCTATATGAGGATCACAAATAGAAAGAAAGAAGAACAACTCTCTAGATCAAGTGATCTATATGTTAGAAGAGAATGAGAGTGTATGAGAGATTTAGTAAGAAGAGGGGTGAGTTAGAATGAAGAAATGGCTCTTTATTTATAGGCAAATTTCTCCTCTGTTCCACGGATCCCACGGATCCCTTCCACTTGGGATCCGGCTAGTGTAATCCTAGGGATCCGTGTATGCGCTCCTCTTTGCCCAAGGGTTTTTTGGTTATGGGTCATGGGTTATGGGTTGGTCCATGGGTTTTCTCTTGATTCAATGTATCTAAGTATAATTTGTATCAAGTTTTCTTTGGTATGGGTTTAAGATCCATGGGTTATGGTCCATGGTTTATAGTTTTTACCCATCCTAATAAACTATTACAACAAATGCTTAATTATTACATTTTTGTATTTAAATGGCTATATGTAAATGCTTTACAAAAATAACATGTATCCTTATAATTTGACTTAAGATAACATTACATTTGTTATCAACAAAACACAAAGAGATCGCAAAATATTAATAAACGTTTTTACGGTTTATTTGTATTAACACAATCGTTTAGGATAGTAGTATTCAGTTGCTTTTAAGTAGTTTTAGCATAATTTAGGTTCTAGTAGCTTTTGGTGCATTAGTATAGCTTATTGCTCTTTCTAGTTAGCTTATAGATTAGCAGTTTCACTGCAGCCCTTATTTCCAGCATTCTAGAATAGTTTTTCTCATTTTTCTTAGCTTCATAATAATAATTTAGAATTTTATTGAAATTTTCATATTTTTCCAGCACTGTTTGCTATTTTTCCCATTTAAAATTAGTTTTTAATACTTTTTAATTAGCATTTAATACAAATAAAACAGAAAAAGCTCTAAAAAATATGTTTTAAATTTTCTTAGATTAAGAAAAATATAAAAAGCCAAAAAAATATTTTTCCATAATTTTCCTAGTTCAAAATAGTAATTTTTAGACATTTAATTAGTTTAAAATAGTTTTTAAATCATAGAAATTAGAAAAATGTTCAGAAAAATACAAATCCAATTTTGAAAAGTCTTTTTAGTAATTTTAGATTTTTGAAAATAGTTTCATAATTTTCTCACTTGTTTTCATAATTTTTAGTTAATTAGATCTAAATTAGAAAGTAGAAATTAGTTTTTAATTCAAATAAATTCAAGTAAAATCATAAAAATTAGTTTTAAATCTTAGTTAACTTTAAATTTCCTTTTTAGTTAAAAAGTAATTTTTGATCATTTTTCAGACTTAGTTTAGAATTAGTTGCATTTAATTCACGTTTCATTTAATTCATATTTTACGTTTTAGTTTTAATTTGCGTAATTTTTCATTTGAATTATAGATTTAAAACTTTTATATGCTTCCCTTTACTTTCCCTTGCCCCGTAGTGTAGAAATCCCAAAAATCTCTTTTAAAACATTCAAATCCCGATAATCGCGACGTGAGTTGAAAATTCCATTCAATCCTCGTTCGGAACGATCTCGGTGCTCAAACCTAATACGTTTTAGTTGCCCAAATACTACACACTTCTATACTTGGTTTTCCGAGCAAATCAATTTTTGGCGCCGCGGGAGCATGTAGTGAGTTTTATTATTCCGTCTCGATTCGTGTGCATTTGAAGATCCTTCCCCGAGTGAAGTTACCGTTGTTTTTGTAAATATATCTTTTTCAAAAACAAAAAAACATCTAAAAACCAAAACATTCTTCCTAGAGTGTTTACAAAACCATAAAAATAAAATTAAAAAAAAAAAAAAGCAACAAAAGAAACCGAAACATCAATTATTACATCAGCTCACCTTGAAGGTACAACCTATACACGGGGTATAAGGAAGTCTTGACATTAAATTGGAGACTGAAGAAAGATCCACTTCTTTCCGCTCATTTAGCAGTACTTTTGAGAGCTACCGAGCACCGGTTGACGCGACGGTTACAAAAAGATTGTGTTTTCAAAGTTTTCTAAATATAAAAACCCTAAAAGATTTTCTTTTTCAAAATATGTTTTCTAAAAACCCAAAAAATATTCTTCTTTACCCTTGGATTTGATAATTCTTTTCTTTTACCCTATGATTCATATAATTCTATCTTCTTTATCCTCTAAACCGATAATTCTTTCTTCTTAACCCTTTATATGTTTAATTCTCATGGATACGATCAATTATCGTCGTTGTTTTCACTGCCAAAGCCGTATGGAAGAGAATCAATATCGATATTTGAAATGTATATGCGACTGGTGCGGAAATAATTGTCGAAATGGATTTTGTAATGTATGCCATGATTTTATTAATCCAAATCCAGATCTCGCCCGTCTTTATGCACGGCTAGAACAAAAGGGTACTCTTCATAATGATGATGATATAATAGCATGGTGGAAGAATTTAATTGAAGAACCCTCGATTCCTACTCCTTCTCCGGTGAGGGAAATGGAATATGTTTCTGAGCCCGAGGTGACTCCCGTTCAAGAACCAGAGCCTATCACAGAAATGGTGGAAATCACTAGCTCTTACCCGTATGATTCTTCGATGTCTTCTTCTATTCAACTCATTTGCATATGGTGCGGAGGACCCGAATATTGTGGGAATTGTCCCGGTTGTAGCAATGGAAATTCGGGAACCAAGTATCACCAAAATCCTTACAATGAAACAACCGATTTCCTTAACCAAACTCCGTACCATGAGCCAGAGACATACTCTTGTGAGTACTGTTGAGGTCCTCACCAAGATTTTCAATTACAAGCTCAATTTAACAACTCGACCTTTGGTTATGAACCTTACCCTTATTCATCACAACAATCATACTGTTGTGAGTATTGTGGAGGTCCGCACGTTAATTCCGATTGTCAAATGCAGAACCCGATTGTTTACGAGCAAGTTCCTTGTGATAATTACGACTATCCTTATAACCCACCTCCACAATACTAAGAGATTCAACCACAACATTTACCATGGTCTGAAGAGTTTCGTCAAAAATTTCGGGGTATGATAATTGAACTTATGAATCTTGTTGATGAAATTGCCCACAAAAAAGAAGATCCTAATCAGAAGACTTATGGTGAATTACTCGCTGAAGAGGAAGCCGCTAAAGTTAGTTACCGAAGACCTCTCGTTTACGACTATGATGATGATTCTGATGACGAATATATGCCTCCGAGTGGCAATCCCACTCCCGTTTCTGAGCCTTTCATTTCCGACCCTTCCCCTTCACTCACACCGGTTGAGAGAATTAACGTCGTTTTGGAAGAGGTCGATGATCATATTTCTACATACATTGTTGAACCCGTTGACTCTCTCGTAATGGGGAACAAGCTTCTTAGTACTATTTCGGAAACGGAATCATCTAGTGTTGAGAGCTTTGACCCAATCCCAAGTGAGTCCGAGGATGTATCTGATAGTGATTGTGATTTGCTTTTATGTGATTCTCTTGACATCTCCGAGGTTACTTCCTGGATTTTCCCAAATCCAGTTTTCAAGTTAAGTGATGACTATACCTTTTATGAAGTTAATCCACTTTTCGACAAATATTTCGAGTCCGATTCAGAGACCACAACGAAAGTGGTAGACATTGCTAGCTCTCAGAGCACACCACTTGTCCCATCTCACGTGTTCGACCTTTCTCTCGATGTGATGTTATGCAAGATGAAAAAAGTAATGAATCCGAGCGAGGATATTATGGAGATTGGTTTCGAAATGGAGCCCGAGATGAATGAATCAATTAAAGTGGTTGAAGACGATATTCTTGATAAGCCGCCAAGTAATTCTGATATAGAAGAAATCGATTTATCCATTGATGACTTGATACCACCGGGTCTTGAGGATGCTGATGATGACCCCGAGGGGGATGTGTTGTTATGTGATGGATTTCTTGACTCCTCTTTATCATGTGGAGACAAAATATTTAAACCCGGGATATGTGTTGGGATATGAAAGTGCTGAATACATGAAAGTACTGAAGATATGAAAGTACTGTGTAGCTACAAAATCTGGAAAAAGTCAAAGTGTCAAAGAATCTTGCTAAAGACAAAGTCAAAGTACTGCACCTAGAAGTCAAAGTATCTTGCAAGAACAAAAGAATCAAGTATATTCGTTTATGGAAAGTATTGTATTCTATGTTTGGATTACTTATCGTACACGGTAACAAATTGTAAACCGACTAGGATATCCTTGAGCCTATAAAAGGACTCCTAGATTGGCATTAGATGTACGAGTCTATGAGTTTTAGAGTTTACGAATTCACAAGTTGATTAAGTATTTTAGAGAGAAGTTCGATTATCTTAGAGTTGTATTAGAGTATCTGCATAATAAGCAGATTTAGAGTATATAATAAAAGGTTATTCTTCTTAGCTTTGTTAAGTAAATTCCGCATACTTAATAAAGATTGCTCAGTGTTTCTTTGTTAATAACTTAGGATTTATCCGAGGTTATTAAACCTTAACAAGCTAGTTAGGTTAGTTTGATTAAAGTATATCGATCTAACAAGTGGTATCAAAGCTTGTGTGGAAACTCTGACTAGGAAGAAACCCTACTTCAACAATATTCAAGATGTCGATGAAGTCGTTCCACCACCCTCAATCACCTCACTCGAATTCCAATAATCAAGAAGGGAGAATATGATCTCGTTGTATGAAGATGAGGTAGTATATTGCCATTACAGACCATGCTCTATGGAATGTAATTGTGAATGGGAATGAAGTTGTTCCAGAACCCATTGATATTCTGGACAACCCAAGGAACCTAGAGGCAAGTCATACTGCAGGAACCTTAAGGAATCAAGAGAAGGCACTCAACATTCTCTTATCGCCATTCCATGGTCATCTTCTCAAATTACATGATGCTAAAGATGCTAAGCAACTATGGGTGCTCTAAGACCAGATTTGGAGGGAATGAAGCCTCTAAAATATGCACGAAATTTGTTGAAGCAACAGTTTGAAACTTTCACAGTTGGTGAAAGAGAGTCTTGATCTCTTTGCATATGATAGGTTTTGAGAATCTTCTCAACATGTTGGAGCTATACAAGTATCAGTTGAGGATGCTAATTTGAAGTTTCTAAGAAGTTTGCCATCTTCATGGCATGTGATTGCTACAATGATCAGAGGACAACAAGGTTTGGATGTCATGGACTTTGATGATCTCTATCATCAACCTAAGGTGTATGAGCATGAGATGAGTGGTCAACCAAATTCTAAGTCTCACAAGATTGCTTTTCTATCATCCAAAAGAAGGCCGAGGCTTCCATCAAAGTACTGCTTCTCATCAAGTCTTGTTTCTCAAAGTCTTCAGCTGTTACACACCCCCTCATATGTTCAGCAGGGCCCACCAACTACCACTATGGCCTCGGATGAAGTCATGTGTTCTTCTTTGCACAACAAGCTAGTTTACCATCACTATGAAGAAGATCTAACACATATTGAAGAAGATGCACTTGAAGAAATTGATATCAGGTGGCAAGTTGCTATGATCAATGCAAGGATCAAAAAGTACATGAAGAAGACAGGCAAAAGCATTGATTCCAAACCAAAACAGGGTATAACTTTTGACAAATCTAAAACTGAATGCTTCAATTGTCAAAAGATCTGGTCAAAGGAGTGCAGGTTTGCTAAGTATCAAGCAAACAGGACATCCGAAAAGCCAAAACTTGAGCTTAAGGAAATTCCAATTCAAAACAAAGGCTTTGGTTGCTCAAGAAAAGTTATCGGAAGTTATGGAGTGAAGAATTTGATGATGAACGGTGACTTACTGTATGGTAGCTTGGAAGAAGAAATTGAAGATTCAGTAGAAGCATTGGATTGGAACGCTATGTTTATCTTTGAAGAACCCGGACATGCTTTTTTGGAATCGATGATGGCTTTGGAGGATTTGATTGGAGCAAGGAAAGTAGAAGATGATTCTACATTGACTAGCATTGTACTTGCACCCAGCAAATCAATCTCTATCTCGAGGTATGCTCAATTTGCTATGATTTTAATCATAAATTACTTAGCGATTATGTGATTGAGAGATAATTGTGTTAAGGCTAGGTGCAGTAGCGAGTTATCAGATAACCTTAGAATCTATGGAAGCCAAAATCTTAGCACATGAAACTAATGAAGTAGCTTGGTGAAAATATGAACAACGGGATTACCGTTAAAACTTAGTGAATGGAAATTAAAGCTAAAATTGTAGAATTGAGAAATTAACTAAGGAAAGAGATGATTTGTTAGCTAAGTTTCTTGCTTGGGGTGATGCGGTTTGTCATATTTACTTATGTTCAAAAAGCAGAGAGAAGATCTTATATTAAAACTGGATTAGGTTTTGGAATGGATTTTAGTAACATAGATGAAAACCAACCTCTTACGTGGGATGAGAGAGTAAGTTTGAGGATATAACCACTAGTGATGATGAACACATTAAATATGTAGATACATCTAGTAATGAGGGATCAATAAGTGATTCACCTCTGAACATAAGAAATAATGATTATCATGTTGTTCCTCATCCAGTGGCATTCATCAACCCCCTTTTGATGTTTCTCGTTTTGGAGTAAGGCAGTCTAGAGTTTAGGAAAAATAGTTGCTCAATCTAGATACGAAAACCCAAAGAACTGTTGAAAGCGATGTTCAAAATCAAGCGATTACCTTTAAATCAAAGTCTGACTCCTGGCATACCTTCTTCAAAACCTTTTCAAAGCGATCTGCTAAAAACCTTTTGGGATAATTTTAGTCAAAACAGGTTTAATCATTCACCAAGAAGGCAAAATAATTTTGGGCATAGACATAGAAGATGTCACTTTGGAAGTATGGGTTGACGTGTTTTGTGTGTTTTAGTCCTACTCATCTAATGGGATTGTGAACATCACTCGAATACCTTAGAAAATTTCCAAAGAACAGGGTACCAACGAAACCTAGAGAGCACAAACCGGTTTGGAATAATTCTAATAGAGGTCAATCACAGAAATTTCTCACGGATCATAGATACCCAACAGGAGAAAACCTTTTTCAAAACCTTGAGTATCTCCGAGTGCCAAAGTCGCGTTAACTCTAACCTAGTACTTTCTCAAAGTCTGCTCAGGACAAAACAATCTTGATCATACTACTTGGAATAGGAATCCTAGGAGATCTCACTATTATCAACCAAGAAGGTATTACAATTCATAGGAGGGTTTAGATCCACGGGAACCAAGTGTTAAAACGAATGGGTTAAGAGGAAAGTCTGCAGAGAGGAATGACGATTACTTTCAACCAAAAGTGAATCGATGTTTTGTGATACAAGAAAAAGAGATTTGTGTTGAAAAAGAGAAAGTTTTGAAAAACCATATGCTAAAGATCAAAAGATAATTATGGATCATCATTTGAAAGATAGTGGACATTACATACTCAAAGAATTTGAGTTTGTAACTCCACAAGGGAACACAAGTCGATGTAATGCGGGTTCCTAAAGTTCTAACTCTTTTTTTGTGTGAGGGCAACCAGGAAGAGGAGCTTAAAGATCATCTTATTGTGGATAGTGGTTGTTCTGGAAGTATGACAGGAGACAAAGAGATCTTGTCTGATTTTAGGAAGATTAGTGGAGGAAGAGTTGCATTTGGGAATGATCCAAATAGAGGAAAGATTACTGGAAAAGGGACTATCAAAGTAGGGATTATAGATTTTGAAAATGTTAGATATGTGAAGGAGTTAAAGTTCAATCTATTGTCGATATCACAAATCTGTGATAAAAGCATCCTGTGTTATTCTTGACACATAATGTCTTATCCTTACCTCGACTTTAAGCTGTTGATGATGAATTAGTTGTTCTTAGAGTACCAAGGATAAATGATGTGTATAGTTTAGACATGAAGAGTCTACATTCTTATGGAAGAGCCACATGTTTGGTGGCTAAAGCAACATCTGAGGAGGCACATCAATGGCATAGAAGATTGGGCCATGTTAACTTCAAGAATATCAACAAAATAGTGTCAAGGCAATCTAGTTAGAGGCTTACCTTTAAAGACTTACAAGAATGATCAATCATGCTTGGCATGCAAGAAGGGTAAACAACACAAAGCTTCCGCAAGAAGCTTGGGAGAGAACTATTAGAGAACCCTTGGAGCTTTTACATATGGATTTGTTTGGACACGATTTCGTAGCAAGTTTAAACAAGAAAAAGTACCTTAGTTGTAACAGATGATTGAGTAGATTCAGTTGGGTATTTTCTTGGGTTTAAAAGATGATACTTTTGATGCTATTAGGAACAAGTTATAGCCCTTGAAAATCAATTGAGACTCAAGGTTAGAAGTATTAGATGTGATAATGGGACTGAATTCAAGAACAAGCTTATGGATGAATTTTGTGCCAACAAAGGCATAAAGGGAGTTGTCTGCAAGAACTCCCAATGCCGTAGAATGGTGTTGCAGGAGGGAAGAATAGGACTTTGATTGAAGCTGACAGGAACAATGTTATGATTCTCATCTACCTATTCAGGTTACAGGCGTTTATAAGTCTGCTTGCTATGTATATGAGTCTCAGTTCCAAACCACGAGATGAAGACACCCTATGAATTAGTGGGCAATAAACCCAACATTCGTTTTATGAAACCTTTTGGATGTCCTCTTACTATTTTAAATACTATTAATAATTTGGGTTATTGCACTAACAGTAAGGGCTTTAGAGTATACAACAAAGTTACTAAGAAGGTTCAAGATTGTCTTCATGTTGAGTTTTTAGAAGATCAAGACAATGAGAAAGGTAAAGGTCTTGATTGGATGTTTGATCTTGAGGTTTTAACTCCATCTATGAACTATGTACCAGTTAGAGAAGAAAATCAACGGTCACACAGTGGAGAAGATTTACAATATGTTGTTCATGGAGTTCATATTAGACGTGATGTTGTTCGATGAAGATCACATTAGTCCAAACAAAGTACAGTTCCAAAACAAAGTCTGTTGCCCACGACAAAATCTCATTGCTCGAATCCTCTTTATCTGGCGAGGATCAATCTGAAGGAACTTAATCGATGCTTCTTCAAGATGTATTAGCACATTCTTACAATGGCCAAAGGAGAGCTTATGAGAGGCAAAGAAGAAGAACAAGGCTACTGAGAGTACTCTCAAGCGTACTTTGAGACATTACTTTCGACCAAATCTTGCTCCTTGTGATGATTCTAGATGATTTGGATGATCCTACCATGCAGTTAGAAGATACTAATGATGAACTTGAAGATGAAGGTATTTTCACAAATTAGAAGTCTGATGTTACTAATTTGGAGGATACTTATGGAGTTCCACGCTCTCCAAACTTAAGAACTCATAAGGATCATCCCTCTGATCAAATCATTGGTCCTTCACTTACGGAGTGACTGAACCGAGCTAAGACTTTTTCTACACCTCGCAGTGCTTTACTTAGCTTTGTGTATTAACAAAACAGGCTGAATCATAAGGACCATCAAACACCTTTATTTACTTATTTTATCTCTCAAGAGGAACCCGAGAATATTGCTCAAGCTTTGACTAAAGAAAGGCTGGGTTGAAGCTATAGGAAGAACTTCTTCAATTTAAACTACAAGTTTGGGTTTTATGTGATCTTCCCGGATGGGAAGAGAGTTATTGGAACGGATGGGTTTTAGAGTCAAAGAGATGAAAGAGGTAATGTTATCAAGAATAAGTCAAGGTTAGTAGCACAAGGATACAAACAAGAAGAAGGAGTAGATTATGATGAAGTATTTGCTCATGTAGCAAGGATAGAAGCTATTAGAATATTTCTTGCTTTTGCTTCTTATATGGGATTTCAAGTTTACCAGATGGATGTCAAGAGTGCCTTTTTATGGCAGATTTATTTGGAAACAACCTCCTGGTTTTGAAGATCCTAAACACCCAAACAAAGTCTACAAAGTGGTTAAGGCTCTTTATGGCCTCCATCAGGCACCTAGAGCTTGGTATGAGAGACTTTACACATTCTTATTGCAACGTGGATACAGAAGGGGAGCTATTGATAAGACTTTGTTTATCAAGAGAGACAAGAAAGATATCATGTTAGTTCAAGTTTATGTTGATGATATCATCTTTGGGGCTACCAAACAATCCATGGTTAAAGAGTTTGAGCAAATTCATGAAGGAATTTCAAATGAGTTCAATGGGAGAGTTGACTTTCTTTTTAGGACTTCAGGTTAAGCAATCAAAGGAAGGTATTTTTATCAGTCAAGACAAGTATGTTACAGACATACTTAAGAAGTTCAATTTTGATGATATGAAAAGCATTACTACACCTATTAAATCAATCAATTCATTAGGCAAAGATGAAGATGGCCAACTGGTAGAAGTCAAGCTTTATAAATCCATGATTGGCTCTCTTGTATCTCATCTACATCAAGGCACGATATTATGTTTGTGGTTTGTCTATGTGCTAGATATCAAGTCTCACCAAAGATCTCTCATGAATGCGATAAAGAGAATCTTCATTTGGAAGCAACAACCAAAGTTGGGGTTGTGGTATCCAAAAGAGTCACCTTTTCACTTGAAAGCTTTTTGGATAGTGATTATGCGGGGTGATAACTATGATAGAAGATCAACCACTGGAGGATGCCAATATCTTGGAAGAAGATTAGTCTCATGGCAATGCAAGAAACAAACAATTCAGTAACATCCTCCTCTTGAAATTTGAATATGCTGGCTGTAGTGTTGTGGACAAGTTTTGGTTGCAAAATCGACTCTTGGACCATGGATTCAATTTCAAGAATACTCCTATCAACATTGATAATGAGAGTACCATTTGTATTGTGAAGAATCCAGTTTATCATTCCAAGACCAAGCACATACAGATTAGGAATCACTTTATCAGAGATTGCTATGAGCACAGGCTTATTAATGTGGTTAAGGTTGCGGATGATAATGTAGTGACTTACTTACCAAGGTTTTGATGTTTCTAGATTCACTTTCTTGGTGGTGCATTGGCATGATTAACTATTGAGCTACATTTAAGGGGAGGACTATTTAGTATTTGTATAGTCTTGTGTATTGCTTGAGGGGAGGATAGTTATGTCTATTTAGTTGATCTTGAAGAAATTGGAAATCTTGCGTTTTTCATGAAAGTACTATTTGGAAAGTCCGCTTTGACAGAATCTTGTTTGTCTTATTAAAATCTGTTCAGCGGTTTATCTTGAGGGTCATTAATGCTACTTGGTAACAATGTTGTATTTTAGGTGTGATTTTTTGAATCTCACCTATAAATACCTACTTTCCGATTTTCCCTCTCATATTGATTTATTAGAATCTTTTCAATCTTTCTCTCATCATTTTCATATTCTTGATTTACAACTCTTTTGTGCTTACATAATCAACAATGGCAAATCGTCCCTCTTGTTTCAAAGCATAATATGGTCGCTAATTTGGATAAGAAGCCTTGAATATACTTTTCATGATATAATTGATTATCTTACTTGGTTCGCCTATCGGTTATGCTCTTTTAAGTGGAGCCGAGGATATAATTGAGCCATGGATTCAAGAATTTTGGGCTAATGCTAGAGATAACATGGAGAATGATGAGTATTATATTAGATCCCACGATTCTTTGGAAGAACTGTTAAGATTACTAAAGCCTCCATCAGAAGATTTATTGTTCAATGATGCGATGGGGCTATAAGGTTTGATAAGCGATTGATATAGGATACTTTTCGACATATTGGTTATGAAGGATCTTTGAATGAACAAGCGTTTGAAAACAACTATTTTGTCCGCATTGGAAGTTTTTGGTTCATGTGTTGCTCCATTGCATAAGTGCAAAGAGTACCTCTTGGGAGCAGTTTGGGTCAAATATAGCATCTGCTATGGTTGGGTTAGCTAGAGATAGAGTTTTAACTTCTCGAGGCTAATCTGGATGGAATGCTCTCACATATTTCATATGGATCTACTTGGCTGATGTACCCAAGGTTTATACAGTATTAGAGTGATATTGAAGGCTGATGATGCTCGAAGGCACGCATCTGCTTGATCTTGCATCATAATCTTCTCGCCAAGTAATGCTTCTCGCGGGCTACATCAAAGAAGGTCTGCATCTACAGGGTTACCTTGCCCAGTCATTTGAACTTCGAGAAGATGTTGATTTCACCTTCTCCATCTCCACAATGCATTCTGTTTCTCAATCGTGAGGATCATTCACCTATTCAAGGAGAGGATTCACATACCATACCTTCTGATGAAATCACATTGGATAATTATGTTTTGACAAGGGAGTTGGTTAAGTTGAAAAAACTACCGAGGTTCAAGCCAATGAAAAAAAGAAATTAGTTCAAGAATTCCGTCCTCCGGGTTAAATCAAAGAAAAGGCAGGTCTCGAAAAGCAAAGGCCAAAAGGTTCATCAACAATCTTCATCAATTTGGGAGGAATTTAGAAGAAGAAAATTTGAAAGAAGATGTTGAGAAGGAGAAAGAATCAAGGTCTGATGAACAAGAAAAAGATCATTCAAGATATTGAGGAACAAGAGGAACAAGTTCAAAATCAAGTCTTGAACAACAAAGTCACCTCTCTTCAACAAAAAGTACCTTTTAGACAAGAGGTAATAACTCCAAGAGTTTTGAATTTTGAAGAGGAAGCCGGTCCTTCTACAACCGTTATACAAGAAGGAGGGAAGCTACACTCAAACCTATTCATTCTGCAAATGATGATGAGTTCATTGCTACAATTTTAGAAGATTTATCACAACCTAGAAGTGGTGTTACTATTCGAGAAGTGCAAGAAGATGAACAACAAAGAACTTCTCAACCTGCAATTGATTCTAAGGATAAAGGGAAAGGTGTTTTAGTAGAAGTAAAGAAGAAAAAACTTACTTTGGCAGAAATTAGAGAAATTGAAGTTGCTAGGAATGAAGCTGCTGCTAGAAAACTTCAAGAAGAGTTAAATGCTAAAGATAGAGCAGCTCAAGAAGCTGAAGAAGCTCAAAGTAGAGAAGCGGCTAAAAAGTTGCAAGAGCAATTAAATGCTGAAGCTGATGAACCATTACAATCACCTACTCCTGTTAGATATATGCCTAGAAGACCTAATTTAGCTAAGGACAGGAATGCTATGATGGCTTATTTGAAAGGTCGAGGGTATAAAGGATTGCAGAAGCTGAACTATGTTGACATGAAAAGACTCTATGATGCTGAAACAGAGGCTTATAAGAAGAGTGTTGCAGATATCAAAGATTTTAGAGAAGAAGCTTCTTAGACTGAAGCTGAAAGGAAGAAGAGCTTAAAAAGAAAAAGAAAATCTAAAGATATAGATAGACAGTTCTCAAAGAAATAAAGAGTTGAATTAAGATCTGAGTCTAAAGATGCATTAAGAAATTATCTCAGAGTGATAGATTTTGATTATTCAAAAGAAGATGCTGACATGAAGATGAACAGATCTCAGATTAGTGCTTTTGATATTGTGAAATCCAAAGAAGGAGATTATATGATTTTTCATAAAGAAGATGAAAGCTTCAAAGTTTTCAATAGGCTATGGGATTTGTTACATATTATAGATAGAGTGGATCTATTCTATCTATATAATGTGGTGAAAGCTTATTTTGGAGATATTCCATCAGAAGGAATTGGTCTGGTTTTACTTGGAGATCTCATAAACATGAATACTGACATGTTTGTAAACATAAGATATCCTCTCACAGTTGAGCTCATGAGAAGAATGCTAGAGCATGGATTGGAAGTAGAAGAGGATAATGAAACTGCTTGCATGGTTATCAATCTATTTATCAACTAGACTACTATTGCTGAAGAAGAAGATTAAACTGGTATGAGTTTTATTGAATAACTTATTTTTGATAAATCAGTAGTTTATTCAAAGTACTGCTGATCAAACAGTACTTTCATCAAAGTACTGCTTGCAGCTTTTAAAATCAGTTAAGCAATTTTTGAAAGAAACCTTTTTGCTAAAGTATAAAATATTTTGAAACAAAGGTTAAATGAATTAAATGGATTTTGAGATGGAAACATCAATAGGTAATCAATCCACCATGGTTACAAAAGGATTGGCTAATCCATGAGCAAACGGCTCTGGTAAAGATATATCAAATCCGTTTTTAGTTGACAACTTGCTAATAAGTTGTATGGTAATCAACTCACCATATCAGTTAATGTGAAGAGTTGGCTAGCCCACAAAGAAAACGGCTTGTGGTAAAGGCAGTGGAAAAACCATTATTGGTAATTAGTTCACCATTAGATAGAAGAACTAACTAGTCCAGAAGAGTACAACTTTTGGTAAAGACAAATCACATTTGTTGATAGCAGATGATTTGCTAAAAATCATATGGTTATCAATGTACCATGGTCTTACACACCAAAACATTTGGCTACTCCAAAGATAATGGCTTTGGTAAAGAGATCTAAATCCATTAAATTTTCAATGATTCACCTCTCACAGGAGTTAACACACCTGGAAGTGATGAGAATAGTATGCAACTTAAACTGAATTAATGTACAAATTGACATATGTTGCTGTGTTGCTGAAAAGATGGAGCTTGCTGGATGATGCTGAGAAAGAACAATTCTAAGAGATACCTTGACAAGCACAGACACTAAAGAGATACAATCTAAAGACTAAGAAACAATATGTCCTTAAAGATGAAGCTGTTAAAGATATATTTACAAAGGAACTTGAAGTCAAGCAAGTAGAATTCAACTTAGGGGAGGATTGTTGGGATATGAAAGTTCTAAAAACATGAAAGTACTGAAGATATGAAAGTACTGTCAGCTGCAAAGTACTGGAAAAAGTCAAAGAGTCAAAGTACTGATAAAGACAAAGTCAAAGTACTGCACCTAGAAGTCAAAGTACTGCAAGAACAAAAGAACTGTTATATTCGTTTATGGAAAGTATTGTATTCTATGTTTAGATTACTTGTCGTACACGGTAACAAATTGTAAACCAACTAGGATATCCTTGAGCCTATAAAAGGACTCCTAGATTGGCATTAGATGTACGAGTCTATGAGTTTTAGAGTTTACGAATTCACAAGTTGATTATGTGTTTTAGAGAGAAGTTCGATTATCTTAGAGTTGTATTAGAGTATCTGCATAATAAGCAGATTTAGAGTTTATAATAAAAGGTTATTCTTCTTAGCTTTGTTAAGTAAATTCCGCATACTTAATAAAGATTGCTCAGTGTTTCTTTGTTAATAACTTAGGATTTATCCGAGGTTATTAAACCTTAAGAAGCTAGTTATGTTAGTTTGATTAAAGTATATCGATCCAACAATATGTATTGATGAGTTTCTTGTTAAAACCATTTTTGGAGATAAGGATCCTCCGATGGATGCCTTCGTTGTTGAGCCCACACATCTATTGCCTTACCATGAGCTCCCGAATTCTTTGGAGTATTCTCATTATGATTCGTCATCCTTTCGTCCACCCGAAAAACCGCCAGATGATGGATCATTCTTTCTTGATATACCTCATATGATTTCGGGAGGAATTATCCCTTATGTGCTTGAGCCTGACATTTTCTTTCCCTCCCTACCCACCCATTCTCTTTCCCTCCGGAGTAAGGATACCATTTTTGATCTGGGTATCCCTTCCGCTTGTTTCCCCAAGGACAAATGAATTCAGAGACGAGTCAGGCTAGCGATTCTCGGGACAAAAACAAGAGGCCGGCTCGGAGGCACCCATGCTTATCTCTATTTTCTTTCTATTTTCTAATAAATGACGTGAAGGGGTTAGCCTCTTCGATTTCTCATGTTTGGTTGTTTGTGATGTTTTGTCTAGGATTTTCCCGATATCAAGACTCTCGTGCTCGAAGTTTGTCTTTTCTCCACTTGAGTTTCATGATCGATGCTGATGGAAATCCGATATCCGAAATCTTATCGACCACCGTTATCTTTGGAGCATACTTAATAAACGGATTTTAGATTTTCATTGATATCCTTGCCTTTAAACATTGAGGACAATGTTTCGTTTTAGTCTGGGTGGATAATCTTCATTTGATTTGACCGCGACTTGCTTATTCTTCCGTCGTGGTACTCTCGCAACCCGCTTTTTCCTTAAAAATGAAAAATTGTGCAAAAATGAAGAATTTAAATTTTTGTAAGCTTTATAGTTTTATGATTGAAAAGTCTTTATGAGTCCCTAGAAGTTACCTTAAATATGCGTTTTCTTGAAAAAGTCTTTGCTAATTGCTTAGACAAGAGGATATAAAATGCAATTCTAGCTCACAAGGCCAAGAATTTGCAAGTCTCCCTAAGTGATTTTAAATATGCTAAGCTTAAACAAGAATTTGCTAGTTTCTAATAAGTGACTTTAAAAATGCGAGACTTGAGATTATTTGACTAAGCATTTGCTAAGTTAATATATGTTTTGACACCTTGTTGACTTTCCGCTGGTAAGAGTAGGAATAGAATTCTGACTTGATTGGGCGTGTTGAGCCCTAGTTTGTTCCCTTAACCATAGATAATTAAATTATCGGCTAAGCATCTGCGGATCTCATTATTTAGGAATTTAAATTTGTGGAGATCGAGGAATGATAGAGTTACTTATGAGTTTAGATGCTAAGCGTGGAGTAGATGGTTCTCTTTAGAGCCCATCGAAGGTACTCGTGGCTTTTTGCTCCCACAAGATTGTATCACCCCATATCTGTGAATAAATAATTAGAGATGTTGAGTTTTTGACGATAGTTAGTTCTTTATCTTCTTTAGGGAATCCTTGCCCATGAGTTAAGTACACATCGAGGTAATCGCAGTGTTGCAAAGATAAAACCGTAGGATTCGGAGTTTTGCACAAAAATTAACATGATATAAAGCCCAAATGTATTAAAGTAAAAAAATCCAAAGCCATAAAAGTTTTCTATGTCCGACGGTACCCCCGTTGTCATGGACTTCAAAAAGGCAGAGGAAAATCCAAAGTCATAATAAGACTTCTGATAAAATGGTAATCTCGTTGAGTTAGTGGTTGAAAAGACCTTGATGTGGACTACATTCTTGTGTGCAACGGTTTTTGAGGGAAGATGGATAACTAATTATCGACTTAGTTTCATATCTTTATCGGAATAAAAATTATCGAAACGAGAAGTTTGAAGAAATTCATTTCTTTCAAAAATAAAATAATTAGAGGAAAGTAGGAAAATGGGAGCAAAAGGTAATTAAACAAGTAACTTCCATGGGTAGTGTTAGCATCTAGAGTAATATTTAACAATGATTTCGATTTTACGCTTAGTTTGGGGACTTGTGAAACATCAGGGACGATGTATTCTATCTGTATGGTCAGTTCACGCTGGGTTTTGTTTCCTACTCCGTGATCCTAAAATGTCGTTTGAAAAATGTTGGAGTTATTGATCGACATGAAAGTTCAACAAACCGTCACTCAAAATCGGAATGTGCTTAATCGTAATATCTACATGTGAATTAAAAGGTAAACGGGGCGTTTTTAGAATTAAGGATTTCTTAATCTCTTTTGAGGAATCTTTGCTACTTCTCATAGGTTGTTGGAATCACTCCTAAACTATATTTCAAGTGTTTGTAATCAATATGTAATAGGTTGCTTAATTAGGCTTTTATGTTAGTATTAATGGCAAGGCTTATGTAGAAAGCCCATAAGCCTTGACCCAAGCCCAATAAGGAAAGGAAGGGAACTTGTGTGTTGCCCTAGTTCCTTCCCTATAAATAATGTTGTAAACTCCCATTTGGGGGTTGGTTGTTCACTTTCAATACATTCCTACGCATAATATTTCTCCATTCATTCGTGTGTGTATTTGTTAAGTGTTCATCCGATCACTTCTCTTTCTTAATTCATATATTGATGCTTTTGTTGCAAACATGGGAACCTAACAGTGGTATCATTCGTCATCTAGTTGGGTGAAAAACTCTTGTTTTTTGAAGTTTTTTAAACTATACGCGTGGGTTTCTCGTATCTAAACTTTCATTCGCTTAAAAGCTCAAAATTTTACACTTTAAAACTCAAGATTCTTGTATTTTAAGGTTTATTTAGTGTTAAAGTTTAAGTTTTTTGCATCAAGTTTGAAACTTTACGTGTGTAGCATTGTTTTTTAGCTTGTTTTTGAACGTGTGGTACTTTCTACGCGTAAAGTGAAAAAGTATTTTGGATCATCAAGTTTCATACTTTTATGTTATTTTGGTGATATTGAAGCTATTTCATCATAAAAATCAGGTTTAGAAACACTTTTGGGCAAAAAAATCAGTTTTGGTCAAGTTTGGTACTTCCTACGCATAGTAAAACCCTGGTTTTACTCGTAAGCATTCAAAGTCTACGCGTAAGCTCTTCATCGTTTGATCTTCGTGTTATTGGTTTACTCAGTGTTTTCTTGCTTGGATAAGCCTGAAAACACTTCGAATTTGGATATCTTTTACACTGGTATAAAGTGTAAAGGATTTTTTTTGGCAAAACCCTAAATTTACGCATAAGCTAAACATTACGTGTAGAATTCTTTTTGCCTAAGCATTTTCTTACGCCTAAGCCTGTCTTACGCATAAGATAATCTTACGCATAAGGATTCTACTACTAAGCCTTTGGTTTACGCCTAAGCTAAGTTTTCCTCAAGTCTACGCCAGAAGCTATTCCACTAAGTACTCTTTTGTTACGTAAGTAGTTGGTTTTCACGCATAAGGTACTTTCTACGCGAAGTCGGGTTTTCTATGCATAAAAGTTTACTTCATCAACATAGTTTCATTCGACTACAAAGATCCATCATCAACACAAGTTTCAAGATGTCTCAACCACCATACTCTAGCCTTTCCTCATTGTATCCTCAAAGAACAACAACAACAACTCTATCAACAATATCCTCCACGATCACCACAACAAGTGCAACAATTTCAACAACAATTTCCTCAAAGAGCAATTCCACCACAAATGATTCAACCACCCCTAGTCTACAAGTACAACCGTACACAAACTTTCAAAATTAGCATCCATCCAAGTATGCTATGAAGGAACCGTCTTGGTTTGCAAAGATGTGTGAAGCTTTAAGTGGCCAACAATCCATTCATGAAGCTGGATCCCTTGATAGACCTCCAATGCTCACTCCCAGAAACTACGATCAATGGGTGATAAGGTTCTTTAGGTTTTTTGATCTAAAGAAGCCACATGGAAAGTTTTTGAAGAAGGTCATCCTGAAGGTCCTTTTATTCCTACTGCCACTGTACCGTGAGATCCGAATGCTAATCCACCAAGAGATGATGTCACCAACGTTGTCGATCTTGCTCAACTTACTTCATCACCTAGTTCTACATATGGAAGCCGCATGAACTTGCAATGCAATATATCCTTTGGGATTACTCAATCCGATACTGTGAGTGTTGATGCTCAAGACTTTATAAAGCAATGTGGGAGCATATTCATCTTTTAATGGAAGGCACAAAACTCAATCAAGAAGACATGGAATCCAAAATCTACTTAGCATATGAACACTTCATGATTGAACCAGGGAGACATTAGAGTCATATCATCATCGATTCTCAGACATCATCAATGACTTGGAAAAACATAACATCATTATGCCAAGAATTGCAGTCAACACTAAGTTCCTTAGTAGTCTTGGTCCTGATTGGGAAAAGTATGTTATTTTCATCCGCTGTTAAAAATCTTTATCATGCTACATACGAATTGTTGTCCGACTATTTGAAGCCCCACCAAAAGGAAGTTGACAAAGAAAGGATCATCCGTGGAGTCCCTGCTTCGCCTTCACTTCCGGATAATCAAACTCTAGCTTTGTGGGCTCAAGCTTGTTATCCTCAATTCCCTACTTTGAAAACTGTCTTTACGAATCCTCCACAACCAACTGCTACAATTACACCATATGATCCGTCACAGCAACAATCCCAAGACACTCAATTGGTTCCATACAACAACAATGATCAAGCACTTTACAGTGAATCTAATGAGGATGCAGAAGCCTATGATGCATTGCAACAAGGGTTTGTCATGATTGCTAGAGCCTTCGGCTGATATTCCAACAAATCCAACAATTGCATTCGTACCTCATCAAACACAAGGAATCATGCTGTTGTTAACAATGGACGTGTTGAAGTTTAGAATCGTGGTAATGTTCGTCAGCTGGGTAGTGGTCAAGGGTTTAATGCTAATGGAAGGAATAACATGGGTGCTACACAAAAACGAGCTCAAGTGGTTGATCAAGGAAATGCTCGCATCAAGTTAATGGTCTTCGTTGTTTTAACTGTAATGAGAATGGTCATCTGGTTAATGCATGCCCTAAGCCGAGGACAAAAGGCAGCACTTATCACAAATAGGCTTTACTCTTGGCTCTCAAGGATGAAGCCGTTGGAACTCTTACCAACAAGGAATAGAGCTTCATGGCAAATGCAGATTTTGATGATGACATGCAGGACTAGCAGGCTAATGCAGCAGTGATGTTAATGGAAAACATGCAAGAACTCCACATGAGTAACACAGGCCCAGTATATGACATTGACGGCTTGTCTCAGGTACCGGATCAAACTATACTCATTACTGATCTCATATCTCCACCGGCATTCAGGCATCCGACGAGATTCAGAGTGTTCAACATGAACATTCCACACCTCATCATGAAGAAAATTAAATGGATCCCGTAGTCACATTTGACGATCAAGATAACCTTACGTTACCTTTTGACAATCAAATTGACCCCGTGGTTTCATTTGAGGACCTACATGATAATCGTGTGAGACTCCGTGAACAAAATGAATCTTTGTCTAATCCAGATCCCGGGCTCATAACCATCTTTGAGACTCAATTAGAAAAATGCACAGATATTAATGCTAAACTAAAAGATAAAATTGCACTGTTGACTAAGGATAATGAATGCTTAAAGTTCCAACTCAACATTTTTCAAACAAAAGAGAAACGTGAAAAAGCTTTTGAAGTCGCATTTTGTTAGGATTTATAAAATCCATGAGTTAAAGTGTCGGTCACCTCAAGTATATGTAATCGTTAGAAAGCTCTCAGAGTCGTAGTAATTTAATGTTAGTTAGTATTTAGTTAAGTAACACTGTGGAGGATGGACGGGTCTTTACCCACTGTATGCCTGATCCACAGCCCGTAGGAGGCGTTCTTTATAAGACACTATAAATACCCTCTACCTCCCAAGGTAGAGGGTTGGAGCTTCAATACCATTTTTCTTTTGTTTCACATAGTTCCCAACTCTCTTCCCTTTCTCTCTTTAGAACTTTCTCTCTCTAAACCTTGTATACGCCCCATATGTTTATGGTTTGATGTGTTTTTGAAATCTTATACGTTACAATTGGTATCAAGAGCCATGGTTTGATCACTCGTCTTTCATGCTCTTTGGTTTGGTGGATTTCATAAGGTTTTTGGGGTTATAAGTGTTTAGAAGAGTTTGAATCATTTGGTTAATTTCTAGTGTTAAAGTCTGAATTTTGATTGTACTTTTGTGTTTAGGATCATCATATGTGTTTAGGTTTTGAATTGGAAGGCTTGAATCATCGTGGTTGGGTTGTTTTTGATTGATAAAGTGGTTGTTTTTGAATATTGTACGAAGCGAGTTGAGCCTCGATAAAACAGTTCTTGGAAGCGAGTTGGTTTATGCGACTTGGCTATTAAGCGAGTTGATTCTTTAAGAGACTTGGGTTTTAAAGCGACTTGGCTATTAAGCGAGTTGATTTTGTAAGCGACTTGGGTCTTAAAGTGTTAGCCGTAACAATTTTATTAAAAGTGATGGTCATTCAAGTTTAGGAACTTTGTAACGTGTGTTAGATATCGTGATAGAATAGTCAACGGGCTCGTGGATTGGGCTAAGCTAAATGGCTAAATGTTATGTTAAGCTAGCCTTTTATAATTTGGCATCCAATCCAAGTCCAATCCAAGCCCATCCCAAAGCCCATTAGGCCATATGTACTTGTAGTATAAATACACCTCAAATGTGTCATTTGAGGTGTGTGCTTGAGTGTGTTTTGTGTGTGTTTTTCTTTCAAGTATAATAAGTTTCCTTTCATCTTATTTTCTCTCTAGTTTCATACGCATAACATATATCTTCAAGTCACCATCTTTCCTTTCTTCTGCTCATCTCTATGCATAAGTGTTTGTGTTTGGTTCGTGTGTTCATCTTGTGTTGAAGGTGTGTACGCGTAAGGTTGGTGTAAAAACAAGGTGCTACAATTGGTATCAATCGCCTAACACTGGTTTAGGAGTGTTGTGTTACATTTTTTGCTTAAAGCTTTTCAAAAAGGTTGCGTTTTTTACATAGAATGAGAGCTTTTTGTCATAAAGTTTTGATTTTTACGTGTTGTTAAGCTTAAAGTTGTAGACTTTATTGATCTTTAAGTGTTTTGAAAGAAGTTTGTGCAAAGGAAATCATTTGGAAACGTGTTTTTGTGAAAAATCGTGGTTTTGCATTTCCGGGCATTTTTACGCTAAGCAACTTTGTCAAAACCCTCTTTTACGCCAGAAGCAAAAAGTCAAAACCGTAGTTTTCTACGCATAAGGTCTACGCCAGAAGAATTGAGTTTTACGCATAAGCTTTTGGTGAAGTTTCTTCGTGCAACAACGGTTACTCAGTGCTTCCCTCACTTGGATTAGTGTGTGGAACACTTCGACTTGTGGATATCTTTCACGCTTGGATGAGTGTGAAGGATTTTTGTTTTAAACCTAAACTTACGCTTAAGAAGAAAGCTTACAAGTAAGCACTCTCACTAAGTTAAATCTTACGCTGTAGGTACTCTTCTTCTAAGTATAAAGTTTACGCGATAAGCTTACGCTTAACCTTAAGTTTACGCTGTATGTCTGGTTCACGATAAGCATTATCTTACGCATAAGGAGAGTTACGCATAAGCAAATCTACACTAAGCCAATTTCTACGCGATAAGCACTTAATCCTTACGCTTCTAAGAACAAGTTTAAGAATAAGATCTTAAGCAAAACTTCAAACGGCCATAACTTTTGAACCGTAACTCCGTTTTCAGCGTTCTAACCATCAAAACGACTGTGAGAACGAGGAGAATAGCACGCCAAATAAATGAAAGTTGAAACGGGTCAACCTTCAAGTCCTAAAAATGCTCCGAAAAGAAGTTATTGAGGTTTTTAAGTTTTTAGACCAAATTTTCACTACAACAACCGAGCTTAATCTTCATCAATCACAACTCCTTTATCGTTGAATCGATCCTACATCAACTTTATCATAACATACCTTCATCAATGGCAACTTGATGAGTTCTTATTCAATCATCATTTTTACCCATCTAAGACCACAAAAACGTCTAAAAACACGGAAATATGACCAAATATACTGCAGATATCCTTGGAGTGCGTTTTTATGTATTTCAGGTACAAAGGATCAAAATGGGCAATAACGACAAAATTGAGCTTGGAATGGAAAACGTGGTATTGCATCGGAGCCGAAGTGGATTTTCTATATTTTCAGAGTCCGGGATACATATTTGGGAGTGAGCTTGGGAATCAGACGAAAAACCTAACCCTAAGTCCAAATTACCATTTTACCCTTTAACTGAACCTAATTTACCACTTTTATCATGAAAACGCTTTTCACTACAAACAACTATTTTTATTTTATCCATTTTATTTACAACAATTATTTGTATTAACACCAATTTTCATTAATATTATTTTCTTTCAAAAAAAAAAAAAAAAAAGATTTATAACAAAAATACAACTTAATACATTTTCTAAAAAACCAAAATACAAACAAAACCATTTGACCTCCCCTACTCTTGAACCCGCAATAAACCTTGAACCCCCTTTTTGACCTCTTCCTCTTTATTACCCAAAACAAAACCCTCGCTCCCATTTTTTTTGCCCGCCAAAACCAAATACAATATCCCCCACACCCTTTGTCTTCTTCCCCCATGTCCTATCTCAAACGTGGTCCCCAGCTTACTCCCAACCCCACAACCCACATGGCTCAAAAGCCACCTTGGCAATCCTATGTGGTTTCATTAGAGCTCATAAATGGATGGCTTAGATGGCAACCCTTGGTGCCCAAGATGAGATGAAGGGCTGAGATGAATCCAAAGAAGCACAAGTGCTCCAAGACCTCTCATTTGTCTCACTAAAGAAACACACAAGAAGCCTTGAAGACCCATTAGCTTAGTATAAATAGCAATCACTTGTAGCCTTCTATGGCATTAGGATTTGTAGCTTTAATTTAGTTTTCTGTAGTTTAAAATTTAGTGTAATGTTTTCTTTTTATGAATGAAAGATTTTTTTACTTACCTGTTATTTTTACTACTCGCTATTAGTCAAATAAGCACTTTTGTGCTTATTAGCTTATTGTCATTTACCATTTGTTCTAAAGTTCCATTTTTAACTATTCAGTAAGTTTTGCAAACAAAAATTCCTAGTCTTAGTTCACAAAATCATATTTAAAAAGCATTTCATCCCATATAGGGGTGTTTGGTTTAGGCAAAAAAAAAACGGGTCAAAACTTGTTTTGACCCACTTTGGTTTTCAAATTCAGTTTCATTAGTGTAATTTGAGTTAGTTTAGTAGCTATAGTTAGGTCTAACAAAGTTTTACAAGTTTGCTAAAGTAAAAAAAAAAAAAAAAAAAAAAATTGCAACAGCAGCTTGTGCTGTTGTTTTACAAGCTTTTTCCAAGCTTATTTTGGGTCCAAGCTTCTTCCAAAATGTTTTTCTCACATCTCAACATTTCCATCTCAAAAGGTCTTTAGGATAGTTGCATTTAGTATCACTTGTTATTAGCTTAATTTGCATTTAAATAACTGTTTTTACCCATATCAGCATCGTTACAGAACCAAAATGCCAAAACACCTTTTGATTTTGATTTTTAATCTCCTTAATATTTGACCTTAGATTCTGAAATTTGGTATGCATAGTATTTAGTTGGTCACCTAGCTAATAGTATTTTTTATAATTTTTAGAAGCAGCTTATTATTAGCTTAACTTGCCCCCAAACTAGCCCCATAGGATTTGTTTTCACTGCACATCAAAATGTGCATCCATTCTTCTTGATTGTTTTAGTTTATTAGTTAGCTTATTTAGGCATTTAGGGGACTTGTTAGATATACTAGATTAGGACTACTTAGCCTTTAGCTTATTTAGTGATTAATAGTTCTTAGTTGTAGCTTTTCCATTGCTTATATCCCCTTTTCTAGTTTAGGACTCCCCTAGTTAAGCTAGCTTTTTCCAACTGCTTCTTCCCCATTAGTGTATCTGATTCCCTTGCCATTTGATTATGTTGAATCAAGATTGTTCATGATTGCTTGTTTAGTGCTTATTCATTGATTATCTCTTGCTTAAATAGAATCTGTCAAAAAGAAAAAGAAAAAGTTGGTTTGCTTCTTTGAAACTGAGTTGGAAATAAGCAGTACCCAACTGCTTATTCCAAGGATTTGTTAAAAAAAGTTTTCACAAAAGTTGTTGTTTGAGTCTTCTAAATCAATTTGCAAAAAGAAATTTGAAAAAAAAAATGTTTGCAAAAAAAAATAGCATTGCTGGATTCGAACTCTGCCACCCAGCTCACCACACACACACCTCACCAACTGCCCTAGGGTCTTTCTTCGTTAAATTCTTGCACACTTAGATATTTAAATACAAACTCAGTTTTTAAGTTAGTAGCTTATTTAGCTTTTTAGTAGCTTATTTCCTTAAGCAGTACCAACGTTTTATATTTTTCTTGAAATCAGTATCACTCAAAGTATTTTTAGTAAAATTTTCAGATTTTTCCAAAATAGTTTAGTATTTTTTATAATTAAATTAGATTAAATTAGTTTTTAATTCATAATAAATAATTTAAAAGTCAAAAAAATACCCGGCTTTTTCCTAAAATTATTTTTAGTAGTTTAGATCATAGGAAAATTAGTTTCGCATCCGTAGGCCTTAAATTGCATTATTTTCACTTTTTGAGGCTCGGGATTAGCCCGGGTTTTTGCGTTTTTGCATTGTAGCACCCTAGGACTTAATTTAGCTTAGTTTTATTGTTCCGTATGCTTAGTAGTAGTTAGTTTGTCATTTATTAGGTTTCCCTTGCCTTAATTACTTTCCCGTTAATTAATTCGTAGAAAACGTAATTAAAAACAATCAAATCTCGAACAATTCAAGCATTTTAATAACAAACCTCAAACGACATCCTCAATTCACACCTCGTTGGGACACGACCCGGGTAATCACTTATCCGGTATCACTTATATCACGTTCGTGAGTTTTGGCACGTTAACCCTTTTCCTAAAAGGTTGATTTGTCGACTCTCGCGTGTATTTTGATATATTTGATATATTTTCTACAACATCAATTTTTGGCGCCGCTGCCGGGGAGGTTGTGTTGCGACAATATCGTTAAGGTTTGACGATTAGTGACTTGAAGAACCTTCCTCGTGAAGTTATCGCTTTTTTTGAAAAATTAAAAAACACAAAAATATTTTCTTTTTTATTTTGTATATATATATAAAAGATAAAAATACAAAAAGATTTTCCCTTTTGTTTTAAATAAAATAGAAGACACAATTATATAACATTCTCAACGGAGGTGTTATCATTAGTAAGTTCCCGAACCAAAGATTTAAAACTTGCCTTTGTGTCGCTTGTGAGTCGATTTATTTCTATTCGATAAACAAACTGTGTGGTGGGTATAAGGACGGCCTGACATTAAATTGCGGCTGAAAAGAAGCGGGTTTTTAATAAGCTTCGCACACCTAAAAGCTTCTCCGCTCCGCAGCGTTTGTCTTATAGAAGTTATTTATTCACTTGGGATTATTGGTTTAAGTTCACTGTTGTTTTCGAATACCGTTCTCATTTAATTGACTTGGTTTTTAAGTGCATGCGCACTCGCTCTCAATCAAGACGACTTCATAATCAGAATCAGAACATACCCGAGTTACGTACTATGGTTGGTAACAACGTACCACCCGTACCCGGTCCCGATCCTCCTCCCGTTAATCAAAATGTAGCCCCCGATCTCCGAACGATGGAGGAGCTATGTCAACCTACAATGTACGGGAGGGGAGGACCCATTGCACCGACTAATATTCAAGCTACCGATTTTAGCTTGAAACATCATATGATAGAACAAGTAAAAAACAGTTGTCAATTTCATGGTTTACCAGATGAAGATGCTAACAAGCATCTTGACAAATTTCTTACCGCCACCCAGAGTATGAAACAAAATGGGGTCTCCGATGACGCCCTTCGTCTCTATCTCTTTCCATACTCTTTGACTCATCATGCCACTTCTTGGTTTGATCGACTCCCAAAGAATTCGATTCATACCTTCGAGGAAATGGTTTCAAAGTTTCTGGCAAAGTACTTTCCACCGTCGATGGTGACGAAGTTGAGGAATGATATCAGTAATTTCCGACAATATCCCGATGAATCTTTGTTTGAAGCATGGGAACGTTATAAGCTTGCAATTGATCGATGTCCCAATCATAACATGTTGCTTGTCACTCAAATTGATACGTTTTATAACGGTTTGACATTGAGACACCATGACACAATCAATGCTACGCCGGTGGAACTTTTATGAAGAGACGTCCCGAGGAATGCTACGATCTTATTGAGAACATGACCGCCCATCACCATTATTGGGATTCTACCGCCGAAAGGGGTGAATCATCTCGATCAAATACGTCTTCTTCTCTCGAAATAGCCGCCATGAACAAAAGATCGACGATATCTTACGGATTACTCAGATGAATAATCAGAATCAACATCAACAAGTGAAAGCGGTACAACCGACTTGTGAGACTTGCGGAGGTCCACATTCTTATTCCGAGTACCCAGCCGTCGGTGGCTACGCACATGAGAATGTTTATGCTGCTACAGGAAACTACAATCAACCGCAAGGAGATCGAAATCTTCTTAGCTACCGTTCAAACAATTATCTCGGACCTCCCGGTTTCAACCAACCTCAACACCAAAACCAAAATCAAAACCGTTTTAATGGTAACCACAATGTTAATCAGAACCGAGGAGCTAATGTTAATCATGGTAATCAACAATACCAAGCTCCTCCACCTCAAGTTTACCAACAACCACCTCCTCCTCAACATCAATATCAACCACCTCCTCCTCAACAACCTTATCAAGCACCTCCTCAAGTTGTTCAACGAGTTTCTAACTTACATGAAGAACTCCGACAACACCATTAAATGTTTGCAAACTCAAATTAACGCATGAGGACATGATTTCAAAAAGGAAACTGAAGCTACAAGTAACAAACAGATGACTGAAATGAGGAATATGATGGCTAGTTTCTTTCAAGCCAATCAACCATCTACTTCTTATTCTCAACCCTCGGTTCCATTCTCTTCCGAAGTAATACAATTCCTAACCCGAAGGGAGAGTTGAATGCTATTGCCACCCAAAGTGGTAAGTCATATGATGGACCCTCGATGCCTACACCCTCTCCGGTGAGGGAAGTAGAACGAGAAACCGAGGTGACCAAGGACAAGGTGCATTCTACAAGCCCACAAAGTACCAAGCACACGCCCAACCTCCTGAGTCCACATCCCCATTCCGAAGCCCGATGTTCCGAAGATTAAGCCTTCCATTCCTTATCCTTCAAGGCTTAATGATCAAAAGGCCTGCGACAAAACTAATCAACAAATGGAAAATCTTATCCAAATCTTTCAAGATACGCACTTCGATATTAGTTTCGCGGAGGCTCTCCTCCTAATGCCCAAGTTTGGTCCGACGATCAAAAGCTTGTTGAGCAACAAAGAAAAAATTTCTGAGTTGGCTAAAACTTCCTTGAATGAGAATTGTTCGGCGGTTATCCTTAAAAAACTTCCCGAAAAGTTAGGAGACCCCGGAAAGTTCCTCATCCCATGTGATTTTCAAGGACTAGTTCAATGCTCCGCTTTGGCCGATCTGGGCGCGAGCATTAACTTGATGCCACACTCCATGTGGAAAAAGCTTTCTTTACCCCCACTCACACCTACATGTATAATCCTCGAGCTTGCCGACCGTACAAATTCTCGTCCGTTAGGTATAGCCGAGGATATCTGTGTGAAAGTAGGAAAATTTCATTTTCCTGCCGACTTTGTTGTCGTCGACTTCGATGCCGATCCCCGAGTGCCCCTCATCCTTGGGAGGTGCTTCTTAAAAATGGGTCGTGCATTGATCGATGTTGATGAAGGGGAAATCACTTTGAGGGTAAACAAAGAAGCCGTAACTTTCAATGTTAACCAAGATTTGAAATCTATGCCTACCATTTGTGGTATTGATAAAGTTGAAAGCCGTGAAACTAAGGTGACAAAGGACCCGGTGCTTCCTACTAATAACGGAAGTACCAAAAACGTCCAACCTAAGGTTATCCAAAGTTCTCCATCTAGGATTGATCAAAGTCTTTCACGATTTATGGTTAAGAGATCTTCGAGTAAACGTGTTGAGCTTAAAACGATTACCAAGAAACCGGAGACCATAACGGAAGTGGTGGAAATTTCTAGCTCTAAGAGCACACCACTTGTCCCACCTCCACATTCGGTTAATCGTATCGAGCTTGTTGAACCTTCTTTGGGTGGCAATCCCACTCATACTTCCGACCTCATTATTTCCGACTCTTCCCTTCCTCACCCGTTTGAGGGAAGTGACTTGAATTTGGAAGAGATCGAAGCTTATTATTTTCCGTCAGGAATTGATGACGATGAATCTGACCCGAAGGGAGACCGTGTTCGTCTTGAACAATTACTTAGTGAAAATGAAGACCCGTTGTCTTCACTCCCTCAGGAAGAAATTGAAATTTAAGAAGTTGAGCTTTTGACCAAAAATCCTTCGAAGCCCGAGCCCGAGGATTCAGCTATTGATTTACTTCTCGAGGAGTTCGCCGATGAACTCGCTCGCCTTGGTCCTCTCCCACCGGGAATTGACAATGAAGTCTTTGACTTTGAAGCCGACTTACGTGAACTTGAGTATTTGTTGTATGGAGATCCGTCACTTGAACCTTCAATTGACAAAAAGGAGTTCTCCGATGAACTCGCTCTCACGGACTCGATTCCATTTAAGAATGAAAATTTGAACGATGATCCTTTGGAAAATTTTGATGATCCATTCTTTCCCAAAAAAGAGAAGAACTTGAAAATTTCAATTGATGAACTTGTTGATCAAGATGTTCTTCATTCTTTTTTAACCGAGAGTGACTCCCTTTCTCTTGAGGATTTTACCGTGGTTGACACTTTCGATTCATGCCTCTCCGAGGATAAAGTGTTCAAAACCGGTATAATACCTTCCAAGGGAGTTCACTCTAAGAGAACTCAAATGTTTCAAACTCTTCGACCTAACCATGAACTCCTCTTCTCTATGGAGTTATTTGTGACTAAGACTGTGCTTCTTGATGATCCATCATTCCCTCGTCTTCCCGCAAAACCGCCGGATGATGGATTCATCTTTGATTTTGAACCCAATACGGGTACTTGTATCTCTAAGGCGGTGGGCAAAGATTTTGAACACTATGTTCTCGTGCCTATTATTTTGCCCACTCAACCCACCCGTGTTACCTAATTCGGAAATGAGGATTTCATTTTCGACCCCGGCATCTCCATTCATCATTCTTTTGAGCCGGTTATATCTCATCGGAGTGGAACTTTCAGCACATTCAATGTTTATCCAAACCATTTAAATGAAAGACCGATGGAGATCTTCTCTTCCACTTGCTCCCCCATGGACCAATGAATTCGGGTTCGAGTCAAGCTAGCGACTCGGTTAACAAAAACAGTAGCATTTCATGGGTGTCCACCCATGTTTCAATCTTCTTTCTATTTTCTAACACTAAGTGTGGGGAATTCCCTGTTGTTTGCTTGTTGTGTGTTTGCTCTCTATTTTCAGATTCCGTAGATCGTGATGATTGATGCTACTGTTTTCAATCCGCCGCCCAATATCCGATCTTTTTGCTAACGATTATCTAGGGATATCTTTATTAATCCTTTTGTGAAAAAAGATTTCGCTTCCATACTTGGCTAGTAGTATTACCTTTTTCCGTTCTATAGTTTCGGCTACGGCCGGTACTTTGAATATTGAGGACAATATTCAACTCTAAGTGTGGGGGGGGGGAATTCTAAACGAATTTTGATCACATTGTACCTTCTAGTACCCTGGCACCCCCGTTTTGACCAAAAATTTTAAAATTTTTATTGCTTTAAGTCAAGTATTTACATTTACAAGAAGTGCTTTGCACAAAAATAATTCGTTAATACTTCGGCATTAATGGTAGTTTAGTCTTGATTCGGCTAGAACAAGGGGAATCCCGACTCTGCTAGAGTGTTGATCTAGCTACTCTCTTAACATTTAGGCTAAGGTTTTACGCGTTGTGCAAATGAAAATACTAAGCGTGGAGTAGTTGGTTCTCTTTAGAGCTTATATAAGTAATCTATGGCTTTTTCTTCCAGAAGCTAACTAATCGGACTAAAATACGTGCTCGTTGTCAAACTTTTGAACATTCAAATCGTCTTGTTACAATAAAAAGTTTTTAAGCAAAATTGATTTTGAGTTCGAGTTCAACTTTTTATTTAAATTTCCGAGAAAGCATACTTTCTTAAAATCTGAATAATGTTGCAAAATGAAAGTATCGTAAAGTTGCTTGAATGATGCAAAAGTTGCAAGTTTAAAGTTCAAAGTCAAAATGAAAAAAAAAAAAAAAAAAAAAAGAAAAAGTGAAAAAAGTTGAGAAATGAAAAATGAAAAAAAGGAAAAGAAATGAAAAATATGAGTTGCGTGAATAAAAGTACTATGTTGCTTGTAAATAAATGTGCGAAACTTGCTTTTTCTTAAATTTAAATCGGAAGTTGAACTCGTATTCGTCAAAGTTGTCTAAAAGTTTGACGGTAATTTGGAAATCCTTGATTTCAAAGATCCCGAAAGCTCCGATACTATTCTCGAGGGTGAAAACCTAGCCTCCTCAAAAGGACAAGCTGAGAAGAAAGTCGCTACATGGAGTGATCTCACCTTTGAATCTCGAATTTCTAAATTATCGTCGGTTGTAATCCATTTAGGTTTAGTTTTAACTTAACGGTAGCTTCGTAAATCTTTGGAATCGAATTCCCGCTAATTCCGGTACTATTCTCTGTGAGGTGTCAAAAGCCCGGTCACTTAAAACTGATGTTTTGGGATGTGCCGAGAAGAAAGCCGCTACATGGAAAAGGCCCTTTCGATCCTTAGACTTTCATCGTTTCCGGTGAGTTAGTACTTTAGTTAAGTGGATAACAACCATAACAAATGTCGATTTCAATGGTCAAACTTTTGAAAATGAGCACAATCACTTAAATTTTATAAATTGCGGAAGTAAAAAGTTAAGTCTCGACTTACATAGATTATTGATATAAGTAGTGTTAGCATTTTACAAAAACGTTTGCACAATAAGTTTAAGCTTGGTTTGAGAGTATAAAAAAGAGGATGACGATTATAATTCCCCGGAGACACCCATTTTGTGTGAATCCCGTTCTATGATGCCATGTTTTGATAATCAAGCACGTTATTTATTTATGTTCAAGTTTTAAATTTCTAGTAGTGAATAAAAAGTCGAAACGGGGTATTCTTGGTATTGTTGATCCTTTCATTACTTTATATGATCGTATTGCTAGGGACTAGCAATTGATAGTGTGGGGGATTTGATGAGTGCTTATTCACTCATCATTTTTACCCATCTAAGACCACAAAAACGTCTAAAAACACGGAAATATGACCAAATATACTGCAGATATCCTTGGAGTGCGTTTTTATGTATTTCAGGTACAAAGGATCGAAAACAGGGCAATAACGGACAAAATTGAGCTTGGAATGGAAAACGTGCATTGCAGACGGAGCCGGAAGTGGATTTTCTATATTTTCAGAGTCCGGGATACATATTTGGGAGTGAGCTTGGGAATCAGACGAAAAACCTAACCCTAAGTCCAAATTACCATTTTACCCTTTACCCGAACCTAATTTACCACTTTTACCATGAAAACGTTTTTCACTACAAACAACTATTTTTATTTTTATCCATTTTTATTTACAACAATTATTTGTATTAACACCAATTTTCATTAATATTATTTTCTTTCAAAAAAAAAAAAAAAAAAGATTTATAACAAAAATACAACTTAATACATTTTCTAAAAAAACCAAAATACAAAACAAAACCATTTGACCTCCCCTACTCTTGAACCCGCCAATAAACCTTGAACCCCCCCCCCTTTTTGACCCTCTTCCTCTTTATTACCCAAAACAGAAAACCCTGCTTCCCATTTTTTTTGCCCGCCAAAACCAAATACAATATCCCCCACACCCTTTGTCTTCTTCCCCCATGTCTATCTCAAACCTGGTCCCCAGCTTACTCCCAATCCCACAACCCACATGGCTCAAAAGCCACCTTGGCAATCCTATGTGGTTTCATTGGAGCTCATAAATGGACGGCTTAGATGGCAACCCTTGGTGCCCAAGATGAGATGAAGGGCTGAGATGAATCCAAAGAAGCACAAGTGCTCCAAGACCTCTCATTTGTCTCACTAAAGAAACACACAAGAAGCCTTGAAGACCCATTAGCTTAGTATAAATAGCAATCACTTGTAGCCTTCTATGGCATTAGGATTTGTAGCTTTAATTTAGTTTTCTGTAGTTTAAAATTTAGTGTAATGTTTTCTTTTTATGAATGAAAGATTTTTTTACTTACCTGTTATTTTTACTTTCTGCTTATTGGTCAAATAAGCACTTTTGTGCTTATTAGCTTATTGTCATTTACCATTTGTTCTAAAGTTCCATTTTTAACTATTCAGTAAGTTTTGCAAACAAAAATTCCTAGTCTTAGTTCACAAAATCATATTTAAAAAGCATTTCACCCCATATAGGGGTGTTTGGTTTAGGCAAAAAAAAAAAACGGGTCAAAACTTGTTTTGACCCACTTTGGTTTTCAAATTCAGTTTCATTATTGTAATTTGAGTTAGTTTAGTAGCTATAGTTAGGTCTAACAAAGTTTTACAAGTTTGCTAAAGTAAAAAAAAAAAAAAAAATTGCAACAGCAGCTTGTGCTGCTGTTTCGCAAGTTTTTTCCAAGCTTATTTTTTGTCCAAGCTTCTTCCAAAATGTTTTTCTCACATCTCAACATTTCCATCTCAAAAGGTCTTTAGGATAGTTGCATTTAGTATCACTTGTTATTAGCTTAATTTGCATTTAAATAACTGTTTTTACCCATATCAGTTACTGTTACAGGAACCAAAAATGCCCAAACACCTTTCGATTTTGATTTTTAATTTCCTTAATATTTGACCATAGATTCTGACATTTGGTATGCATAGTATTTAGTTGGTCACCTAGCTAATAGTATTTTTTATAATTTTTAGAAGCAGCTTATTATTAGCTTAACTTGCCCTCAAACTAGCCCCATAGGACTGTTTTCTGCTGCACATCAGCAGCCATGTGCATCCATTCTTCTTGATTGTTTCAGCTTATTAGTTAGCTTATTTAGGCATTTAGGGGACTTGTTAGATATACTAGATTAGGACTACTTAGCCTTTAGCTTATTTAGTGATTAATAGTTCTTAGTTGTAGCTTTTCCATTGCTTATTTCCCCTTTTCTAGTTTAGGACTCCCCTAGTTAAGCTAGCTTTTTCCAACTGCTTCTTCCCCATTAGTGTATCTGATTCCCTTGCCATTTGATTATGTTGAATCAAGATTGTTCATGATTGCTTGTTTAGTGCTTATTCATTGATTATCTCTTGCTTAAATAGAATCTGTCAAAAAAAAAAAAAAAAAGTTGGTTTGCTTCTTTGAAACTGAGTTGGAAATAAGCAGTACCCAACTACTTATTCCAAGGATTTGTTAAAAAAAAGTTTTCACAAAAGTTGTTGTTTGAGTCTTCTAAATCAATTTGCAAAAAGAAATTTGAAAAAAAAAATGTTTGCAAAAAAAAATAGCATTGCTGGGATTCGAACTCTGGCCACCCAGCTCACCACACGCACACCTCACCAACTGCCCTAGGGTCTTTCTTCGTTAAATTCTTGCACACTTAGATATTTAAATACAACCTCAGTTTTTAAGTTAGTAGCTTATTTAGCTTTTTAGTAGCTTATTTCCTTAAGCAGTACCAACGTTTTATATTTTTCTTGAAATCAGTATCACTCAAAGTATTTTAGAAAAATTTTCAGATTTTTCCAAAATAGTTTAGTATTTTTTATAATTAAATTAGATTAAATTAGTTTTAATTCATAATAAATAATTTAAAAGTCGAAAAAATACCCGGCTTTTTCCTAAAATTATTTTTAGTAGTTTAGATCATAGGAAAATTAGTTTCGCATCCGTAGGCCTTAAATTGCATTATTTTCACTTTTTGAGGCTCGGGATTAGCCCGGGTTTTCGTGTTTTTGCATTGTAGCACCCTAGGACTTAATTTAGCTTAGTTTTATTGTTCCGTATGCTTAGTAGTAGTTAGTTTGTCATTTATTAGGTTTCCCTTGCCTTAATTACTTTCCCGTTAATTAATTCGTAGAAAACGTAATTAAAAACATTCAAATCTCGAACAATTCAAGCATTTTAATAACAAACATCAAACGACATCCTCAATTCACACCTCGTTGGGACACGACCCGGGTAATCACTTATCCGGTATCACTTATATCACGTTCGTGAGTTTTGGCACGTTAACCCTTTTCCTAAAAGGTTGATTTGTCGATTCTCGCGTGTATCGTATATTTGGTATATTTCCTATACGAATCACAACTCAACAAGACATTCATGCAACCGGTGCCGAAAACCGTCCTCCTATGTTGGAAAAAGGTGATTATCTTCAATGGACAAGTCGTATGCTCCGCTACATCAAGACCAAACCTAATGGAAAACTAATGATTCAATCCATTACGAATGGACCCTTCAAGCCTCGACAAGTCCAAGACCCTGGAAATGCTGATGCAACACCTCTCTTCCCACTATCTCTTCGTACTAAAAAAGAATCAGAATACACTGAAGAGGATCAGAAACAAGTCGAAGCAGATGACATGGCAATTCATATTGTCCAACTGGGATTACCAAGAGATATCTTCGCTGCAGTAGACAGTTGTGAAACTGCTTTCGATATGTGGGAACGTGTTGGACGGCTTTGTCATGGAACATAAATTGGTCAACAAGATACGGAGAACAGGCTGCTAACTGCATGGGAGAAGTTTACATCTACTCCAGGAGAATCAATTGAATCCTACTATGGAAGGTTTTGCACTTTAATGAATGAGCTTATCAGAAACAAGTTGACACCCAGAACTATCGTGAGCAACCTCAAATTACTGAACAATCTTCCAGAAGAATGGGGACGATATGTCACTATTGTCAACCAAACAAAAGACTTACATCAGGTGAACTTTGATCAACTCAACGATTTTCTGAAACAAAACCAAACTGAAGTGAATGAAGTCAGAAAAGAAAGATTGGAAAAGAATCATGATCCATTGGCACTAATTGCAAAGACTCAAACTCCAGTGAATACACAACAACAAGCTTCATCATCTTCCATTAACAACAACTTGCAGCAATACATTCCACAACAACAAGCTGTTATTCCTCAACAACAATTCTATCCACCAGAACAACAAGTCAATCAACAACAATAGTATCTACAATACCAAGAACAAGGAATCACTGATCTTGAAATTGAACAAGAAGAGGCTTTGTCAAATGCATTTGCATTTTTGGGTAAAGCATTCAGAAGTCGCTATTCCACACCAACTAACAATAACCAAAGGATTTCATCAAACACTCGCAACAGGCAAATTGCACAGCCGGGTGTGAATATGGGTCATCAAGGAAAAATGGTTGGAGTTATTGCTAACCCACATGGATATGCTATTGGATTTCACATGGGTAATTATGCGGTTCCGTATCAGGGTAATCAGTTGGGTCAAAATGTTAGAAATCAGATGGGTCAGAATGTTGGGAATAGAGCAGTGGGTAATCAGAATGGGAATGTTGCAGCTCCAGTCGTTGGCAATTATGGAAATGTGAATCAGGGTAATCAGGTTAAGTGTTACAACTGTCAAGGAGTGGGTCACATGGCAAGGAATTTTCCTACTAAGCCGAAAAAGAAGGATGAAACTTATCTTCAGAAAGCTATGCTGTTAGCACGAAAGTCAGAAGCAGGGCTGCAGCTGAGTGCTGAGGAAAATGATTTTTTCGCTATTATGGATGATTTGGAAGACCTCGAAGAAATCAATGCAAACTGCATCTTGATGGCAAATCTTCAGGAGACTAAGTACGACACTGACTCTGACGCACCTCCTGTTTATGACGCCAATGCAGTATCTAAGGTACCAATCATTGATCCATGCTATAACAATGTCATATTTGATGTGTTTACTCATGACGAACAGATTCGTGCGGACACCAACACCTACTTATGATACATACCTGGACAATCCGAGTTGTAGCAATACTAACTCTGAAACTCCAGATGTGGATCCTAGTGGAGGCTGTGTGGCACAAAATACTGAGACTGATGAGGAAACACGTGCTTATTTTGAAACATTAATCAATAACTGTGGCATTGAAATCGAGAAAGTTAAAACGGTCAATCGCGAAGTTAAGGCCGCGAATGCTAAATTGACCTCTGAGCTTGAGAGTTACAAGGAGAACGCAAAAGCTTTTGAATTTCATAAAAACAAAGAATTAGAATTAGAAATTGGTTATCGAAATTCTGTTTTAAGAGAAAAACAATTTCAAATCAAGTATGACACACTTGATGTGAATTTGAACTTGAAAATTAAATCTTTAAACAAGGAAATTTCTGATCTAAATGACCAACTTTCTAAACAAAAAGCCATGTTTTCTGATCTTGAAAAAGAGAAGAAGCAGTTTATAACTGATTTTTCAAAACGAGAAGATTCTATTCTTGATGAAATTCTTGATAAAAATGAAAAAATCAAAACGTTGGAAAATTTGCTTCTTACAACGGGTCATTCGGCTAAAACAAACAAGATGCTTTCTAACCAAGTAAATCCAATTTTTCATACTGTGTATAAAATGGCCCTTGGTAACAACCCTTCTTGTTTCCTCAAGAAAGCTCAGAAAGAACGGAATGTGTTAAACAATGGAAAAGCTTTGCATGAACCCTTAATTCTTCGTGATTCTCTTGAAACGTTAGAACTATCTAAGGAGAGTAGAGAAAAAATGAAACAAAAACATCTGGAAATCAAACCAATCGACTACAACAAATAGAACAAAATTTCTGGAATTACTTTTGTTAATCAAAAAGAAAAGTCAAAGTTTTCCATCACACAAAGTGTTTCAAACAAAGAGTCAACACCTGTTTCAAAATCAGTTTGAAAACCAGTTGTTGTCTCAAAATCTCTTTCGAACATTGAACAAATGTCTTCAAACAATCCTTTTAACACAAGTGATGCTAGAAGTATTTTAGAAAATGCGAAAAATAGAATTGCGGATCTTCAAGATACAGTTAAAACTAAAACCAATATTACAACAAACATCTGGTTTAATAGTTTTGATAATGAAAATAAAAGTTTTTGAAATCAAATTGCCCCTCAGCTGAATAACATCAACTCAAGGGTAATTCATTTTGAACAAGCATTTTTGAAAGAAACAGCTGACTTTGTCAAGGACCATAAATCCCTGGTAAAGCAAACTAATGACTGTGTTGAACACATCAAAGTTTTGGAAAATTTAAATGATTCTCTCTTCGAAGATGTTCTGTCTACTGATATTATGTCCATTATTTTACAAACATATTCTGTTGAAGATCATGAAAGACTCCAGTCTGAGACCTCCAAAATTGTTTCAAAATATGAAAAAGCTCTTGAAAAACTTGAAAAACAAAATGTCTCATATTTTAAACAACTTGATCGAAAAACTGAGGAATGCAAATATGACAAACTGTCGTATGAGCGTGCCTACAATGACATGAAAGTGAAAAACGATCTTTTGAGGGCTCAGCTGGAATGTCAAAAAGGAAAGGTAGTGGATACTCAGATTAAAAAACCATTGACTGAGGAGAAAGCAAATGTTCCCAAACCGGTTTTCCAACCAAAAATGTATGTTTCTATGCCTCCTCCAAAAGTCAAAGCGGTTATCGAGAAACAAATGTTGAAAAAGGAAAAGCGGTTATCGGGAAACCAAAAGTTTTAGCACCTGGCCTTTTTAAGATGAGTACCACTAATGAGTCTTCCTCCACTTATAAAACATATGGAACAAACGACATAAGTTTAGATAAGTACTCTAACGAGACTAGGAAAGTTGAAACCACTTCTCTAGATAAAAATGTGAATCCTAATGAGTGTGCCTTACCTTCTACAGGACTAGGAAGCACCTCTAGGAGCAGCAGACTAAAGTCTAAGAGCAATACAAGGAACAATAGAGTCTCACTTGCCTCTAAGAGTAGTCGCTTGAATAAAGAGAAGAAAGTAGAAGAATACCCTAGGAATTTACCGCTTTGTAATAAGAAAGACATTTCATCTGAATGCAATGAACCTATGAACTCTGCTAAGTTTAATGAATCTGTTGAATCTGTTTGTTGAACTTGCAAGAAATCTTTACCTAATGTTCATGATGATTGTGTTTCTAAAAATGAGATTGTTAAGCCTGTTCAGAAGAACGTTCCTAAAAGAACTTATGCTAAACCAATAGGAAGACTAGTAGCAAGATTTAGGTCTTACACTACTGATAGGAAGCATAGTCCTTACTTTAGGGATGACATTTGGGAACCAACGGGTAGAACTTTCACACTCCAGAATGGTAGAATGAGTGAAGAACCTACTTTCCTAGTAGATAACTTCTATGAGTGTGATATAGATTTTACCTCTAACCTAAAGGAACCAAAATCAAATCGGTTTCCAAAATCTTCTTCTGTTCTTGGCAGATTATCGAAATATGTCTTTGGATCGTCGACTCGGGTTGCTCCAAGCACATGACCAGAAATCTGAAGCTGATGATCAATTTCGTCTGGCAATTCATGGGAACCGTTCGATTCGAAAATGATCATGTAGCAGCTATCATGGGTTATGGAGATCTACCTTTTGGAAATTATTTGATCACTCGGGTTTACTATGTCGAAGGGTTGGGACACAATTTGTTTTCAGTCGGGCAGTTCTGTGATGCCGATTTAGAGGTTGGTTTTAGGAAAAATGCTTGCTTCGTTAGAAACTTGGATGGCACTAATCTCTTAACTGGGAATCGTGATACACACTTGTATGCTATCGACATTAACCAAATGGCCTCTTCATCACCAATATGTCTTATGACACGAGCATCTGGAACAAAGTCCTGGTTGTGGCATAGGTGTGGCATAGACGATTATCCTATCTCAATTTCGACACCATCAACAAACTTGCCAAAGACAACATCGTCAACAGACTTCCAAAGTTCAAATACACCAAGGATCACTTATGTCCATCATGCGAACAAGGAAAAAGCAAAAGAGCATCATATAAACCCAAATCCGTACCTAGTTCGGAAGCAAAGTTGCATATATTGCACATGGACTTATGTGGCCCAATGAGAGATGAAAGTATTAATGGGAAAAATTATATTCTTGTTATCGTCGATGATTATTCAAGATATACATGGGTTAGGTTTCTGAGATCAAAAGATGAAGCACCAGGCATCATCATCACCTTTCTGAAGCGTATTCAAATACTTCTACAAACTCCAGTAAGGGTGGTAAGAATGTACAACGCACTGAATTCACAAATCAGGAGTTAAGAACTTATTTTGAAGATATTGGAATCACTCATCAGACATCAGTTGTTAGAACTCCACAGAAGAATGGGGTAGTTGAAAGAAGAAATCGAACTCTTGTGGAAGCTGCTCGCACAATGCTAATCTATTCTAGTGCACCGTTATTTCTATGGGCTGATGTTGTTGCCACTGCTTGTTTCACTCCGAACCGATCCCTAATCCATCCAATATTCAATAAAACCCCATATGAGCTAGTGAACAACAGAAAACCTGATATCTCTTACCTTCACGTGTTTGGCGCTTTGTGCTATCCGACAAACGACAAAGAAGATCTAGGAAAACTGAAAGCTAAAGGTGATATTGGAATCTTCATTGGATACTCAGATAACTCAAAGGCATTCAGGGTGTATAATAGGAGAACTTGGAGGATCATGGAGACGATGAATGTGAATTTTGATGAACTTTCACAAATGGTTTCTGAGAGACTCGCTCTAGAACCCGCGCTTAATCCGATGGCTTCTAATCAAAACAGATTAGAGCCCGCACCAAACCCGCAAACTTCTGGACACATCAGTTCAGCACTCGTACAACAAAGAGCTCCATCAACTTTTGCTGATAAACCTCATAAAAAACAATGGGAGAATTTCTTCGAGTTAATGTTCGATGAATACTATGGTGGAACATCGACAAATGCATCAAACCATCATTCCGCTGCACCCGCTCAACATCATCCACCACCACCAACAGAAGATGCATCTACAACGGTCGAAACCAATGCACCAACTCCATCAACATCATCCACATCGACTCCGGCAACTCCAATTCTAGAAACAGTCTTACCAGCAGTTGATGAGCAAAAGCAAAACATATCATTTCAAGAAGAACCTAATCAAAACCAGAACGATGCAACGTTAGATGAAGACTTATTTGAAAATCAGTTTGCTACGGAATCAGCTGAATCATCTTCAAGCTTACGAGAACCACCTAACTCGCACTCGTATAATCTACGGTATCCTTATACTCTGAAGTGGACAAAAGACCATCCGCTTGTACAAGTTATTGGTGAACCGTCAAGGCCAATTCAGACGAGACGCCAACTTGCCACCGATTGCGACTTATGCATTTACCTTTGCTCAATTAGCAATATTCAACCGAAAAACATTCGGGAGGCAATGGCAGAACCCGCATGGATAGAAGCGATGCAGGAGGAACTTCTCCAATACCTTTTACATGACTCTTGGGAAATGGTTCCAAGACCAATTGACATTCGAGTCATTGATCTCAAATGGTTATGGAAGAACAAAAGGGATGAAGAGATGACTGTAACTCGCAATAAAGCTCGTCTTGTGGCCAAAGGATACAGACAAGAAGAAGGGATAGACTTTGAAGAGTCATTCGCGCCGGTAGCTAGACTTGAAGCAGTCAGGATTTTCTTAGCCTTTGCAGCTCACAAAAACATCACGGTTTATCAGATGGACATTAAGACCGTGTTCTTGAATAAAACACTGAAAGAAGAAGTGTACGTGAGTCAGCCAGAAGGCTTCATAGACATGCAACATCCCGAATACGTCTACAAACTCAAAAAGGCAATCTATGGTTTAAAGAAAGCTCCGAGAGCCTGGTATGACGAACTTTCCTCTTTCCTGATTCAAAACAATTTCACCAAAGGAACAGTTGATCCTACTTTGTTTACACAAAAATGAAAAAACGACATTTTGATTGTTCAGATTTACGTAGACGACATCATTTTTGGGTCCACTAATCCGAATCTTTCAAAACATTTTGAAAATCTCCTGAAAAGCAAATTTGAAATGTCCATGATGGGGGAACTAAAATTCTTTCTGGGTTTACAAATACATCAATCCCCAAGTGGAATTTTTATTAATCAAGCTAAATATACAACTGAGATTTTGAAAAATCATGGTATGGATAATTGTGACTCTGTTGGAACACCAATGGTAACATCACCAAAAATTAGAGCCGATTTATTTGGGAAACCTATCGATCCAAAGAAATATCGGAGCATGATTGGTTCTGTCATGTACCTCACTGCTAGTCGACCCAATATTCATTTTGTTGTTTGCTTATTAGCACGGTTTCAGGCAAATCCTACCGAACTGCACCTTAAAGAGGTTAAAAGGATCTTTCGGTACCTGAAGACATCCATTCACAAGGGTCTTTGGTATCCGAAGGAATCCGGATTTGATCTAATTGCCTTTTCAGATGCGGACCACGCAGTTGATCAAGTTACAGCAAAAAGTACATCTAGAGGAGCACAATTTTTGGGTGAAAAGTTAGTCAGCTGGTCTTCAAAGAAACAAGATTGCATCGCACTTTCAACCGCTGAAGCAGAGTATGTGTCTCTATCTGCGTGTTGTGCTCAAGTTCTACGGATGAGAAGACAACTCACAGATTATGGCTTTACTTTCGATAAAATACCTGTGTATTGTGACTCGAAAAATGCCATAGCCATATCCTGCAATCCTGTTCATCACTCAAAGACTAAGCATATCAGAGTCCACTACCACTTCATAAAAGAACATGTCGAAGAAGGTACTGTTGAATTATTTTTCGTAAAGACAGATTACCAACTCGCCGATCTATTTACTAAAGCCCTTCCGAAAGAAAGGTTTGACGATTTAGTTCGACGAATTGGAATGCGAAGCCTAACCCCTGAGGAGTTAGAAAGTCTTCTCGAATCTTCTTGAAAATGATTTTCCAAAAAGCTTCGCTGTAAATATCTTTGAAAAACAAAATACAAAATTTGAAAAACCAACAAAAGCAAAATATAAAAATATAAAATCATTCAAAAATACAAAAACAATATAAAATCAAAAATCAAAAAATATTCTTCTCACGACATGTCTATCGTATAATCGATATTCTGTATGTTTCTAGAAATGTTTTTCAACAATGATACGGACATGTACAGATGCTTGAGCGAGAGTTCTTTAAATGTTTTCTAAAACATGTCGTTTCTCAAAATTTCTTCAAAAATGGCTTTCGTATACTTCAGTACGAAACCCAGACTAAAATGATGACTTTTGATTATTTCAAATCAAAACTCGTGCTTTTAAAGAAAAATCTAGTGTACGCTTCAGTGCACTACATTTAAAACTGGTGAGAAATCATCATCATCTTGAGCACCTTTTCAAGATTGTTCAAAAAGATTTTCAAAATCTTTCAAAATATTTTGTGCTCAAGATAACTCCCTCTAAAAACCCTTTAATTGATTATGCTTTATTAAAGGGGGAGTATAAAACCAAAAATGTTCCAATCTCATGCTTAAATCAAATCCGTTTGTCTCCCCAAAAGATTTAATAAATGTTATTTAATCCGTTGATATAAAAAATATCACGATTATGCTATTTTTGAGGGGGAGAAGACGTGATTAAAATGTGATCAAAAAATGTTTAATGATTGGTATTTGAATCTCAAAAGAGCTCGACTCAGTCGGAACCAATGAATTGATGAGGAATCAACGTACCATTTTGAGAAACTCGTGATAGACATGCACTTACATGGGTCTAACCTTCTTTTCAAGAAGTGTTTACAACTTCAAGTTAGTTATTAGAGCTAGTTGTCACCTAAAAACTGACAATGGAACTCTTCAACTAAGCAACGTTACCGTGTCTCGTGGGGAATTGTCTATCATGAGCAGATCAATTCAAAAAGTGCGAACTCTACCCTCACTATGCAGATTTCTATCAAAACTTATAAGCACATGTGAAGGGGGAGTGTTTCTGAAAATATAAAACTCTCAGAGTGTTCCAAACATGTTTTCAATCATAATCACTTTGAGAGATTTTCAAGAAAAATGGTTTTATGGCAACATGGGACAGTCATGGAGTTATAAGGAGACTAAGGATAGGAATATTCGTCCTATGATCCGCCAGAGCCGGAGGGATCTACCCAAGGACATCACCAATAGTTCAGAACTAGAAGTCCTTAGGTATGATTGAAAAAAGGAGTAATGTGAGAAAGGAGAAAGAAGGGGTTGAAGAATTAAAAAGAAAAGTAAAGAAAGGATGAAAAGAAATAGCCCTCCATATTCAACCTTAGGGCAGAAACCGGGTTCAATTCATCTGCTACTGGTTGTCACTTAGATGACACTGGTATTGAAGACAAAGACGTCATGGACCCAGTGACGCACTGCACTAAACCTTCTAGCCACTCAATTCCTCTTAAAAGGATTTGTTTCATTCTCACTAGGAACCCTACATAATCTATCGACTTTCTCTTAGAGATCGTTGGTATTGAAGAAGGAGACCCTCTCCATAGTCTCCGCTCAGGAAAACCAAAATGCACTAATTTAGTCTAGAGCCACGAGATTCATTAAAAGATCTCATAGGAACACATGACATCTCATCGCTTGTTGTTCAACAATAAGAACACAAGTGATATATTCTAGAGTCCTGCGCAGATCTTAGCAATCTGCCAGAACATTTATGAGAGGTTTCACAAATGTGATCCTCTGTGATTGAATGGAAACTCCTACCAGGGTCAACATCAAGCAGCCCTGACAGCAGGTCACTTCGGTAACTCCCCGTGGATTACGCTTAGTGTGTCTCAAACGGTCTACAGTCGTGGGGTGATGCTTCGGTTTACCTCAGCGACTCATCTGAACTGTAGATGTACTTCGGTACATCGCGTTATCTCACTTGTGGGACTCCAGTTCAAGAACGGCCTTTGTGAGAATTAGAGACGTGTTTTCACACTATGTTGTTAACACACTCGAAGTTCAAACTTGTAAGCGCTGGATTACTTCTAACCCATGTTTTATGTTTTCTTCTTATGGATGCTTGCGGGAGGAAGAGATCGTGCAGATTCTCCACATGCTCATACCAACAACACATGAAAGTTCTCATCAAAATCTAAGGCAACATAAAGTTAAAGATGATTTTTCGTCAATGTCAAAGAATCTTCAAAGTTTAAAGACTCGAGACCTACATCATTGATAATTAAAAGTCAAATAGAAGTGTGAGCATGGTGGAGAATGACGTGGAGACACCTAACCAACGAAGTTGACTATGGCAGAATATCATATTAACTGATCACAAAGCATGAAGGAACAAAAATTAAGACTATTCCATATCTACACACAAAGTTCAAGCTCAAGTAAATTAAAGACCTATTAAAGTGGAGCATCTTTTGAATGACCACCCCTTAGGGGGAGATTGTTAGCCGTAACAATTTTATTAAAAGTGATGGTCATTCAAGTTTAGGAACTTTGTAACGTGTGTTAGATATCGTGATAGAATAGTCAACGGGCTCGTGGATTGGGCTAAGCTAAATGGCTAAATGTTATGTTAAGCTAGCCTTCTATAAGTTGTCATCCAATCCAAGTCCAATCCAAGCCCATCCCAAAGCCCATTAGGGCATATGTACTTGAAGTATAAATACACCTCAAATGTGTCATTTGAGGTGTGTGCTTGAGTGTATTTTGTGTGTGTTTTTCTTTCAAGTATAATAAGAGTCCTTTCATCTTATTTTCTCTCTAGTTTCATACGCATAACATATATCTTCAAGTCACCATCTTTCCTTTCTTCTTCTCATCTCTACGCATAAGTGTTTGTGTTTGGTTCGTGTGTTCATCTTGTGTTGAAGGTGTGTACGCGTAAGGTTGGTGTAAAAACAAGTTCCTACATAAAGCGAGTTGGCTATTAAGCGAGTTGATTCTGTAAGCTACTTTGGTTTTAAAGTGATTTGGCTATTAAGCGAGTTGATTCTTTAAGCGACTTGTCTATTAAGCGAGTTGTCTCCTTATGCGACTTGGGTGTTAAGCGACTTGTCTTTTGAGTGAGTTGTCTATTAAGCGAGTTGATATCAAAGCGAGTTGGTATGGGTGCGACTTGTCTAGATTCACCACTTGTCAATTGAGACTTGTCATTTCTTCGTGCTACTTTTTTTCGGTTGTTCTTTTGGTTTAGTAAAATCCCGTGAAAGAATCAATTTCCCGATTTAATCAAAGAATAGTAAAATCTCATAAAATCTGTAATCATGTCTAACAACGTACCTACTATCGTCTCTTCTATTGTTGATGACGTTCAAGCTGCTGGATCCGACACTCGTCCTCCCATGCTTGACAGAACTGACTATGACTCATGGGCTCAACGAATTAGGTTGTACTGTTTGGGAAAGGATAATGGGGTGAACATTCTCAAATCAATTGATGAAGGACTTTATCAGATTGAGACTACAAGAGACACTCTTGAAACTGCTGCGGATGGTACAGTGATCTTAGGTTTGGACAGACCAAAGACGTATGATGAGCTCAATGATAAGGAGAAAAAGAGATACAATGCTGATATCAGGGCTTCAAACATTATAATTCAGGGTCTTCCAAAAGACATCTACAAGTTAATCAATCACAACACTGAAGCCAAGGCAGTTTGGGACAATGTTAAGATGCTTCTCTCTGGTTCTGAATTGACCAAAGAAGATAGGGAGTCTCAATTGTATGATGATTTTGAGAACTTTAAGATGAACCCTGGTGAAAGTGTCACTGAATACTATGTGAGGTTTCACAAACTTGTGAATGATATGAGGAACATCAAAATGACCATGCCAAATATTCAGCTCAATTAAAAGTTTGTGAACAACATGAATCCCGAATGGCACAAATTTGTCACTTCAGTCAAGTTAACCAAAGGATGAAGGGACACCAACTATGAACAATTGTATGCTTTCCTACTTCATAATGAGAAGCATGCTATGTTTGAACGAATGATTCTTGAAAAGTTCAAATCTAATCAGGAAGAGGCAAGCTCATCAAATGACTCAATTGCATTCTACACCAATGTTGGAATTACCACCAAATCTTCTCAAGTTATACCAATGGGTAACGGTAACCACAAGCTCATCCCTGATCCAAGTTTTAAGCAACCTGATGCTGAAGCAAACATGGAATATTTCATCAATCAACTGGCTCTTATGGTTTAAGCAAAATCTGAACCTTACTCCACACACTAACAATGAGATCAGAACTGCATCCAATCTATACAATCATGCTATTGTCAGAGATGGTAAGATCATGGTACAACCAGTGCAAGGAAGACAGTATGAACAAGGAAAAGGTGGAGTAGGTGGAGGGTATATGGCTAATCAAAATCGTGGAAGGAATGCAAATCAAGGACAAGGAAAGCCAGTCAAGTGTTACAACTATGGTGGTCAAGGGCATATTGCAAGGAACTGCACATCTCCAAAATGCCCTCAAAATGCTGAGTACTTCAGGGACAAGATGCTGCTGGTGCAGGCTCAGGACAGTGGAGCAGTTTTGAATGAAGAAGAGTTGCTGTTTCTTGCTGAGGGAAATGCCAAAACATATGATGCTGATGTGGATGAGCAGCCAATTCAGGAAATAGGTCACAATCATCAAAATGCATTTCAAGTTGCTGACTGTGATGCATTTGACTCTGATGTCGATGATGAACCTACTGCCCAGACAATCTTCATGGCTAGCATTTCACCAATGGTCTCTCCAAAGGTCTCATCACCACAACAGGCTGGTCCATCCAAAGATTCACTCATTTTTGAGGTATTAAAACTATACGATGAAGTTGATGAGCAAAAGATACATAACGAAGTACAATCTCATGAAACTTATGAATCAAGTATTGATAATGAGGGTAATAGTAATATTGTTCCATATGATCAATATGTGATTCAAAATGAAAGTGATATTGTACCAAGTGATGCATCTTCTGCAGTCAATGATGACTATGTTTTTGATGAATACACTGCATGTGCCCCTGATGATTCTGTTATCTCTGAACTGAATGCCTATAAAGAACAAGTTGCTATTTATGAACAACGTGCTAAGTTTGAGTTAACTACCCGTGAGCAGGAAATGGATAACCAAATGCGTACAATCATTAGAAAAAGTAATTTTAGAGAAGAAGTGTTAAAACAAGACTTAAACTCCTTACAAGAAAAGCTTTCTAAAACTGTTAAGCAAAAGCAAGAAATCCAAGATAATGTTAAAGTGCTTAAACAAGAATTTAATGCTAAGGAATCAAAACCTCTGAATGACTTTTCCAATCTAAGAACTTTGAAAAACAAGCTTGAAAATAATTTGTACGTACAAGGGAATACCATTCAGACTGCTCACATGATTAATAAGCACAGAGTTTTAAGCGATAAGCATAGTATTCCCCTAGTAGAGGAGCCAAATCCTGAGTATTGTAAAAAGGCTAAAACTTTCCATACAATTGTATATGATGGTAATGAGATCCTCAATCCTAGGCAAACACCATCATGTATTGGAATCACGAAAGAGCATAGAAAATTAGAAGATGCCTCTAGGGAGAAGATGGATGAGAAGCTAAAAGATCCTGAATGTAAAAAACAAAACTTAACGTTCAAACCCCATGATTACACTAAGGAAAATTGGATTTCTCTGAACAGGTTTAAGCCTCAAACTCAATTAACCCCAGAACAAGTTTTTTGGAAAAAGGACATAGATATGCAAAAAGCTAATGCAATTGTTGAAACAAACACTCCCCTTAGGAAAATGCCTCCAGCTACTGTGTATCCTCCGAATACACCAATGCATTTAGTCCCTAGATCTATTCCGACTAAGAGAAAGACCTTAATCAGCCTGTATGTTGTTTATCAACTATTTGTTGATTTTGAGAAGACATGTAAGAAAAGAATCACACCTATAGGGATAACTGAAGAGGAGAGGGGTTTTGAGCAAACTAAAGAATGCTATTTAACTGAGGTCATACCTTTATTTAAACAATTAAAAGGTCAATTTAAGAGTCTTCGAAAAGGGATAGACTCAGATATCAAAGAAATGAAAAAGGAATTTGATGCAATGATAGTTGAGGTCAATGATTATGAACGGGAACTCAAATATAATGAAATTGAAAGGAAGAATCTACATATCTTAAATGAGAACTTAGTATTGAGTTGTGTGGCTCAAGATGTGTTTTATACTATTACTAAGCATTCTATTACTGCTTCTCAATTTCATGAATTATCTGTTGCTTTGAAAGTTTCCCATGATCGTGTCATTGAGCTTGAAAACAAAAACTCAAAACTAAATGAGAAAATTGACCAGGATGATCACGATAATCTGGTAAAACATTTTTCTAAGCTAGAAGTTGAACATTTTGATTAGCAACTAAAATATCAACATCTCAAAGAAAATGTCAAAACCTCAAACATCAAGACATCCTCAAATGTTCTAGAGTTTAATGCAGTTTTTGAAATAAACCAACGTGACGAACAGATTCAAGCTCACTGTAACACGATCAGAAAGTTAAAAGCCCAAATTTCACAATTAAAGGGTGAAAAGAACAATGTGACAGGATCCCAAATGCCTCCTCCTTTAGATTCTCAATTTTCTCAAAACTTTCATCTTCAAAATATCATTAACGTATTACAAAAAGAAAATGAGAGTTTTCTTGAAGAAAATGAAAAGGTCAAACGACACTTCAAAGAGTTATACGATTCAATGAAAGTCACTCGTGATAGGTAAAAGAGAAAATGCCACTTATCTTTAATGAGAATGTTGCATCAAAGTCATCTGCAGACTCTAAATATACTGTGACTGTTAAATACATTCCTTCTCATCTTAGAAATAACGAACTTGTGTTTCATAACTATTTCGTTCACCTTAAGGATAGTCTAGAATGTCTCCGTGAGATTGTAGAAGAGGATTTCATAAATAAGCCACTTGATAGTGAAATTAGGTTTGCTTGCATTCAAGCCAAACGATCTTAGGAGCTGTTAGAATGTTTAAGAGTAACATGTCCTAAATCCTTATGTGAGAAAGATAAAGTTGTGATGCCTTGTTCTATGCCTAGTGCTAAGCATGCAACCCATTCTATGCCCAGTATTAAGAAAGTGAATTTTAATGTGCCTTCAAGTAGCTCAGATCCCAACACTTCTAAACCTGAAATGCAAAAAGTAGCAAAACCAACTAATGTTCCCATTCCCTCTACATGAGTAAAAAGTGACACCAAAGCGAGCAGGTCAAACCCTCAAGGAAACACAAAGAATGATAGGACCTTGCAAGCTAGGAATGTTCAGTGGAAGAGAGTAGAAGATCACCTTAGGAACAATTTGAATAAAACGAATCGTGTTGATTCTAGTGTTAGCTCTAAGTGTGCTGTAATTAATGCGAATTCTGCTACTTTTGGCAAAACATGTAATGATGATTGCTTGGTTTATGTTACTAATCATGTATGTGGTGTAAATGATTTGATTAATGCTGTTAAATACCTAGTTAAAACTGTCAATGCCAAAAATCAAGCTAAGAAGTCTAGAAAGCAAAGGCGGAAGAAGATTAGAAAACATTGGAAACCCACAGGAAGAAAATTTAGTAATGTAGGTTATCAGTGGATACCTACTGGCCACAAATTTAGTCTTAATGTATTGTGTCCTAAATTATCTAGATCAATGCCCATTAGGAAATGGATGCCTACTGGTAGAATTATTCCTTTAAGAAGTGAACATACTTTGAATAGGTCTAATGCATACACTAGCACTGCACCTATCTTTGATGATTCCAATGTTTCTACTTCCAATGTGGGTGTTCCAATCACTGTTACTAACCAAATGGAACCAATTCTTGCATGGGGATCCCAATTATCCAGTTATCCATTCTTGTCTGTGTTCAACTGCAGGTCGTTCAAATCGTTCTGTGGTACTTGGACTCAGGGTGTTCTAAGCATATGACTGGAGACCGGTCGCGGCTCATGAACTTCGTGAGTAAATTCATCGGGACGGTTAGATTCGAGACCGGCCATTTTGGTGAAATTATGGGTTATTGAGATTATGTTGTTGGTGATAGTGTAATCTTCAGGGTATATTATGTTGAAGGACTTGGTCATAACTTATTTTCTGTCGGTCAATTCTGTGATTCTGATCTAGAAGTGGCCTTCAGAAAACATACTTGTTTCGTTAGAGAACTTGATGGTGTGGAACTTTTAAGAGGAACACGTGGTTCAAACCTATACACCATCTCTATCGAAGATATGATGAAGTCTTCTCCCATTTGCTTGTTGTCAAAGGCCTCGAAAACAAAATCATTGTTATGGCATCGTCGTCTCAATCACTTGAACTTCGGCACCATAAATGATCTTTCCAGAAAGGACTTAGTAAGAGGCTTACCTAGACTAAAGTATGAAAAGGATCATCTTTGTTCAGCATGCCAATTGGGAAAAAGCAAGAAGTATGCCCACAAACCCAAACCTACAAACTCAGTTATGGAAGTTCTTCATACCATTCACATGGATTTATGTGGACCCATGAGAGTGCAGACTATTAACGGGGAAGAAATATGTGTAAGTTGTGGTTGATGATTAGTCTCGATTTACTTGGGTTAAGTTCTTGAGGACAAAGGATGAAACTCCAGATGTCATCATTAAACGTATTAAACAGCTTCAGGTTCGACTTAACAAGACTGTCAAAATCATCCGAACAGACAATGGAACTGAGTTTGTCAATAAAGAACTTAGTGAGTTTTATGAAAGTGTTGGAATAAGTCATCAAAGAAATGTTCCACGAACTCCTCAATAGAACGGTGTAGTTGAAAGACGAAATCGAACTCTTGTGGAAGCCGCAAGAACAATGCTGATTTATTCAAAGGTTCCAACATTTCTCTGGGCTGAAACCATTGCCACTGCATGCTACACTCAAAATCGATCCCTAATTCACACAACTCATGGAAAAACTCCATATGAAATTGTCCACAATCGAAAACCTGATCTATCATTCCTTCGTGTGTTTGGTGCGATGTGTTATCCAACTAATGAGGATCAAGATTTTGGTAAACTGAAAGCTAAAGCGGACATTGCAGTATTTGCAGGATATGCACCAAACATAAAAGGATACCGAATCTACAACAAAAGAACCCGAAATATCATGGAAACAATTCACGTTACGTTCGATGAGCTGACCGGTCAAATGGCTCAAGGACAATCCAATTCCAGACCCACCTCACAACCTTCATTAAGTAGTCCCATTAGTTCCTCTCTTATACAGTATCCCTCATCTGCAGTTCCATATGTACCACCTTCTTAAGAAGATGTGAAGAAATTGTTTAATCCAATGTTTGATGAATACTTTGAATCTCAAGGCAACACCCACTCTACTACTTCAACAGAGGATGCTCCTAATCCGTCCAACACAGTCAATCCATCCATCTCTATGTCGGTATCTCACGAAGCGCCTTCTGTAGACCGTGATTCATCCTCCTCAACTCTTCAATCCTCAAGCGTACAAAATGGAAATGTTACTGCCGACACAGATGAAGAAAACCCTTTTGCCACTCTAGAAGATGCACCTTTTGAGAATATTTTTTCCCCTGATCCATCATCAGAACCATCTTCATCAAGGGAAAACAACTCTGCTACCTCAGTTCTTCAACCTCAACCATACGAACATTTCAAAAAATGGACACACAATCATCCTTTGGATAATATCATAGGGAATCCCTCTCGCCGGGTATCCACCCATAAACAGCTTGAAACAGATGCCTTATGGTGCTTCTTCAATTCCATATTGTCAAAAGTCGAACCAAAAGATGTCAAAACCGCAATGTCAGAAGACAGTTGGTTCAATGCAATGCAGGAAGAAATTCATGAGTTTGACCGACTTGATGTTTGGGAATTAGTACCAGCTCCTGAGTGTGCTATGATCATTGCTCTCAAATGTATCTTCAAAGTGAAACTTGATGAGCATGGGGATGTATTAAAGAATAAGGAAAGAATGGTTGCAAAAGGATATCGTCAGGAGGAGGGTACTCACTTTGAGGAATCATTTGCTCCAGTTGCACGTATTGAGGCAATCAGAATCTTCTTGGCTAATGCTGCTAGTAAGAACATGATGGTTTATCAAATGGATGTAAAGACTGCCTTTCTTAATGGAGATCTGAAAGAAATCGTGTACGTTAGTCTACTAGAAGGTTTTGTAGATCCTGATCGTCCTACACATGTCTATCGCTTAAAGAAGGCTCTTTATGGTCTGAATAAAGCTCCAAGGGCGTGGTATGACACTATGTCAAAGTTCCACTTATCTACTGGATTCAGTAAAGGAGCAATGGATCCCACATTGTTCACCAGAAAGTCAGGCAATAACTTAATTCACGTTCAAGTCTATGTAGATGACATTATTTTTGCCTCGACCGACCCTACAGAATGTGACCGCTTTTCAAATGAAATGGGCTCCAAATTTCAAATGTCTATGATGGGACAAATGACATTTTTCTTGGGATTACAAATTTCACAAAGTCTCAGAGGCATTTTTATCAATCAATCTAAATATGCAAATGAAATTTTAAAGAAATTTGGATTTGATACTTGTGACACCGTTGACACTCCCATGGTGGAGCGCACCAAACTGGATGAGGACCACTTAGGGATCATGGTAGATCAAACGAAATACCGTAGTATGATTGGATAACTGATGTACCTCACAGCCAGTAGACCCGATATTCTGTTCGCTGTATGCATGTGTGCTAGATACCAGGCTAAGCCTACCAAAAAGAACTTTGAAGCGGTTAAACGGGTCTTTCGGTATCTCCAAGGTACCATTAACATGGGACTCTGGTATCCGAAGGACACCAACAAGTCACTAACAGCATATTCAGATGCAGACCAAGCAGGGTGTCAAGATACACGTCGAAGCACTTCAGGTGGTGCTCAATTCTTGGGAGAAAAGCTTGTAAGCTGGTCATCTAAGAAACAAATGAGTACGTCGATATCCTCTACAGAGGCTGAATACATCGCCATGTCATCCTGTTGTGCTCAAATCCTATGAATGAGATCCCAACTATCTGACTATGGCTTTGACTTCAACAAAATTCCTCTGTATTGTGATAACAAAAGTGCCATTCCTCTCTCCTGCAACAATGTTCAACATTCAAGAGCAAAGCACATCGACATTCGACATCACTTCATTCAGGAACAAGTGGAAAGAGGTGTGGTAGAACTCTACTTTGTTAGAACTGAATATCAGCTGGCAGACATCTTCACTAAAGCACTCCCTCGATAATGTTTCGAGTTTATTCTTCCACGACTTGGTCTAAAGAGTCTACAACCTGAAACACTCAAACGTCTTCAAGAGGAAGACGAGGAGTAAAAGCTTTTCTTTATCCATCCTTGTACATATTCTTTTCAAAAACAAAATACAGAATTATAAAACCAACAAAAAGCAAATAGAAAATTATAAAACTTTAAAAAATACATAAAAACTTGAAAAACTCAAAAAATTCAAAAAATATTGTCATTTTGTCATGTTTTTCTTAATTCGATATCATCTACGAACTTTATGTTGTCATTCAAAGAGTGTCACGGGTTTTTAGATGTTCTTCGAATGTAAATAAATTGTTTATTAAAATAAAAAAAAAAAAAAAAAAAAATGATGAGACGGAGAAAAATGGTGGTTTATTGTCATTTCAGGTAGTAACCCGTTTTAAAAAGAAAGAACAGAGCCATGCTTAATCTTATTTTTCAAATCTCATGCTCTGATTCTGAAAACATTTTTCATCTAATGTTTCCAAATATTTTTCCTTCTAATGAAAAATATTTGTCATCTAATGAAAACAAAATTGCTTTAAAAATATCTCTATCTCTCAATCAACAACTTTTGAAAATCATCTGAGCTTATCATCTGCCAAAATATCTATCTCTCAATCAACAACTTGTGTCATTGATTGAGGGGGAGAATGATTTCAATCGAATTAAAAAGAGTATTTTTCAAACAATTGGCACGTAAACGAGCAAGGTCTACTTTTGGATAATCAAAATGAACAATGTTTTATACAAGTGGTTCAAGACCTTGGCTTTTGTTATTTTTTCAAAAGATACTCATGCATGTTTAAACAATGGAGTTTAAAGTCTGAAAATCTGATTCTTATCAGTTGAAATGTTTTTTTTTCAAAAACAAGTCACAATTCTCCTAAAAAGTTTTCAAAATTAATATAAATCAATAGAGATAACAAATCTCAAAGGATTTGAAAATTGTGATCGGGGTAGAATTTGTGATTTAAATTGGATATAAACTGATAATTTGATATGTGGTGTAGAAATATAACAACAAGCTCTCCTCCCTAGATGTGCCAAACGATTTCAAATTTTCCACGCACATGTTAAGGGGGAGCATCTATTTTAAACCAAAATGGATTGAAACGTGATTGATTTGTATCAAAAGTGCAGGTTCCCTAACATGTGCAAAACACTTTCAAAATTAGATGCACATGTTGAGGGGGAGCTTGTTCTAAAATATCAGAAACAATTCTGGTACAAAATGCTTTGATAATATATCACAAGTACCTGGATTTATTTTTCAAATGGTTTTCAATTGGTTCCAATGGCAGATGAACAGTAGCAAAAAGACCTACCAAATTTACTTTCTGTATGGTGATATAAGAATGGTTACGTTAGGTATTCATTCCCACGATCCCGCCAGAGCCGGAGGGATCTACCTAGGGACAATCCACTAGATAGTGTAGATGTCCTTAGGTGTGATGAAAAAAAAAGGAGATAAATGAGAAATGGGAAGAGTGCTGACTGAGACAGAGCGAGTACTAGAATAAACCCAACAAGGTTCTAGTTATGAAGTCTCGGTAAGCACTGACGGGGTTGAAGAATGAAAAAAAAATGAATGAGAAAAGGGTGAAAAGAAATAGCCCTTCATTATTTCAACCTTAGGGCAGAAACCGGGTTCAAATTATATGCTACTAGTGGTTACCAAGGTAACACCGGCATTGAAGACAAGAAGTCATGGACCCAGTAACGCACTATACTACAACTTCCCAAGCTACTCAAGTTCCTCTTAAAAGGACTTGTTTCATTCTCACGGGGAACCTACATTATCTATCGACTTTCTCTTAGAGATAGTTGATACTGAAGAAGGACACCCTCTCCCTAGTCTCCGGCATAGGAACCAAATGTGCACTATTGAGTCTAGAGCCACGAGATCATGTAATAAATCTCATTAGGACACTGTCAATGAAGACTCTCTGTTTCACACAATGTGGAAAGAGAGAATATATGTTAAGAGTCCTACACATTATCCTTGTGGTATTGCCAGAACATCTGAGTGATATGCCAACATACTCACAATGAAGATGGAAAGCATTCTAGAGCCAACATCAAACAAGCTCTTGGTAGGTGGCATGTGAGATCTATCCAATAGGTCAACCATGTGACAACTGAACAGAAACAATGGGGCGATTCAAAATAATGAATCAATCCTGGTTCAGGTTATGGGTTGACGGATACCTTTAAAAAACCGGTCGTTGTGCTTAAAATTCTTTTCTCTAGCACATCGACTGTGTATTAATATTTCAAAATAAAAGGTGTTTATGATTGATAATTGATTTTCCTTAAAACTTCGTTGTATTGCAAAACACTTTATATTAAGCTGTACACGATTGTTTTTCAAATCTCTTTCATCAATCAGTGAATCTCAATTCGCTGGTTCACTCACTCCATGTTGTCTTCTTTGAGACGTTCCGGTTTAAGAACAGCTTGAGCAGCTGCGAAACCCTGTCAAGGAGATTCTTCGGAATTATACCTGATCACAGGCAGTACTTGTACTGATCAACGGGGAACCGTGGGCCGTGTACCTCAATTCAACGAAAGTGATCAAAGACACTTTCGTGCGCTTTATTGCTAACTGTTGTATGCAGGTACACCCAACGTTTGCAGCTGATCAGAATTGAGAGGTCAATCCATAGCCACATGCTCACACAACACATTCATCTCTAAAGAAATCATGATAAGTGCATCAACGACTCTGATATTTTCACTCCATGCTTTTGCTTCGCTGTTGCAAATATCATGAATCAACTAAAGCTTCCGCTACTCTGATGAGAAGAAATCATGATCCAGAATGTGAGCATGTCGGTCCACTGTTACAACATCACATAATGTCAACACTACAAAGGAATAGTCAGAGATTTATGGTAGCTGATGATCTCAAAGCTAGTTCAAAACTCATCATCACGTGGATCAGTTAAAGACCTCCACTTACCAAACATGCAAAACATGAAGAATCAAAGACTACGGACTACAGAGCAAAGAACATAATCAAGAAACCAAGAACAATCAAAATGTAATATCTGTTTGTATTCAATGTAATTTGAGGTGACCTCCCTTAGGGGGAGATTTTTAGGATTTATAAAATCCATGAGTTAAAGTGTCGGTCACCTCAAGTATATGTAATCGTTAGAAAGCTCGTAGTCGAAGTAATTTAATGTTAGTTAGTATTTAGTTAAGCAACACCGTGGAGGACGGACGGGTCTTTACCCACTGTATGCCTGATCCACAGCCCGTATGAGGCGTTCTTTGTAAGACACTATAAATACCCTCTACCTCCCAAGGTAGAGGGTTGGAGCTTCAATACCATTTTTCTTTTGTTTCACATAGTTCCCAACTCTCTTCCCTTTCTCTCTCTAGAACTTTCTCTCTCTAAACCTTGTATACGCCCCATATGATTATGGTTTGATGTGTTTGTGAAATCTTATACGTTAAACATTTGCTAAATCATACCAAAATAAAAAATCTTTGGAAAAACAGATATGTGATCTAGTTGCATCCAAGAATGCTTTGTTATCCCAGATAGAACAACTGAAATATGATCATAAGCAATAACTTAACGCTCTCACCTCATAAACTCAAAAAGCCAAGTATGAGTTGTTAACTTGTCAAAAACAGTTTTGTAAATACAAAAAGCATTCAAGGAAACAAATAGATGATTATCTTGAGGAAATTGTCGACTTACAAAACAAAGTCAAAGAGTTTCGAAATGTTGTTTAGAAACATGGTAAGTCAATGACAACTATTCAAAAGTTTACTTTTAAACCAAATCCAAATGGATATGGACCGAATCTTGCTGATTACAAACGAAAGTTTTCAAATAGAGCATTCAAACCAATACCTCAAGTTTACAGTGTAGAACACAGAATTGATGATTCCATTATGAGTGTTGTTGAATATAATCATTTGGAGGAATTAGATGCAGAAGACGAGAGTCGGTCAAAATTAGAAAATGTTGTTTATAACAAACCATTTAACTATTTAAAAGCAATAACTTTCGTTGCACAACAGGATAATTCTAACACACCTTGGGTTATCACGCCTATTTCTGAGTCTTTTAATGTTGGTCCCCAACCCAATACGGCACAAATTAATGGTCCTTTACCTTCATTTAGTGAAGTAAAAACATTACCCGAACGTTGTCAAACTCTTAAATATTTTGAAACATTCATATCGGACATCAAACTTTTGGAACGTGAAATTGAAATCAATTCTGAAATAAAAGTTGAACATTTTCAATTCGCCTCATGCTTGCGAGAACAAAGATATATTTTCGAGAAAAGAATTTTACTTCATGTCCGAAATTTGAAAATGTGTGCAATATATTGGGAAAGGGATTTTCACAAGGAGCTTGGACTTATGAAAACATTTTGAAAAACGAAACATCAATTTCAAATACCAAACGTAAAAAGGAAATGTTAAGAAAAGATGTTGATCGACTCTTGGAAGATGTTATCTATGCTGATACCATAAATATTGTGTTACTCATCTTGTTGCATATGCATTTGATTATATCATTTGTTGATTCTGTTGAAAATGTTGAGAATACCGATAATGTGTCACAAATCAAGTCTTTAAAAGTTGAAAATGAGCGTTTGTTAAACGAGCTTTCAAATGCAACGTCGTCTTGTTGGTCAAAAAGATTGTCAAACTCGAGAACTCGCTTTGCAAAACAAAATCAACCAGTTGCATACCAAAACTCTTAATCCAAAACTTGAGCAACTGGATGATGAAAGCGTGTCTTTGAAGTGTCAAATTTCAAAATATGAACAAGAAATTTCATAAGTTAAAATGGAATATGGTGTCATATTTGATTTACTTAAAAAGACTCGTGCTCAAGCGTCAAAAGATCTTAATGATCATCTTGCATATACCAAAGATGTCTTACGATAAAATGGAAACACTCGTTCGAAAATCAAGATTTGACACACACTATCCATGATCTAAAAGCGAGTTGGTAAAACTTAAGCAAGATAGGAATAGTAACAAAACATAATTGCACCAGAATTCTTAGGCTGCCTAATGACACATCACAAAAACTAATGTGCTTCCTCTCTGAAAGCGAGAACGATTGCCTCTTTTCCCAAAGCTAGCACTTCACGGCTTAAGAGCAAATCAATGAAGAATAGGAAGTGCGACGTAAGAAAAAACATAAAGACCTAGTAGAAGAACACCTTAGGACTTTGAATAAAACTCAAGTTACCCACTTTAGACATGCGTTAGACAAATGTAATAGAAAAAGTGATACGAGAATGAACCTTTAAGTACTTTAAATGTTATGTTTGAAGCTTCTTGTGCTGGGTTGTGCAAAAGCATGTTTTTTGGTTGTCATTATAAATGTGTTGCTAATGCTATCTTATCTAAATGCGGAATAATAGAAAGAATACCTCTAGGCCCTACTAATGCTTCTAAGTCTTGCTAGGTAAACCACCTTCTAGTGTTCATTTCGATCATTGAAATACCATAGTACCCCCACCTCCTAGGAAGAACTTATCACCTAGTGCATTTACTAAGACAAAGCTAAGACTAGTTCAGAGGCATGAAATGGTTACATAATACGCTTGGCTTTAAATGGATACCTAAAATTATAAACATGTGTGTTTCAAGCTGTAAGCTGCATCGGAACCTCTAACTCTTGGGTTCCACATCTACTTATTCCATCTGTCGTCTGTGTGTAATGCAGGTTTTACGAGATCATCCTTTGGATTGTTGATAGCGGATGATCCGACATATGACGAGGCAATCTCAAAGCGTTATCAAACTTTGTTAAAGTTCATTGCTTATCCGGAGTTGGGAATGATCACTTCGCAGCTATCATGGGCTATGGAGATTACATCAATGGTAACATAGAAATTAGCAGGGTTTATTATGTGGAAGGTCTCGGTCACAATCTCTTCTCAGTTGGTCAACTATGTGATGGAGATCTGGAAGTTGCTTTTCAGGAGAAAACTTGTTTCATTCGTGATCTACAAGGAAACGATCTTATCTCTGGTACCCATACATCAAGTCTTTATACAATCTCAATGCAAGACATGATTGCTTCATCTCCCATCTGTCTACTCTCTAAGGCAACATCTACAAAATCTTGGCTATGGCACCGTCGACTCTTACACTTAAATTTTCAAACCATAACCAATCTTGCACAATACAAACTTGTTGAAGGTCTCCCAAGATTTCGGTATTCTAAAGATCACCTATGCTTAGATTGTGAACAAGGGAAAAGCACTCGTGCTGACTTTCCTTCAAAGGTGGAACACAACTCTCAACATTTGCTTCATCTTCTTCACATGGATTTGTGTGGCCCGATCTTGTCTTGACGATTAATGGCAAAAACTATATGTTGGTAATGTCATGACTACTCAAGATGGACTTGGGTTTATTTTCTTCAAGTAAAGATCAAGTCCGAAACACTGATCAGAACAAATCGAAAGGAGCGGAACAAAGGCTGAAAATGAATCAAACTCTTCGTACTTATTATGAGAAAGTGGGAATTGAGCATCAAACATCAATTGCACAAACACCAGAACAAAACAGAGTTGTTGAAAGACGAAACCGTACATTAGTGGAAGTTACAAGACAAAACAGTACTTGTGGGCTGAAGCCATGTCAACTGCATGCTACACTCAGAACCATTCAATGATTACTAAACGCCACAACAAAATACCTTATGAGCTTATCCACAACCGTAAACCGAATCTCAAACATTTTCATGTATTTAGATCACTTTGTTACCCAAATAATGATCGTGATGACTTTGGTAAGCTTAAAAAGTGACATTGGAGTCTTTGTTGGATCTTGTGAAAACTCTAAGGGTTACCAGATCTGGAATGGTCGTACTAGGGAGATTATGGAAACGATTCATGCAAATTTCGATGAACTTACAGAAATGTCTAAACTTCCCCCAAACCCTATCATCTGTTGAACCAAGCCTACAGCTTACTCGTCAACAAATGGAACAACTATTTGCTCCACTGTTTCCGCTGCTCAACCTGATAATAATCCAATACTTAATACACCTGAAACAATAAACAACTATTGAAGAAGCACCTCCAATTGATTCTACAACAACAGCCGAGCAAAATGCATCCAATGACGCTGAACGGTGATGATCTTGAACCATGAAGTACCATAACCTGCAGATTATGATCCAAATGCGTTCTTCAACCCTTTTGCAAATGAAACTGCCACTTCTGATGTTGCGGAATCATCTACAAGCCATTTGAATCCTCCTAATCTACACAATGTATATCAACATCAACCCTCCACACATCATTGGATTAGAGACCATCCTTTTGTGAACATTATTGGAAACCTGAATCAACCAGTCGTAACTAGACAACGCCTTCAGATCGACGGTGAACATTGCATTTATGCACACGTACTTAAAAGTTGAACCCAAAAATATTAAGGAAGCCATGACATATGACAACTGGATTGAATCCATGCAAGAAGAACTTAATCAGTTCAAACGTTTTGAAGTATGGGAATTGGTTGAAAAACCAAATGGGGTCTATGTTATTGGTCCTGAAATGGATTGGAAAAATAAGTTGGATCTTGAAGGTACGGTTATCGAAAATAAGTCACGGCCGGTGGCTAAGGGTTATAGACAAGAAGAAGGGATTGACTACGAGGAATCATTACGCACGGTTGCTAGACTTGAGGCGTTCGGATTTTTACGCCATTCGCGGCTCCCATGAACATCACGGTCTTTCGGATGGACATCAAAGCTGCTTTTGAATGGTAATGAAAAGCGGTCTATGTTAGTCAGCCAGAAGGATTTGTTGATCCAGAGTTCCCTAATCACATCTACAAACTGAACAAGGCTCTCTACGGTCTCAAACAAGCCCCTCGGGCATGGTATGATAAGTTGTGATCCTTTCTCATCTCTCATAATTTCGTCAAAGGATCGGTCGACCTAACACTATTCATAGAATATCACGGGGAACACATTTTAATCGTTCAAATTTATGTGGATGACATCATTTTTGGGTCAACACATCTAAAGTACTCAAACGCTTTTTCAAAACTTATGATAACACATTTTGAAATGTCCATGATGGGTGAACTTACGTTCTTTCTAAGACTGCAAGTTCATCAATCACCCCGTCGTATTTTCATGAGTCAGTCCAAATATGCTCTTGAAATTTTAAACAAACATGGAATGAAAAACTGTGATACCTATGCCACACCTATGGCACATACCAAGAAACTGGACGCTGATTTTCATGGGAAATTGGTTGAGCCTACCAAGTATCGAAGTATTATTGGGTCTCTGTATCTCACGACCATGGGCGATATTGTATTTGCTGTATATCTTTCCTCCCGTCATCAGTCGCGTCCAACTGAAACTCACCTATCTAAGGCTAAAAGAATCCTCCGATACATCTAGGGAACCATTCATTTGGGGATCGGTATCCGAAGGATACTGTTTTTAAACTAATATCTTTTCGGAGCGATCACAGCGCGGGTTGCTTACATTGAAGTCTAAGCACCGATATTCGATATCATTTCATCAAGGAGTATGTGGAAAGGGTACGTTGAATTATACTCGTAGATGCGAATATCAACTGGCGGACCTTCTCACCAAAGCCTTAGCTCCAGCTAGGTTTACTGAGTTGATCCACCGGATTGGTATAGGGTGTTTAACTCCAGAGGAACTGTACGAAATTTTAAGACAATCTTAAAACCAGTCAAACACCAAAACCTCTTTTGTATATAAATATTTCAAAAACAAAAATAGAAAAATAGAAAATCTGATAAAATACAAAAATATTCTTTTATCTAATTTCTTTCAAACATTGCAAGTACAAATATTCCGTCAACACTTTGTTCTATCAAATTTTTCACAATTTTCCCGAACAAGTGTTGAGGGGGAGAAAGTTAATAGTTTATGTTTCATAAAACCTTATAGTTGCATGTTACCCAAAACTGGTTGTATCTTTGATTATGGTGGTTACGTTTCTTGCTTCTTGACACTCCTCCGACCCAAATTGTAAAATTTAACTATTTTTAAAGTCGAAGGGGAGTGACATCAAGTTTCTTTCCAAACTTACACTTTGTACTTAACCAAAATGGAAGTTATGGGCTTTGGATGAAAATGGTTAAGGTGGAGGGGCCAAAGTTGTCAAAAGCTTAAATTTATTTTATACAAAATTATTCCACCTAATTTCCTTCACATTTATTACCACAACCAACTCATCCTACGCCTATAATCAATTCCTCAAATCCGTGTTCTAAACGTCGAATTTGTAAGTGTTTTATGATTCTTTGAGTAATTTTAAACATTGGTTTTTAATGGTTCACAAATCCAACGGTTTGATTTTACTCTAGGCGTGATTATGTGTTCTAAGCATAAGCATATGAACATATGATCACGTTTGGTTGATTTTGATGAAATGGGTTGTGTTTTCAAAGTGTATATCATGTCTTAAAACCATTCTCATCTAGAAATCTTACCCAGAAACAAGTTTGAATCATTTTAGCGAGTTAGGGTTTATGTGTGGATTTAAGGGTTTTCTTGTGAGAGTATTTCTGGATAATTAATTGCTTGAATGATGATTTTTACATACTTAATTTACCAAAACCTATCTTGAATCTTACCCAGAAACATGAATTTTGCAAAATTGAACTTTAGGGTTTACGTCTCGTTGAAATTGGGTATTTCTGATTCTTGAAGCGTTGGATGTTAAAACTTGTTGCAAAACTATCATATAGCTTCTAAGATGTCCCAGAATTTATTTGGTGCATATCCCATGACTAAATCTCTTAGGCGTAAAATTTTAATATCTAGGGTTTAAACCTTACGCTTAAGATTAACTTACGCGTAACTGTTAATGATTATGATTCCATGTAAGGATGAAAGGGATTGAATAATGTGTTAATGAAAATGTTATGATGAATTTATTTCAGGTTTTACGTGTGAAAAATCAGAATCAAGGTTAAGATTGGAACTCTGCGCTAAAGGATCACCTTACGCGTATAAGGTTACACATAAGAGTAATCTTATGCGTAACTCTTACGCGTAAGGTTCTACATGGGGACTACGCGTATCCTGTGAAGGATATGCGTAAACTTGAGTCTTACGCATAAGGTTCACTCTTACAAGTAAACCTTACGCATAAGCTCCACATACGCTTACGCGTAAGCCTTATGCCAAGGGCTCTTTTCCTAGGCGTAAGATTTCTTACGCGTTGTTAGGATTTAGAAAATCCGTTAGTTAAAGTGTCGGTCACCTCAAGTATATGTATTCATTAGAAAGCTCGTAGTCATAGTCAAGTTATGTTAATAAGTAGTTAGTTAAGTAACACCGTGGAGGACGGACGGGTCTTTACCCACGTATGCTGATCCACGGCCGTGGGGCGTTCTTTGTAAGACACTATAAATACCCTCTACCTCCCAAGGTAGAGGTTTGGATCTTCAATACCATTTTTCTTTTGTTTCACATAGTTCCCAACTCTCTTCCCTTTCTCTCTCTAGAACTTTCTCTCTCTAAACCTTGTATACGCCCCATATGATTATGCTTTGATGTGTTTGTGAAATCTTATACGTTACACATTTGTTAAATCATACCAAAATGAAAAATCTTTGGAAAAACACATATGTGATCTAGTTGCATCCAAGAATGCTTTGTTATCCGAGATAGAACAACTGAAATATGATCATAAACAACAACTTAACGCTCTCACCTCAGAAACTTAAAAAGCCAATTTTGAGTTGTTAACTTGTCAAAAAGCATTTTTGTGAATACAAAAACCATTCAAGGAAACAAATAGATGACTATCTTGAGGAAATTGTCGACTTACAAACAAAATCAAAGAGTTTCGAAATGTTGTTTCTAAATATGGTAAGTCAATCACAACTATTCAAAAGTTTACTTTTAAACCAAATCCAAATGGATATGGACCGAATCTTGCTGATTACAAACCAAAGTTTTCAAATAGAGCATTCAAACCAAATCCTCAAGTTTACAGTGTAGAACACAGAATTGATGATTCCATTATGATTGTTGTTGAATATAATCGTTTGGAGGAATTAGATGCAGAAGACGAGAGTCGGTCAAAATTAGAAAATGTTGTTTATAACAAACCATTTAACTATTTAAAAGCAATAACTTTCGTCGCACAACAGGATAATTCTAACAAACCTTGGGTTATCACGCCTATTTCTGAGTCTTCTAATGTTAGTCCCTAACCCAATACCGCACAAATTAATGGTCCTTTACCTTCACTCAGTGAAGTAAAAACATTACCCGAACGTTGCAAATTCTTAAATATTTTGAAACATTCTTATCGGACATCAAACTTTTGGAACGTGAAATCGAAATCAATTCTGAAATAAAAGTTGAACATTTTCAATCGCCTCATGCGCGAGAACAAAGAGATATTTTTAGAAAAATTTTTACCTCATGTCCGAAATTTGAAAATGTGTGCAATCTATTGGGAAAAGGATTTTCACAAGGAGCTTGGACTTATGAAAGCATTTTCGACGAAACATCAATTTCAAATACCAAACGTAAAAAGGAAATGTTAAGAAAAGATGTTGATCGACTCTTGGAAGATGTTATCTATGCTTATACTATAAATGTTGTGTTACTACATATTGTTGCATATGCATTTGATTATATCGTTGTTGATTCTGTTGAAAATGTTGAGAATACCGATAATGTGTCACAAATCAAGTCTTTAAAAGTTGAAAATGAGCGTTTGTTAAACGAGCTTTCAAATGCAAAACGTCGTCTTCAATGGTGTCAAAAAGATTGTCAAAATCGAGAACTCGCTTTGCAAAACAAAATCAACCAGTTGCATACCAAAACTCTTAATCCAAAACTTGAGCAACTGCATGATGAAAACGTGTCTTTAAAGTGTCAAATTTCAAAATATGAACAAGAAATTTCAAAAGTTATAATGGAATATGGTGTCATATTTGATTTACTTAAAAAGACTCGTGCTCAAGCGTCAAAAGATCTTGATGATCATCTTGCATATACCAAAGATGTCTTACGACAAAATGGAAACACTCGTTCTGAAAATCAAGATTTGTTACACACTATCCATGATCTAAAAGAAGAGTTGGTAAAACTTAAGCAATATAGGAATAGTAACACAAAATAATTGCACCAGGAATTCTTAGGCCTAATGACACATCACAAAACTAATGTGCTTCCCTCTTGAAAGCAGAATAGTTGCCTCTTTTCCCAACACTAGCACATCACAGCTTAAGAGCAAATCAATGAAGAATAGGAAGTTGCGACGTAAGAAAAGAACAATAAAGACCTCTGAAGTAGAAGAACACCTTAGGACTTTGAATAAAACTCAAGTTGCACCCACTTTAGACATTGCGTTAGACAAATGTAATAGAAAAGTGATGTGAATCTTGAACAACTAAGTACTCTAAATGTTATGTTTGAAGCTTCTTGTGCGGTTGTCGTAAAATCATGTTTTCTGTTGTCATTATAAATGTGTTGCTAATGCTATCTCTATCTAAATGCGGAATAATAGAAAGGAGACCTCTAAGCCCTAATGCTTCTAAGTCTTGCTAGGTAAACCACCTTCTAGTGTTCGACTCACGATCATTGATGTACCCATAGTACCCCTACACCTCCTAGGAAGAACTTATCACCTAGTGCATTTACTAAGACAAAAGCTAAGACTAGTTGCAGATGGCAGAAATGGTTACATAATACACTTGGCTTTAAATGGATACCTAAAATCATAAACATGTGTGTTTCAGCGTAACTGCATCGGAACCCTCTAACTCTTGGGTCCACATCTACATCTATTCCATCACATTATGATTGTGTGTAATGCACGGTGATGAGATCATCCTTTGGATTGTTGATAGCGATGATCGACATATGGCAAATCTCAGTAATATCAACTTTGTTTCAAAGTTCATTGGCCTGTCAGAGTTAGGGAATGATCACTTCGCAGCTATCATGGACTACGGAGATTACATCAATGGTAACATCAAAATTAGCAGGGTTTATTATGTGGAAGGTCTCGGTCACAATCTCTTCTCAGTTGGTCAATTTTGTGATGATGATCTGGAAGTTTCTTTTCGGGAGAAAACTTGTTTCATTCGTGATCTACAAGGAAACGATCTTATGTCTGGTACCTGCACATCAAGTCTTTATACAATCTCAATGCAAGACATGATTGCTTCATCTCCCATCTGTCTACTTTCTAGGGCAACGTCTACAAAATCTTGGCTATGGCACCGTCAACTCTCACACTTAAATTTTCAAACCATAACCAATCTTGCACGATGCAAACTTGTTGAAGGTCTCCCAAGATTTTGGCATTCTAAAGATCACCTATGCTTAGCTTGTGAACAAGCGAAAATCACTCGTGCTCACTTTCCTTCAAAGGTGGAACACAGCTCTCAGCATGTGCTTCATCTTCTTCACATGGATTTGTGTGCCCGATCTTGCGTCTGCAGACGATTAATGGCAAATGCTATATTTTGGTAATTTTCGATGACTACTCAAGATGGACTTGGATTTATTTTCTTCGAAGTAAAGATCAAGCTCCACAGATGATCATCACCTTTCTCACGAAAAGTAAAGTTCAGCTCCGGAACATAGTCGGTCATCGAGCGGAACAAAGGCTGAATTTGTGAATCAAACTCTTCGTGCATATTATGAGAAAGTGGGAATTGACCATCAAACATCAATTGCACGAACACCGAACAAAGCGGAGTTGTTGAAAGACGAAACCGTACATTAGTGGAGCTGCAAGAGCGATGTTGATAAATGCAAAACTTCGGATTACTTGTGGGCTGGCCGGTGTCAACTGCATGCTACACCAGGCAGTTCAATGATTACTAGCGCCACAACAAAACATCTTATGAGCTTATCCACAACCGTAAACCGAATCTCAAACACTTTCATGTATTTGGATCACTTTGTTACCCAAATAATGATCGTGATGACTTTGGTAGCTCAAAGCCAAAGTCGACATTGGAGTCTTTGTTGGATCTTGTGAAAACTCTAAGGGTTACCGGATCTGTGTCGTCGTACTAGGAAGATTATGGAAGCGATTCATGCAAATTTCGATGAACTTACAGATGGCTTCGAGCAAAACAGCTTGGAACCGGACATTACCGTCTAAACTTCCCCAAACCCCATCATCAGTGAACCAAGCCTGACTTACTCGTCAACAAATGGAACAACTATTTTCTCCACCGTTTCCGCTGCTAAACCTGATAATAATCCAATACCTGATACACCTTAAACAACAACAACTGTTGAAGAAGCACCTCCAATTGATTCTACAACAACAGCCGAACAAACTGCATCCAATGTGAACGGTGATGATCTTACGAACCATAAAGTACCCCCAACACCAGATTATGATCCAATGTTCTTCAACCCTTTTGCAAATGAAACTGCCACCGATGTTGCGATCATCTAAAAGCCATTTCAATCCTCCTAATCTACACAATGTATATCAACATCAACCCTCCACACATCGTTGGACTAGAGACCATCCTATTGAACATTATGGAAACCGAATCAACCAGTCGTAACTAGACAATGCCTTGAGACCAAACGGTGAACATTGCATTTATGCACTTACCGTGCACTTTGAACCTAAAAATATTAAAAAAGCCATGACATATGACAACTGGATTGAATCCATGCAAGAAGAACTTAACTTGTTTAAGCGTCTTGAAGTATGGGAATGGTCGAAAAACAACGGGGTCTATGTTATTGGTCGAAATGGATTTGGAAAAATTAGTTGGATGTTGAAATGCGGTTATCGAGAAACAAGTCGCGTCTGGTGGCTAAGGGTTATAGACAAGAAGAAGGGATTGACTCACGAGGAATCATTACGCTAGGTTGCTAGACTTGTTGGATTTTTACGGCATTCGCGGCTCCCATGAACATCACGGTCTTCGGATGGACATCAGCTGCTTTCGAATGGTAAGCTGAGAAAAGCGGTCTATGTTAGTCGGCGAAGGATTTGTTGATCCAAAGTTCCCTAATCACATCTACAAACTGAACAAGGCTCTCTACGGTCTCAAACAAGCCCCTCGGGAGTGGTATGATAAGTTGTCATCCTTTCTCATCTCTCATAATTTCGTCAAAGGATCGGTCGACCTAACACTATTCATACAATATCACGGGGAACACATTTTAATCGTTCAAATTTATGTGGATGACATCATTTTTGGGTCAACACATCTAAAGTACTCAAACGCTTTTTCAAAACTTATGAAAACACATTTTGAAATGTCCATGATGGGTGAACTTACGTTCTTTCTAAGACTGCAAGTTCATCAATCACCCCGTGGTATTTTCCTGAGTCAATCCAAATTTGCTCTTGAAATTTTAAACAAACATGGAATGCAAAAATGTGATACCTATGCCACACCTATGGCACATACCAAGAAACTGGACGCTGATTTTCATGGGAAATTGGTTGACCTACCAAGTACGAAGTATTATGGGTCTCTCATGTACCTCACAGCCGATGGGCGATATTGTATTTGGTGTATATCTTTGCTCCCGTTATCAGTCGCGTCAATGAAACTCACCTCTCTAAGGCTAAATGAATCCTCCAAAACATTAAGGGAACCATTAATTTGGGGATCCGGTATCCGAAGGATTCTGGTTTTGAACTAATAGCTTTTGAGACGGCTGATCAGCAGCGGGTTGCTTTGATTCTCGGAAAAGTACTTAGGAGGCTCTACAATTTCTTGGTGATAGCGGTGTCATGGCAATCGAATAAGCGAGGATTGTTCATCGATGTCCTCAACCAGAAGCAGAATGTAGCCATGTCGGCGTGTTGTGCTTAAGTCATTTAGATGAGAACACAACTCAAGGACTATGGTTACGTATTTGACAGAATCCCGATGTACTGTGACAATCGAAGTGCTATTGCGATCTCGTGCAACTCATTTCAACATTCTAAGTCTAAGCACATCGATATTCGATATCATTTAATCAAGGAGCATGTGGAAAAGGGTACCGTTGAATTATACTCTGTGGGTACTGAATATCAACTGGCAGACCTTCTCACCAAAGCCTTAGCTCAGCTAGGTTTCTTGAGTTGATCCACGGATTGGTATGAGGTGTTTGATTCGAGCTGGACGAACTTTTAAAACAATCTCAAAACCAGTCAAACACCAAAACCTCTTTTGTATATAAATTTTTCAAAAACAAAAATAGAAAAATATAAAATCTGATAAAATACAAAAATATTCTTCTATCTAATTTCTTTCAAACATTGCAAGTAAAAATCTTCCTTCAACACTTTGTTCTATCAAATTTTTCACAATTTTCCCGAACAAGTGTTGAGGGGGAGAAAGTAAATATTTTATGTTTCATAAAACCTTGTAGATGCATGTTAACCAGAACTGGTTGTATCTTTGATTATGGTGGTTACGTTTCTTGCTTCTTGACACTCCTCCGACCCAAATTGTAAAATTTAACTATTTTTAAAGTCGAAGGGGAGTGACGTCAAGTTTCTTTCCAAACTTACACTTTGTACTTAACCAAAATGGAAGTTATGGGCTTTGGATGAAAATGGTTAAGGTAGAGGGGCCAAAGTTGTCAAAAGCTTAACTTTATTTTATACAAAACTCTTCCACCTAATTTCCTTCACATTTATTTCTAACATTTATTACCACAACCAACTCATCCTACGCCTATAATCAATTCCTCAAATCCGTGTTCTAAACGTCGAATTTGTAAGTGTTTTATGATTCTCTGAGTAATTTTAAACATTGGTTTTTAATGGTTCACAAATCCAACGGTTTGATTTTACTCTAGGCGTGATTATGTGTTCTACGCATAAGAATATGAACATATGATCACGTTTGGTTGATTTTGATGAAATGGGTTGTGTTTTCAAACTGTATATCATGTCTTAAAACCATTCTCATCTAGAAATCTTACCCAGAAACAAGTTTGAATCATTTTCACGAGTTAGGGTTTATGCATGGATTTAAGGGTTTTCTTGTGAGAGTGTTTCTAGATAATTAATTGCTTGAAAGATGATTGTTACATGCTTAATTGACCAAAACCTATCTTGAATCTTACCCAGAAACATGAATTTTGCAAAATTGAACTTTAGGGTTTAAGTCTCATTGAAATTGGTTATTTCTGATTCTTGAAGCGTTAGATGTTAAAACTTGTTGCAAAACTATCATATAGCTTCTAAGATGTCCCAGAATTAATTTGGTGCATATCCCATGGCTAAATCTCCTAGGCGTAAAATTTGAATATCTAGGGTTTAAACCTTACGCTTAAGATTAACTTACTGGCGGCTGTGATTATGATTCCATGTAAGGATGAAAGGGATTGAATTATGTGTTAATGAAAATGTAATGATGAATTTATTTCAGTTTTTACGTGAAAAATCAGAATCAAGGTTAAGATGGAACTCTGGCTTAAGGATCACCTACGCGTAGAAGGTTACACGTAGAGTAATCTTCGCGTAACTCTTACGTGGAGTTACATGGGGACTACGCATATCCTGTGAAGGATATGCGTAAACTTGAGTCTTACGCATAAGGTTCACTCTTACGAGTAAACCTTACGCATAAGCTCGACATACGCGTACGCGTAAGCCTTATTCCTAGAGCTCTTTTCCTACGCGTAAGATTTCTTATGCGTTGTTAGGATTTAGAAAATCCGTTAGTTAAAGTGTCGGTCACCTCAAGTGTATGTATTCATTAGAAAGCTCGTAGTCGTAGTCAAGTTATGTTAATAAGTAGTTAGTTAAGTAACACCGTGGAGGACGGACGGGTCTTTACCCACTGTATACCTAATCCACAGCCCGTAGGAGGCGTGTCTTGTAAGAACCTATAAATACCCTCTACCTCACAAGGTATAGGGTTGGAGCTTCATAATATCATTTTTCTTTGTCTCACCAAGTTCCCAACTCTCTTTACTTTCTCACTCTAAAACTCTATTCATACGCCCCATTTGAATATGTGTTGATGTGTTTATGAAATCCAATATTCCACAAATGGTTTCAGAGCCATGGTTTGATCACTCATCTTTCATGTTCTTGGATTTCTAGTGGATTTCATAAGGTTTTTGGGTTTGAATGAGTTTAGAGTAGTTTACATCATTTGGATAATTTCTTGTGTTAAAGTTTGGATTTTGATTGTACTTTTGTGTTTAGAATCATTATAAGTGCTTAGATTTTGATTTGGAAGGCTTGAATCATCGTGGTTGAGTTGTTTTGGATTGAAAAGTGGTGGTTTTTGAATATTGGATTGGATCACGGTTGAGTCTCGTAGCACATTTCTTGGCGAGTTGTCCCGATTTGTAGGCGAGTTGTCCCTTATGCGAGTTGAGTCTCTTGCTTATTGAAGCGAGTTGTCTTATCGGTAGTTCTGAAGCGAGTTGTCATTCACATGAGTTGTGTTTTATCGCGACTTGACTAAGCATGAGTTGTTGGTTTATGCGAGTTGTGTTTTCTGTGACTTGACTATTAAGCGAGTTGTCTGTTTATGCGAGTTGTGTTTCCTGCGACTGGACTATTAAGCGAGTTGTCTTTTTATGCTAGTTGTGTTTCATGCGACTTGTCTATTAAGCGAGTTGTCATCAAAGCGAGTTGACTAGGGTGCGAGTTGTCCTGTGTGCGAGTTTACTTAGGTGAGACTTTTCAAGTATACAACTTGTCTATTGAGACTTGTCATTTCATCGTGTTACATTTTACGGTTTCTATTTTGATTTAGTAAAATCCCGTGAAAGAATCTATTTCCCGGTTTAATCAAAGAGTTATAAAATCCCGTAGAATCATGTCATGTCTACCAGCGTACCTACAATCATCTTCGTAGGGCGTTCAAGCGGGATCGGATACTCGTCCACCCATGTTAGACAGGCGATTATGACTCATGGGCTCAACGAATCAGTTATACTGCTTGGGTAAGGAAAATGGGGTTAATATTCTCAAATCAATTGATGAAGGACCGTACCAAGTTGAGACTACCAGAGACATACTTGAAGCTGCTGGCGATGGCTCGTGACATTAGGATTGGATAGACCAAAGACATATGATGAACTTCGCGATAAGGAGAAAAGAGATGATCTTTGATATTAGGGGCCTCAAACATTGTACTTGAGGGTGCAAAGGACATCTACAAGTTAATCAATCACAATCTTGAAGCCAAAGGAGTTTGGGACAATGTCAAGATGCTTCTCGGTTGAGTTACTAAAGAAGACAGAGAGTCTCAAGCTATGATGATTTTGAGAACTTTAAGATGAACCCAGGGAAAATGTCGAATACTACGTGAGGTTTCACAAGCTCGTGAATGACATGAGGAATATCAAAATGACTATGCCAAATATTCAACTCAATTCAAAGTTTGTGAACAACATGAATCCCGAATGGCAAAAATTTGTCACTTAGTCAAGCTAACCAAAGGTTTGAGGCACACTAACTATGAGCAATTGTATGCGTACCTTGAGAATGAGAAACATGCTATGTTTGAACAAATGATCCCGAAAGTTCAAAACAATTATGGTGATCAAGCTCATCAAATGATTCAACTGCATTCTACACAAATGTAGGAATTATCACCAAAGCATCTCAAGTGATACCAACTGGAAATGGTAATCACAAACTCATTCCAGATCCAGGGTATAAGCCTCCAGTTGAGAACATTCATGGAAAATCTCGTTAATCAACCGTCTCTTATGGTTAATCAGTTAGAAAATTTGAATCTCCTCCACACACACAAAAATAACCTGAGAGCAGGCATCCAGTCCCACAATCAAGCTCTTTGTTAGAGATGGAAAGGTAGTGGTGAAGAGTGTGTAAGGAAGACATAATGCATACCTTCCACATAATGAGCAAGGGAATGTTGGTGTTGGATATGGGAATGTTGGAGCTGGATATGGGAATGCTAGTCTTTGGATATGGGAATGCTAGCGGTGGTGGTGGTTATATGGGTAATCAGAATCGTGGAAGGAATATGGCTCAGGGTCAAGTAAAGCCCATTAAATGTTACGACTGTGGTGGAGAAGGACACATCTGTCACACCCCCAAATTACCTGTTTTGCAGCGGAATGGAATTCCTGGGGATTGACTGTCATAGCATCACGATCACAGTTATATTGAACGACCTAAAGTGTCGTTTGGAAAATACATCGTTTGATTTAATAAAATAATCAGAGTTTACAAAGTAGGTCCCAAATGAAAATCAACTTGTGCGGAAATAAGTTTGTACAATTCAAACGATGTTTTAAAGTACGTAAACCAGCAGTGAGGCGCGTCGTCACCCGCGACTCCTGATGTGTCCAAATGCATGTCGTGAAATGAATGCCTTAGATACCTGAGATAAAACATGCTAAAAGTGTCAACACAAAGGTTGAGTGAGTTCATAGAGTTTGTTTGAAATGAAAAGCCTTTCAAAATCGTTTATGCAACAAAGGCATTGTAAATCGTTGAAATGTAAAGACTTCCAAAGTCGTTTATGTAGCAAAGGCATTGTAAATCCATTGTAATCTCGGTTCAAGTCCCGCCCATACCAAACTTGCAACCTGTGTGTTCACAACCCACTGCCGGAATGTGTGTAGTTTATGTTCCAAACATATGATGTCAAATGAATTCACAAAATAGTACATGACTCAATGTATCGAAATCGTTTATGCAGCAAAGGCATTGTAAATCCACTCGAGTTCCAAGTCCGCCCATACAAAACTTGCAACCTGTGTTGCGTTCACAATCCCATTGCCAGAATATGTATAGTTTTTGTTCCAAACATATGATTTCAAATGAATTCACCATAGTACCTAACTCGGCGTAGAACGATAGCACTTAATCAATAGCACTTAACTTCGGCGTAGAACAATAGCACATAATCAATAGCACTTAACTCAATTTATCAGTAGTCAACTGATTTAGAGCGTTATCTGACGTGATACCATAGCACGCAAACAAGAACAATTTATATAGTATGATCTTTGATTTAGAAACAATGGTACTCATGATAAATTTAAAGTACTTATGAACGCAAATGAAAACAGTTTGAGCATGTATCTCCCCAAAAGTTTAATACAGCATTAAAACAAGAAAAGTGGGGCTATAGAACTCACTTGGTAAGTGGCGATGATGACAAGAGTGAGTACCCTGAGGTATAATGTGATGCGTTATCCGGTACCTAGTACCAATGATATGATATGATATGAGTTTCAATGTAATGTTATGCATGCACTACGTATGTAATTTATACCATTTACGGGTTTTTGAAAATATTACTCGTCGTCGAAAAATACTCGTTTGACGTCTCGACCAATCAAAAATGACTTTACATGTTTTTACGTCAAAATGTCATCCTACAATGGTTTTATAATGATTTTTAGAGAAATTACCATTTTTCGTCGCAAAACAATGTCGTCGGAAAAATCACGAAATCAACAAAATGACTCCGGAAAACAGTCGTTGAAAGCGGTGTATGCGTCGATCGTTATAGAACGAACTCGACGGTTTTGGAAAGTTTGTATCCATATCTAAAAGTTTCAGTTCAGGAGTTTTCGTCCAAAAGGTCTCGGACACAAAGATAATAAGGGTTAAAGTTGGTGATTTTTGGCTAATAGTGTGCAGAAAATTAGTTACGGTAAGTTTATGAAAAAGTGTATATCTTTGTCATTTCAAATCCGTTTTCTACGTTTAATATGTCCTTAGCTTCGTATTGAAGTAAACTAATATATTTTTGAGAAGTCGAAATAATTTGTGAAGCTTAAGGCTCGTTTTTGACTCGATTAAAGTAAAAACATGTTGCTGAAATTTTCAGAAAACATATATATTTCGTCGTCAACTTTAAAAATTCACCACGACTTCGTTATAAGTCCGTTTTTATCCGTTCAAGCGGCCACGGATTCGTTTTAAAGTATATTTTCCAAAAATCAAGGCCAAAGTTTAGTACCAACTGTCGGATTTTCCAGAAAATTGAAACAAGGACAGAACCTTAAAATATAGTTATCGAAAATAGTTTTTTTCTCGGACAAAACCTATTTAATCTAATCCTTCAAATCAACTCTAAAGCTAATCTAATCCTACCATACACCTTCTTAGGGTGTCATGGGTTCCTAATCACCATCAAGACCAATCAATACCAAGGGGATAATTATAGGATGACCATATATATATATAACTTCTAAAATCTTGAAATAAATGGTATAAATCACAATACATGCATATAAGCTCCAAAAATGAAAAGAAACATATGAAAATGAAAAGGAAACTTAAAAATGATAAGAATATGCTTACTAGTGCAAGTGAAGAGGTGTAGGTAACAAAGGATTAACTTAAATATCCTTGGTTTTTATTTCAAAACCATGAAAAGGATATGATCTAGGTTGATAAACACACTTGATTTAGCAAAAATTTCTTGATCCCCTTTGTTTTTATTTTGCAATATGGCGGTTCTTGTAGACAAGAAGAAGAGAGAAAGAATTTTGTTTAACACTTGAACTATGTGAATGAAGTGAATTATTTTTGAGGTGGTAGACTTTTGTAGCAAGTATGAATTATTAGTAGACAAATAGCCATGCCACAATTAAAACATACCCTCCCCTGGCGGTTTTGGGGGAGGGTTGTCTCTAAATTATTATTTTTTTTTTTTTTTTTTTTTTTTTTTTTTTTTTTTTCAAAAACAATTACTTGCAACTTGTATATATTTGTGAGACTTGTATAAAAAGTGTAAGTAAGAACAAAGTTAAGTTATGGTGAATGAAAGTTTTTGGTACAAGTAACTTTTTAGTAAATCAAAATAGGTTGTATTGAGATGATAAAAATTGTAAAAATACTTTCCTTGTGAAAATTGAGTGATAAAATAATTACCGTAAGATTTTTAAGAAAACGACGTAATAAATAAAACTTTAACGATTTAAGTACCAATTAAATTTGAAACATTAGGAAAACTAAAAATATAGTTTTTATGAACTAGATGTAAGTTTAAAAATACCTCGGGATCATCTTTGAAAGTAATGGATTAAATATTTAAAATAAATACTCACGCGATAAAATTTTTAAACATAAAAATTACGCGTTGCAAGTGAAAATGAAATGTCGTGAATGAATCAATGAGATGCACATGATGTCCATGAAATGTAGACTAATCATAGTCCATATGAAATGTACGTGATGTCATGATCATGAATTCGCCGCTAAACCTCAAGGTTCGCGAATTTGAAACAAGTAAACCAAGTTTACTATAAATGTTGAAATAATGAGACATGAACGGTGTCGAGAATGATGACACGAAAGTACGGATTGTCACATTACGCCCATCCAAAAGAATCAGTCCTGAATTCAATCGTTGTTAGGTCTAACGGGTTTAGGGTTGATGTAGCAAACTTTCCCATTCCCGAGCAAAACCCTCAAAAGACTTTTTGGTAACCGATTTTCACTTAATCTCACAACTCATCAAACAAGAACTGTCATGAGATTAGGCTAAATCGGTTTAGGTAACAACTTGTTTCTAGCTCGATCTTTGCAACTCATCAAACAAGAACTGTCACGCGGATCAAACTGGAAACAAGTGGTTTGAAGGAAATCTTTTGAAAATTTGGCTCGATTACGGAATTGCTTACTCATATAAGACTACTACTCCCTTCATTGCATGATTCTTCCTGAATTAGACATAGGTGATCAGGCTATGTATAATTTAGGAGTAACTATGCAATGCTTGGACTAATCGACTCATATGTTTGTTTGGTGTTGGGTCAACTTTTGTTAAAATTGTGATGAACATCGAGGAGAAAAGACATGGAGAAGTGTCGTTAAAATGATAGTTAAGGTAAAAAGAATTTAAAATCCTCGTAAATGATATCGAATCGAAAGGAAATAAAGTACGATAGATGAGAATATATTACAACGAGTGGTTTAGCAAAAGTAGTACATCGTTAAGTTATAAAGATTCGGGCTAGTGCGATGGAAAACATATACTTAGTACAACATAGCACATAAGAAGAAATAAGATCTGTTAGTTTCGAACTCCATCAGTCTTCCGCGTCGTTGATACCTTGACGAGTTCCTTCTAACATATATACATTCCCATGAGCACCTTCGACTTGTTGACCTTGTTTTTGAGGACATTGATTCCGATAGTGTCCTCGCTCCCCACATCCGAAGCATGTGACTACGGCTTTGCCCTTACAGTCCTTAGCAAGGTGTCCTACTTTGTGACAGCTAAAGCATATACCACATGGACCATTATGATGTAGCGTGCATTGGTGGCATCGCGGCAAGTTTCCTGCATAAGCTCTTCCCCTGGTTGGTGCAGCAACATAGACCCTGGCGACTTCTTGTCTTCTATTATATTGTTGGTGATGGTTAGTGTTATGGTTTCGGTTGTCGTTATTATAACCTTCCTGGTCATTTTCCCATTTTCTTTTGTTGTTGTTGATTTGGTTATTGTCGTTGTTGTTGTTGTTTTGGTCATTGTTGTAGTTGGTGCGGTTGTTGGGGTTGTTGTTGTTTTGGTTGGTGTTGGTGTACTTACCTCGCTTCACCACTTGTGCCATCAACTTCTGAGTAACTCGAATAGCTTCCTCGATTGTTTGTGGATCAAAAGATGTCACATCTCCTTGAATGACCTCGGGGAGTCCTCCAATAAAAGCCTCTAGCAACTTTTCATTATCGAAACCATCGGCGGGCATAACGCGGCTAATTCCTGGAATCTCCGAATGTATGTGTCAATGTCGTACCCAATCGTGACCAATTCATAGAACTCCGTCTCCAACTTTTTGATTTCTGTTCGAGGACAAAACTTCTTAGTCACCAAGCTCTTAAATTCCTCCCACGTAAGCTTAGAAGCATTTTCCATACCAATCGGTTGAGCGTATGAATTCCACCATGACAACGCTCCATCGAGTAAAGTGCTTGTAGCAAACTTAACTTTACTATCATCCGGACGGTTACAAAGCAAAATACCGATTCCAACTTTTCAAACCATCTAACCATAGCTGTAGCTCCCTCGGTACCTCGGAACTTAGTGGGTTCACCACTTTTGAAATCTTTGTACGAACATTTCTTAACTCCGGATCCTCCGGTATTTCCATAGTAGTAGTAGCAGCCTTGCGGCTAAGCAGGCAGTCGCGGCCTCGGCAGTGGCAGCGACCCACCGTTTCCCTTACAGTTCTTAAAGCATCCGCTATGCTATCATTCACCAACTTTTGAATTGCTGCTTGGTTCATTTCAACTTTGCTTTCTTGATTGCCATATCTTCTTCAAAACAAGAGGAAGGGTGAGACGTAGCAAAATCCGATGTTAATAATAAACTCTCCAAAGAAATGTGATAAGTGATGATAAGTTTGATGTTATATTTCAAAATGATCGACGGTTTCCGAAAAGATGGGTTATGAGGTGTTGTAAGTGCTTCAATGTATGATGGTTTAGAGACTTAATGTGTGAATAAAGTGTAACTCGACATGTTAGTGGTGAAACAAAGGAGGTAGAGAAGCGACTTCGCCCTATTTAAAGGTTTATCTCGGTATTCGACGTTATCGGTGATGAGTCAATTGATATAAAAATTGTGATAGGGAATGACAAGGGATTCTCCACGTTAGAGTATGGGGAAAAGATAATGGGATGGGCATGTAAAGGCATCCATGTGACAATCGACGTGAAATGAAAGTGAATAACTCGAAAAATATGCGTAATAACCGCATGTGAAGTGAACATGTACTTGTGATGAAATGATGAGATGCTATGATAATGTAGTTATAGTCTAGGGTCAATGATGCAACCTAGTTCTCTATAACTGAAGCTCGATTGCCAATCTGTCACACCCCCAAATTACCTGTTTTGCAGCGGAATGGAATTCATGGGGATTGACTGTCATAGCATCACGATCACAGTTATATTGAACGACCTAAAGTGTCGTTTGGAAAATACATCGTTTGATTTAATAAAATAATCGGAGTTTACAAAGTATAGGTCCCAAATGAAAATCAACATGTGCGGAAATAAGTTTGTTACAATTCAAACGATGTTTTAAAGTCGTAAAACCAGGGAGGCAGCGTCGTCACCACGACTCCACGATGTGTCCAAATGCATGCCGTGAAATGAATGCCTTAGATACCTGAGATAAAACATGCTAAAAGTGTCAACACAAAGGTTGAGTGAGTTCATAGAGTTTGTTTTGAAATGAAAAGCCGTTCGAAATCGTTTATGCAGCAAAGGCATTGTAAATCGTTGAAATGTAAAGACTTCCAAAGTCGTTTATGTAGCAAAGGCATTGTAAATCCACTCAGTTCCAAGTCCCGCCCATACAAAACTTGCAACCTGTGTGTTCACAACCCACTGCCAGAATGTGTGTAGTTTATGTTCCAAACATATGATGTCAAATAAATTCACAAAAATAGTACATGACTCAATGTATCGAAATCGTTTATGCAGCAAAGGCATTGTAAATCCACTCAGTTCCAAGTCCCGCCCATACAAAACTTGCAACCTGTGTGTTCACAATCCACTGCCAGAATATGTATAGTTTATGTTCCAAACATATGATTTCAAATGAATTCACCATAGTACCTAACTCGGCGTAGAACGATAGCACTTAATCAATAGCACTTAACTCGACGTAGAACAATAGCACATAATCCATAGCACTTAACTCAATTTATCAGTAGTCAACTGATTTAGAACGTTATACGACGTGATACCATAGCACGCAAACAAGAACAATTTATATAGTATGATCTTTGATTTAGAAACAATGGTACTCATGATAAATTTAAAGTACTTATGAACGCAAATGAAAACAGTTTGAGCATGTATCTCCCCCAAAAGTTTAATAACAGCATTAAAACAAGAAAAGTGGGGCTATAGAACTCACTTGGTAAACTGACGAGATGACAAGAGTGAGTACACTGAGGTATAATGTGATGCGTTATCCGGTACCTAGTACCAATGATATGATATGATATGAGTTTCAATGTAATGTTATGCATGCACTACGTATGTAATTTATACCATTTACGGGTTTTTGAAAATATTACTCGTCGTCGAAAAATACTCGTTTGACGTCTCGACCAATCAAAAATGACTTTACATGTTTTTACGTCAAAATGTCATCCTACAATGGTTTTATAATGATTTTTGGTGAAATTACCATTTTTCGTCGCAAAACAATGTCGTCGGAAAAATCACGAAATCAACAAAAATGACTCCGGAAAAACAGTCGTAAAACGGTGTAAGTCGATCGTTATAGAACGAAATCGACGGTTTTGGAAAGTTTGTATCCATATCTAAAAGTTTCAGTTCAGGAGTTTTCGTCCAAAAGGTCTCGGACACAAAGATAATAAGGGTTAAAGTTGGTGATTTTTGGCTAATAGTGTGCAGAAAATTAGTTACGGTAAGTTTATGAAAAAGTGTATATCTTTGTCATTTCAAATCCGTTTTCTACGTTTAATATGTCCTTAGCTTCGTATTGAAGTAAACTAATATATTTTTGAGAAGTCGAAATAATTTGTGAAGCTTAAGGCTCGTTTTGACTCGATTAAAGTAAAAACATGTTGCTGAAATTTTCAGAAAACATATATATTTCGTCGTCAACTTTAAAAATTCACCCCGACTTCGTTATAAGTCCGTTTTATCCGTTCAAGCGGCCACGGATTCGTTTTAAAGTATATTTTCTCAAAATCAAGGCCAAAGTTTAGTACCAACTGTCGGATTTTCCAGAAAATTGAAACAAGGACAGAACCTTAAAATATAGTTATCGAAAATAGTTTTTCTCGGACAAAACCTATTCTAATCCCTTCAAATCAACTCCAAAACTAATCTAATCCTACCATACACCTTCTTAGGGTGTCATGGGTTCCTAATCACCATCAAGACCAATCAATACCAAGGGGATAATTATAGGATGACCATATATATATATAACTTCTAAAATCTTGAAATAAATGGTATAAATCACAATACATGCATATAAGCTCCAAAAATGAAAAGAAACATATGAAAATGAAAAGGAAACTTAAAAATGATAAGAATATGCTTACTAGTGCAAGTGAAGAGGTGTAGGTAACAAAGGATTAACTTAAATATCCTTGGTTTTTATTTCAAAACCATGAAAAGGATATGATCTAGGTTGATAAACACACTTGATTTAGCAAAAATTCTTGATCCCTTTGTTTTGCAAATATGGCCGGTTCTTGAAGACAAGAAGAAGAGAGAAAGAATTTTGTTTAACACTTGAACTATGTGAATGAAGTGAATTATTTTTGAGGTGGTAGACTTTTGTAGCAAGTATGAATTATTAGTAGACAAATAGCCATGCCACAATTAAAACATACCCTCCCCCTTGGCCGGTTTTTGGGGGAGGGTTGTCTCCCAAATTATTATTTTTTTTTTTTTTCAAAAACAATTACTTGCAACTTGTATATATTTGTGAGACTTGTATAAAAAGTGTAAGTAAGAACAAAGTTAAGTTATGGTGAATGAAAGTTTTTGGTACAAGTAACTTTTTAGTAAATCAAAATAGGTTGTATTGAGATGATAAAAATTGTAAAAATACTTTCCTTGTGAAAATTGAGTGATAAAATAATTACCGTAAGATTTTTAAGAAAACGACGTAATAAATAAAACTTTAACGATTTAAGTACCAATTAAATTTGAAACATTAGGAAAACTAAAAATATAGTTTTTATGAACTAGATGTAAGTTTAAAAATACCTCGGGATCATCTTTGAAAGTAATGGATTAAATATTTAAAATAAATACTCACGCGATAAAAATTTTTAAACATAAAAATTACGCGTTGCAAGTGAAAATGAAATGTCGTGAATGAATCAATGAGATGCACATGATGTCCATGAAATGTAGACTAATCATAGTCCATATGAAATGTACGTGATGTCATGATCATGAATTCGCCGCTAAACCTCCAAGGTTACGCGAATTTGAAACAAGTAAACCAAGTTTACTAAAATGTTGAAATAATGAGACATGAACGGTGTCGAGAAATGACCTGAAAGTACGGATTGTCACAACATCGCAAGGAATTGCACTCTTCCAAAACGTCCACAAAATGCAGAGTACTTCAGGGACAAGATGTTGCTGGTCCAAGCTAAATACAGTGGAGCTATGTTGAATGAGGAAGAATTGCTATTTCTTGCTGAGGGAAATGCCAGAACTTATGATGCTGATGTGGATGAACAAAGCCCAGTCTTTGGTATGGGTCAGAACAATCCCAATACATTTCAAGTCGCAGCTGTGACGCATTTAATTCAGATGTTGATGATAAACCAACTGCCCAGACCATCTTCATGGCTAATATCTCACCAATGGTAACTCCAAGGGCTTCTTCACCTAAACAGGCCACTCCCTCCAGGGAATCTATCATTTCAGAGGTATTAAAACTATACGATGAGGTTGATGTGCAAAAGACACATGACAAAGTACGATCAACTAAAACTATTGAATCAGATATTGAAAATATGGGTAATAGCAATGTTGTCCCATATGATCAATATGTGAAACAAAATGAAAGTGAAATTGTACCAAGTAATGTATCTTCTGCAGTCAACGATTACTATGTTTTTTATGAATTCACTGCATGTGCCCCTGATGATTCTATTATTTCTAAACTAAACGCCTATAAAGAACAAGTTGCTATATATGAACAACGTGCTAAGTTTCAACTGACTACCCGTGAGCAGGAGATGGATAGCCAAATGCGTACAATTATCAGAAAAAGCAATTTTAGGGAAGAAATGTTAAAACAAGAGTTAGATTCCTTACAAGAAAAGCTTAACAAAACTGTTAAACAGAAACAAGAACTTTAAGATAATGTGAAAGTACTTAAACAAGAATTCAATGCTAAGGAATCAAAACTTTTAAATGAATTTTCCAACCTAAAAACTTTGAAGAACAAACTTGAAAATAAATTGTACGTACAAGGGAACACCATTCAGACTGCTCACATGATCACTAAGCATAGAGTTCTAAGTGATAAGCATAGCGTTCCACTTGTAGATGAACCAAATCCTAAAAATTAATCTACGATGGAAATGAGATTCTTAAGCCTAGACAGAAACCCACCTGTGCTGAGTGCTCTGAGGAAGATAGAAAATTAGAAGAAGTCTCTAGAAAAAAATTGGATGATAAATTTAATAGTCCCTTGTGCATAAGAGATAAAATCATCTTTAAAACACCAAATTATTTTAAGGATAACTTGATTGCCTTTAATAAATTTAGACCCCAGACCCAGCTGACCCCTGAACAAATTTTCTGGAAAAAGGATCTGGACAAACAAAAAGCTTATGATTTTATTGAAAAGAACTCCCCTTGTAGGAAATTGCCTCCAGCCACTGTGTATCCCCCAAATACACCAATTCATTTAGTGCCTAGAAATCTTCCCAGTAATAGCAAGACCTTAATAAGCCTTTACGTAGTTTACCAACTATTTGTTGATTTTGAGAAAACGTGTAAGAAGAGAATCACACCCACTGGGAAAACTGAAGGGGAAAGGGGTTTTGAACAAACTAAAGAATTCTATTTAACTGAGGTCATGCCTTTCTTTAAACAACTTAAAGGACAATTTTAGAGTCTTCAAAAGGGAATGGACATAGAGAATAAAGAAATGAAAAAGATGTTTAATGATATGGAATTTGAGATCAGTATGTATGAACGTGAGCTTAAGAGTAATGAAATAGAGATAAAGAATCTGCACATCATTAATGATAATCTGAGCTCTCAATGTGTTGCTCAAGATGTGTTCTACACTGTTACAAATTGTTCTATTACTGTGTCTCAATTTCATGAATTAACGGTTGCATTAAAAGTTTCCAATGATCGTGTTATTGAGCTTGAAACCACAAATTCAAAATTGCATGATAAAGTAGAACATGATGATCATGATAATTTGGTAAAACATTATTCTAAACTGAAAGTTGAATATTTTAATTTGCAACTAAAATATCAACATCTCAAAGAAAATGTTAAAACCTCAAATATCAACACATCCTCGGATGTTCCTGAGTTTGATGTAGTTTTTGAAATAAACAAACTTGAAGAATAGATTCGAGCTCACTATAACACGATCAGAAGGATGAAAACGCAAATTTCACAATTAAAGGGTGAAAAGAACAATGTGAATGGCTCCCAAATGCCTCCTCCTTTAGATTCTCAGTATTCTCAAAACTTTCATCTTCAAAACATCATTAATGTATTACAACAAGAAAATGAGAGTTTTCTAGAAGAAAATGAAAAGGTTAAACGACACTTTAAAGAGTTATATGATTTAATGAAAGTCACTCGTGCCAAGAACAATGAAAAAATAACATCTTTGCAAAAGGAAATTGAGAATCTCAAAAGTCAGGTAAAAGGGAAAATGCCACATGTCTGTAATGAGAATGTTGCTTCAAAGGAATCTGCGGATTTTAAGTATGCTGTGACTGTAAAATATATTCCTCCTTACCCTAGAAATAACGAACTTGGGTTTCAAGAATATGTTTCGTTCCTTAAGGATAGTCTAGAATGTCTCTATGAGATTGTCGAAGAGGATAGCATAAATAAACCACTTGATAGTGAAGTTAGGTATGCATGCTTATATGCCAAATGATCTCAGGAACTTTTAGAATGCTTAAGAGCAACATGCCCTAAATCCTTTTGTAAGAAAGATAAAGTCGTTATGCCTTGCTCTATGCCTAGTGTTAAGCATGCAACCCATGATATGCCTTGTTCTGTGAGAAAAAGTCAAGCATGTGAACTTTGATGTGCCTTCAAGTACTTCAGATCCCAGTACTTCTAGATCACGAATGCATAAAGTATTAAAACCAACTAATGTTCCCATCATTCCCTCTACAGGAGTAATCAGTGACACTAAGGCAAGCGGGTCAAAGCCTCCAGGCAATACAAAGCAAGATAGGACCTCGCAAGCTAAGAGTGATCAATGAAAGAAAGTAGAAGACCACCATAGGAACAATAATTTTGTATTGAATAACACGATCTGTTGATTATATTATTAGCTATAAGCGTACTGTAATTAATTCGAATTCTGCTACTTCTTGCAAAACATGTAATGATTGTGTGATTTCTAGTATTAATCATGAATGTGTTGTGAATGATGTGAACAATTTTGTTATATCTCCAGTAAAAAATGTTAACACTAGAAAACAGGTTAAGAAGGTCAGAAGACCAAGGTGGAAGAGGGCTAGAAAACATTGTAAATCAACAGGAAGAAAATTTAGTAATGTAGGTTATCATTGGATACCTACTGGCCATGAATTCAATCTTAATGAGTTGTGCCCTAAATTATCTAGATCAATGTCCATTAGGAAATGGATGCCCACTGGTAGAACTATACCTTTAAGAAGTGAGCATACTTTGAATAGATCTACTGTTTCTACTAGCCCGGCATCTACCTCTAATGATTTTATTGACTCTGTTTCTGATGTGGATGTTCCAATCTCGTTTTCTAACAAAGTGGAACCCATTATCGCATGGGGATCCAAACTATCCAGTCATCCATACTTGTCTGTGTTCAACTACAGGTCGTTCAAATCGTTCTGTGGTACCTGGACTCAGGCTGTTCCAAGCATATGACTGGAGATAGCTCGCGGCTCATGAACTTCATGAGTAAATTTGTCGGGACTGTTAGATTCGGGAACGACCATTTTGGGGCAATTATGGGTTATGTAGATTATGTGGTTGGTGATAGTGTAATTTCCTGGGTATACTATGTTGAAGGTCTTGGTCATAATTTGTTTTTTTTCGGTCAATTCTGTGACTCTGATCTAGAAGTGGCTTTTAGAAAACATAATTTTTTCGTTAGAGAAGTTGATGGTGTGGAACTTTTAAGAGGAAAACATGGAACAAACCTATACACCATCTCTATCGAAGATATGATGAAGTCTTCTCCAATCTGCTTGTTATCTAAAGCCTCTAAAACTAAGTCATGGCTATGGCATCGCCGTCTCAACCACTTGAACTTCGGAACCATAAATGACTTGTCTAGAAAGGATCTCGTAAGAGGATTACCCAGATTGAAGTATGAAAAAGATCATCTTTGTTCAGCATGCCAATTGGGAAAAAGCAAGAAATATGCCCATAAACCCAAACGTGCAAAATCAGTTATGGAAGTTCTACATACACTTCATATGGACCTATGTGGACCCATGATGACTACTCTTGATTTACTTGGGTTAAGTTTTTAAGGACAAAGGATGAAACTCCGGATGTCATCATCAAACTTATCAAACAGCTGCATGTTCGACTTAACAAGACTGTTAGAATTATTCAAACGGACAATGGAACTGAGTTTGTTAACAAAGAACTAAGTCAGTTTTACGAGAGCATTGGAATCAGCCATCAAAGAAGTGTTCCACGTACTCCTCAACAGAACTGTGTGGTTGAAAGACGAAATCGGACCCTTGTGGAAGCTGCAAGAACTATGCTAATTTACTCAAAGGTCCCAATGTTTCTCTGGGCTGAAGCCATTGCCACTGCTTGCTATACCCAAAATCGTTCCCTTATACACACCACTCATGGAAAAACTTCATACGAACTTGTCCACAATCGAAAACATGATCTCTCCTTCCTTCATGTGTTTGGTTCTTTGTGCTATCAAACAAATGATGGTCAAGACTTAGGTAAATTAAGAGCTAAGGCGGACATTGGAGTTTTTGTGGGTTATGCACCAAACAGGAAGGGTAACCCAATATACAACAAAAGAACTCGAGATATCATGGAAACTATTCACGTTACATTCGATGAGCTGTCTGGGCAAATGGATCCAGGACAATCATGTTCTGGACACACATCTCAACATTATTTAAGTAGTCCCATTAGTTCTTCTCTTGTACAAAACCCCTTACCAGCAGTTCCATATGTACCTCCTTCTGAAGAAGATTTGAAGAAATTGTTTGATCCGATGTTTGATGAATACTATGAACCTATTGCTAATGATCAGTCTAATCCATCAACAGTGGCTGACCCTAACCCAGTCAACATTGATAACCCTTTAGTTGCTGTGTCACTAAGTCAAGAAGCGCCTACTGCAGATCACTCATCATCATCATCAAATCCTCAATCATCGAGTGTACATCATGGAAATGTTTCTAGCAACTATGTAACCACCCGCATTTTTAGGTTACTTTTCATTTTCGAGATTTTACTATTCAAATTTACTATTCACTTTCACTATTCATCCCGTAAAATTTTTAATCCACATTCTCGTAAGATAAATTATTTTAGTAATAACCTGAGAGTTCGACCATCGTTAGATCATTTTCGCAAAAGTTATTAAGTAAACATCGTTTTAAAGTTTCATTTTAGACGGTCCACCGTTTAAACATCACGCGCATAACGAAAATCAACTCTGACAATTTTCCTCGCATCAGATAAATTTTTAGATCACTCATGATTAATTTGAGAATTTTTAAGATTTATTATTTTTAATATTACCAAATAAGCTCAGCGCAGAACAAAACTAAACTTACGTTTTAAACAATTCTACTTACATCCAGACTTAACGATTCCTACACTGTGTTTCTAATATGTTTTTGACACTTTTACATTTTTTGGAAAAGTCAAACATATTCCCTCCTCCTTTAACCATAAAGGAATTAACCTTGTACGTTCTACATTTCTGCTTAAATCGCGTAACTTTTAAACTTCACGAATAACTGTAAAGTTATCCCACGTACGACGAAAACCACATTTTGACATATCATATCACTTTTAGACTAATTTTAGTCTACTCTAAATAAATTCACGGTCGTTTCCCTGAAATTTCGTTATTTTCTGATAAACTGCGAATTACGCGTTTTTGACCCGTATTTCCAGCTTTAAGCAGCGTTTTTGCACCCAATGAGACTTATCACCCATTTTATATTTTTATATGAAGTATAATGATAAGTTTCATCATTCCTACAAATTTCGTATTTTTACGATATCCGGTTTTACGTTTTATGGCTTCGGTTAGCATTTAACGGAACCAAAACTCATTCCGTAACCAAGATAATACCAAAACTATCCACCAAATTCATCCTATCTTATCATGAACAAAATTAGGGGGGGGGGAGGAGTCATCACCTTGGTGTCAAAATCCTAAGCATGCTTTCTTTAGATCATTACATGTGTAAATTTAACCATGGTTAGTTTTTAACCCAATATATAGTTAACCATATTCTCTAGCCTATAAATACCAAGCTAAATCACTTCATTTTTCTTGCACCACCCCTTTCTTAACATCTAAAGTCCTAAACCTAAAGGCATTTCTTATAGATCTTGTAAGAACATTCATGTGTTCTTGAAGAAAACTAGTGTTTGATCTTCGTTCTTGGAAGTTTTCAAGAAAGAGTCGTTATAATCTTCAAATATCTTCAAGTCTCCAAAAGGACGTCGTTATAATCTTCTAATAGCCTTGGGTTTTCAAAGATTGCAAATTCTACGTCGAAGCTCCGCTAATATTTTATTTTTCCATAATACTCAAGCATTCTATTTTAAGGCAAGTATTTATAAAACTCAAACTTATTTAAATACTTATAAACTTTTTAGTTTATTTATTGTATTTATAAACTCTTAATATATCATATAATCAAGTAATCAAAAATACATGTTTTACGTATTAAGCACTACAACACTAGGGAACTTCATGTGAGGGTTCATTTGGGTAAACGGATCGACGAGTTGCTGGATTTACGATTTAAAGTTTCCTAGCTCCTCGAACGTTTACTGCATGACCTCTGAATTATGATGGCGAGACGGTAGTACGATATATATATAAACTAAATATGTTTTCACATATTAAAGATCTTTCTATAAACACCAAATGATAATTGACTACATCATGATCAACATAGAAATATATATAGAATGGTTTATGTTTTCCTAAACATTATTCCAAACCTAAGTCGCAATATTCTATTTTAGGTTGCTCGTAGAAGTTCTCACGGCATATCCATCATTCTCATTATACATTTGATATCATTTATTAAGGTGAGTTCATAGCCCCACTTTCTATTACTTAATTGTTTTACAAACCTTTGGGGGAGATACATGCTTTATTTTAAACCGAACAAATTGCTTTCAAATTCTATACTTATCTGATTATTTTACTTGCACTAAGTTACGGCATTTGCCAATCTTAAGTCCCTAAATCATGAATCATTAATCACGAGGTGAAGTGGCGCGAATATTGTGGATAGATCTATCAGGATTGACGAATCCCGTTTGTTTGACCAGGATCCGGTAAACAAACGCACTATATTTGAGTACATTAGGTAAAACGGAAAATTTTACCTACTTGGGGCATCGGTTACTATTATATGACAGCAAGTTAACGCCTTGATTGCATGATGCTTAGTGAATAATAACTGTTTTGTTTTCAACATTATGGGTGTATAACAACGTAACCCACACAAACATTATGTGTTCAACTGATTTCCTAAACTCTGTGAATTTCACTCAACCTTTGTGTTGACAGTTTTAAGCATGTATTTCAGGTCCATAATGTCGGAAGCTGGCACGGAAGAGCAAGGACTAGATCAAGAAGGCTATAAATATTTTATCATTCATAAAACATCAAAGACTTTAAATTGATGTATTTTGTAAACAATGGAATCAACTAGGACCTATTTTGTAAACTCTGATATATTTGAATAATTTGAATGATAAATCCTTTTTAAACGACTCCTTTAGAGATCGTTTTCTATTGTTATGACTGTTGTGCCATGAAGTAACACCTAGTTTAAATTCCGCTGCGTATCAAGAAATTGGGGGTGTTACAGATTGGTATCAGAGCCATAGTTATAGAGAAACGGGTCTAATCGAGACTTAAACTATAACTACTTTTTCAAACAAAAACATTTTATAGCCTTCCGTTCTCCGTGCCTTCCATCCTCCAGACGATTATGTGACTTTTGAACATTTTAAGCTACAAAAACATACTAGTATATTGACATATACACTCGACATATTTTCAATTATTTTAGCTAAACGATAGACTAAACATATCTGTGTATGTCTATTCTAAGGCATTACAGCACATCGTATTTTCCCAATCATGTATCTACTTGTGCATTTTAGGATTACGAAACTTCCTCCAAGACATTGTAAATCCTACAATGGTCTTTCCTACTTCCCAGACATTGTGAGATACAATGGTCTCATTCATATTTCAAGACACTATGAGATACAGTAGTCTCTATTACATTCTCAGACAGTGTAAATCCTACAGTGGTCTCTATTACATTCTCAGACACTGTAAATCCTACAGTGGTCTCATTTATTTCTCATAGACATTGTGGGTTACACAATGGTCTCTCTATATTTTCTCAAGACATTGTGGGTTACACAATGGTCTCTCCATCTTTTTTCAAGATATTGTGGGTTAAACAATGATCTCTCATCTATTTCTCAAACATTGTGAGTTGCACAATGGTCTCAACTATTTCTCAAACATTGTGAGTTGCACAATGGTCTCAACTACTCCTCAGATATTGTAAGTTATACAATAGTCTCTAAAAATTATCTTATAAACATTATATGATATTGTTTTACATGAAACCCGTCACAGTCTATCAATTTCCCTAATGGAAATACAAGAAATAGGATTTCTAAAGGATAAAGTGACTCATCATCTACAAAAGCTGAAGTTCAGCAACTTTCTCTACATTGATCAAAACTCTCTTCTAAAATCGTCATTGTTAAAGGTCCGTGATACTAGCCAAGTATGGACTATTTTAGAATTACTCAAGATTTCCTTTCCACACGTATCTACCCATACTATCTTCTATGCAATGGAATGTGAAAACATAGGTTACAAGTCTTTTATGGCCAGGACTTGAAACTGAATGGTTTGATATCGCCTTTTCTTAGTGGACAATTTCTCAAAAGCTATGAACATATCACAAGTATACCTAATTTAGGTATTTGGAAAATTTATCGAACCTCGGCTAAATATAGCCTAATCACCTATATTTAACCGTGGGATAGTGGAACATGGTCTGATTAACTATGTTCGACTTAAATTTTTCAAACACTCAGAATAGTTATACAAGGGTTATATTCAGGTTAATTTCCTACTTAAACTCGATAAACCACCAGAATTCATTAAAAAGATCTGGAGACACGATAGTGTCTTACCACTCAGCAAAATCTTAACATCTTATTTATACTACCTAATTTTATTCTTAAAAGTTTTCATTTATGAAATAATCCTAACTACTATCTTGGGATAGTCATCAAATCTTCTCGTCATTTCTTAGGAGTACTAGCCTGTTTAGGTTTCAAGGATCTCATTATGCCATATTCCTTTAAAATTCACTTTTGATTTTAAAACAAACTTGACATCTCTACCTAAGAATAATAGTAAGTGTACGCTACACTCTTCTAATCGTCAAACATATCACATCATTATCTGAACCCCATTGAAATTCAGTATGTAAAACTTCATACTATCACATTTCTTTGAAACACTAGTATACATAAACACTATACGATATAGCCTTCATCTCGAAACCACCTAATACAGGATCAACTTTGGAAATGGTTTGGATAACCACTTGCCACTAGCAAAACTTTCCCTACAACGACAGTTATCACATCATTACAAACCATTTCACATCAACAATATCTTACACCTTTGATTAACAACAGTTACCCTAACAACAACAAAACTATTGCATTTTGAGGCACTATATAGACGAAAGTATTAGTTAACCAATTGATGGGCTAAGATGTTCAGAGATCACCCACGAAACAACTAAGGAAACTATACAAATATAAATTAGGCTCCATGCCGCAAACTATCACCAAAAACTTCATGTTAGAAATTAAGGTTTTATTGATAACCTCAATATAATAAGATATGATTCGTTTTGAGAATCCGGAAAAGCCAAACTTTAGGTATATTGGACTCTATAAGATTTTAACAAAACCCTTTAGGTTATCAACTTAAGCTACATGGTACATAATACATTCTATGACCAGAAAATTGAGAACGCAAAGATTAGAATTCGGCGCATACATCCACATTTCCCTAGACAATTCAACATCGGGTAACACACCCTGAATTCCGGGACGGAATTCCCATTAAGGGGGTGAGACTAGTAACCACCGCATTTTTAGGTTACTTTTCATTTTCGAGATTTTACTATTCACATTTACTATTCACTTTCACTATTCATCCTGTAAAATTTTTAATCCACATTCTCGTAAGATAAATTATTTTAGTAATAACCTGAGAGTTCGACCATCGTTAGATCATTTTCGCAAAAGTTATTAAGTAAACATCGTTTTAAAGTTTTGTTTTAGACGGTCCACCGTTTAAACATCACGCGCATAACGAAAATCAACTCTGACAATTTTCCTTGCATCAGATAAATTTTTAGATCACTCATAATTAATTTGAGAATTTTTAAGATTTATTATTTTTAATATTACCAAATAAGCTCAGCGCAGAACAAAACTAAACTTACGTTTTAAACAATTCTACTTACATCCAGACTTAACGATTCCTGCAATGTGTTTCTAGTATGTTTTTGACACTTTTACATTTTTTGGAAAAGTCAAACATATTTCCATCCTCCTTTGACCATAAAGGAATTAACCTTGTACGTTCTACATTTCTGCTTAAATCGCGTAACTTTTAAACTTCACGAATAAGCTGAAAGTTATCCACGTACGACAAAAACCAAAGTTTGACATCTCATATCACTTTTAGACTAATTTTAGTCTACTCTAATTAAATTCACGGTCGTTTCCCTGAAATTCGTTATTTTCGATAAACTGCAATTACGGGTTTTGACGTATTTCAAGCTTTAAGCAGCGTTTTTGCACCCAATGAGACTTATCACCCATTTTATATTTTTATATGAAGTATAATGATAAGTTTCATCATTCCTACAAATTTCGTATTTTTACGATACCCGGTTTTACGTTTTATGGCTTCGGTTAGCATTTAACGGAACCAAAACTCACTCCGTAACCAAGATAATACCAAAACTATCCACCAAAGTCATCCTATCTTATCATGAACGAAATTAGGGGGGGGGGGAGTCATCACCTTGGTGTCAAAATCCTAAGCATGCTTTCTTTAGATCATTACATGTGTAAATTTAACCATGGTTAGTTTTTAACCCAATATATAGTTAACCATATTCTCTAGCCTATAAATACCAAGCTAAATCACTTCATTTTTCTTGCACCACCCCTTTCTTAACATCTAAAGTCCTAAACCTAAAGGCATTTCTTATAGATCTTGTAAGAACATTCATGTGTTCTTGAAGAAAACTAGCGTTTGATCTTCGTTCTTGGAAGTTTTCAAGAAAGAGTCGTTATAATCTTCAAATATCTTCAAGTCTCCAAAAAGACGTCGTTATAATCTTCTAATAGCCTTGGGTTTTCAAAGATTGCAAATTCTACGTCGAAGCTCCGCTAATATTTTATTTTTCCATAATACTCAAGCATTCTATTTTAAGGTAAGTATTTAAATACTTATAAACTTTGTTAGTTTATTTATTGTATTTATAAACTCTTAATATATCATATAATCAAGTAATCAAAAATACATGTTTTACGTATTAAGCACTACAACACTAGGGAACTTCATGTGAGGGGTTCATTTGGGTAAACGGATCGACGAGTTGCTGGATTTCACGATTTAAAGTGTCCTAGCTCCTCGAACGTTTATTGCATGACCTCTGAATTATGATGGCCCGGACGGTAGTACGATATCTATAAACTAAATATGTTTTCACATATTAAAGATCTTTCTATAAACACCAAATGATAATTGACTACATCATTATCAACATAGAAATATATATAGAATGGTTTATGTTTTCCTAAACATTATTCCAAACCTAAGTCGCAATATTCTATTTTAGGTTGCTCGTAGAAGTTCTCACGGCATATCCATCATTCTCATTATACATTTGATATCATTTATTAAGGTGAGTTCATAGCCCCCCTTTCTATTACTTAATTGTTTTACAAACCCTTGGGGGAGATACATGCTTTATTTTAAACCAAACACATTGCTTTCAAATTCTATACTTATCTGATTATTTTACTTGCACTAAGTTACCGCATTTGCCAATCTTAAGTCCCTAAATCATGAATCATTAATCACGAGTGAAGTGAGCGCGAATATTGTGGATAGATCTATCGGGATTGCCGAATCCCGTTTGTTTGACCGAGGATCCGATAAACAAACGCACTATATTTGAGTACATCAGGTAAAACGGAAAATTTTACCTACTTGGGGCATCGGTTACTATTATATGACAGCAAGTTAACGCCTTGATTGCATGATGCTTAGTGAATAATAAGCTTTTTTTCAACATTATGGGTGTATAACAACGTAACCCACACAAGTATTATGTGTTCAACTGATTTCCTAAACTCTATGAATTTCACTCAACCTTTGTGTTGACAGTTTTAAGCGTGTATTTCAGGTCCATAATGTCGGAAGCTGGCACGGAAGAGCAAGGACTAGATCAAAAAGGCTATAAATATTTTACCATTCATAAAACATCAAAGACTTTAAATTGATGTATTTTGTAAACAATGGAACCAACTGGGACCTATTTTGTAAACTCTGATATATTTGAATAATTTGAAGGGTAAATCCTTTTTAAACGACTCATTTAGAGATCGTTTTCTATTGTTATGACTGTTGTGCCATGAAGTAACACCCAGTTTGAATTCCGCTGCGTATCAAGAAATTGGGGGTGTTACAAACTATAATGGAGATAACCCCTGATGCTCCATTTGAGAACATATTTGCTCCTGAACCATCTTCATCAGGAGATCCAAACTCTGCTACTTTAGTCCCTCAACAACAACTACACGAGCACCTTAGAAAATGGACACATGACCATCCATTGGACAACATCATTGGGAACCCTTCTCGTCCAGTATCCACTCGTATACAACTTGAAATTGATGCCTTGTGGTGCTTATTTAACTCCGTACTATCTAAGGTCGAACCAAAAGACGTCAAGACAGCCATGACTGAAGACAGTTGGTTCAATGCCATGCAAGAAGAAATTCATGAGTTCGATCGACTAGATGTATGGGAATTAGTACCTGCTCCTGACTGTGCTATGATCATTTCTCTTAAATGCATCTTCAAAGTAAAACTTGATGAACATGGTGATGTGCTAAAAAACAAAGTTCGACTGGTTGCGAAAGGATACCGTCAAGAGGAGGGTATTGACTTTGAAGAATCATTTACTCTAGTTGCACGTATCGAGGCAATCAGAATCTTCTTGGCTAACGCTGCTAGTAAGAACATGGTAGTCTATCAGATGGATGTAAAGACTGCTTTTCTTAATGGAGATCTGAAAGAGGTAGTATACGTCAGCCAGACTGAAGGTTTTATGAATCTAGATCATCCTACTCATGTCTATCGCTTGAAGAAGGCCCTTTACGGTTTGAAGCAAGCTCCAAGGGCATGGTATGACACGCTATCGAAGTTTCTTGTATCTAATGGATTCAACAAAGGAGAAGTTGATTTGACATTGTTCACCAGAAAGTCAGGAAAACACTTAATTCATGTTCAAATCTATGTTGATGATATTATTTTTGCATCGACTGACCCCAATGAATGTGACCATTTTTATAAACAGATGGGCTCGAAATTTCAAATGTCAATGATGGGACAAATGTCATTTTTCTTGGGATTACAAATTTCACAAAGTCCCGGAGGCATTTTTATAAATCAATCTAAATATGCTAATGAGATCTTAAAGAAATTTGGATTTGATTCTTGTGACCCTGTTGACACTCCCATGGTGAAGCGTACTAAATTGGATGAGGACCACTCAGGGATCATGGTTGACCAAACTAAATATCGAAGTATGATTGGCTCCCTGATGTATCTCACCGCCAGTAGACCAGACATTCTGTTCGCTGTATGCATGTGTGCTAGATACCAGGCTAAGCCTTCCAAAAATCACCTTGAAGTGGTTAAACGGGTCTTTCGGTATCTCCAAGGAACCATCAACATGGGACTTTGGTACCCGAAGGAAACCAGTATGTCACTAACAGCCTATGGAAATGCTGACCATGCAGGGTGTCAAGATACAGGTCGAAGCACGTCAGGAGGTGCTCAGTTTTTGGGTGATAACCTTGTGAGCTGGTCTTCAAAGAAACAAATGAGTACCTCTATATCCTCTACAGAGGCAGAATACAGAGCCATGTCATCTTGTTGTGCTCAAATCCTATGGATGAGATCCCAATTATCTGACTATGGCTTTGAATTCAACAAAATCTCTCTGTACTGTGATAACAAGAGTGCCATTGCTCTCTCATGCAACAACGTTCAACATTCAAGAGCAAAGCATATTGACATTCGACATCATTTCATCAGGGAGCAAGTGGAGAACGGTGTGGTGGAACTATATTTTGTGAAGACTGAATATAGTTAGCACATCTTCACCAAAGCTCTTCCTAGAGAACGTTTTGAGTTTATCCTTCCACGAAACACTTAAACGTCTTTAAGAGGAAGACGAGGAGTAAAAGTTTTTCTTCATCCATCTCTTGTAAATATTTATTCAAAAAGCAAAATACAAAATTATAAAACCCACAAAAGAAAATAAAAAAATATAAAATTTCAAAAATCCATAAAAATCATAAAATCTTTGAAAAAGCTCAAAAATATTAGTTTTCCCATCTTTTTCTATTCTTCGATAACATCTACGATCTTTGCTTTGTCACTCTAAGAATGACACGGGTCTTTAGATGAAGTTCGATTGTACATATACTTTAAAAAAAAAATAAAAAAAAAAAGGATGGAGAAAATTGATTGTTTATTGTCATTTCAGGCAGTAACCAGTTTTAAAAGAAAGAACAGAGCCATGCTTAAATTAACTTTTGAATCTTCATGCTCTGATTCTAAAAACAAATGCTTCGACTCTAATGAAAAATATTTGTCATCTAATGAAAACAAAAGTGCTTTGAAAATAACTTCGACTCTAGTTACGTCATTGATTGAGGGGGAGAATGATTTTTCAAAATCTCTATCTCTCAATCAACAACTTACGTCATTGATTGAGGGGGAGAATGATTTCAATCAAATTAAAAGGTTATTTTTCAAACATTTGGCACGTATTCAAACAAGGTCTACTTTTGGAAAATCAGAAAGAACAATGTTTTACATTGTTTTTATACAATTGGACCCAGACCTAGGTTGTGTTTTCATAAGATACTTATGCATGTCTGATCAATGGAGTGTAAAGTCTCAAAATTTGATCCTCATCAGTTATAATGTTTTTCTAATACAATTCACTATTCCTCTCAAAAGTTTTCAAATATAAATCGATAGAGATCACAAGTCTCAAAGGATTTGAAAATTGTGATCAGGGGAGAATTTGTGATTTAAATTGGATACAAACTGATAATTCAATAAATGGTTTAGAAATATTAACAAGCTCTCCTCCCTACATGTGCCAAACGATTTCAAATTCTCCATGCACATGTTAAGGGGGAGCATCTATATTAAACCATAAGGAATTGAAACGTGACTGATTTGTCTCAAAGTGCATGTTCCCTCTAATGTGTGCAAATCTCTTTCGAATCTCGATGCACATATTGAGGGGGAGCAACTTTTTGAAAACCACATCCTTTCCAAAAATATCGTTAACAAAGTATTTATAATACTAACTTTGATCGGGGAAGTGATGTCGATATTTTTTTGCAAATGTTGATCAAAGAAGTGAATTCTTAATTCTTAATCTAAGATTTCAAGTCCTCTTGCCTCCATGTGCTAAAGCAATTTCAAATCTATGATGCACATGTTGAGGGGGAGCTTTTTCTGAAATATCAAAAACAATTCAGGTACAAAATGCTATGAACATGTATTACAAGTACCTGGATTGATTTTAAAATGGTTTTCAATGGGTTTCAATGGCAGAAGAACAATACCAAATAGACCGACCAAATTACTTTATGCATGGTGTTATAAGGATGGGTAGGTTAGGTATTCGTTCCCACGATCCGGCTAGAGCCGGAGAGATCTACCCAGGGACAATCCACTAAAGAGTGTAGAAGTCCTTAGGTATGATGAAAAAAGGAGAAAATGAGAATATGGGAAGAGTGCGGACTGAGATAGAACTTGAACTGGAACAAACCCAACAAGGTTCTAGTTATGAAATCTCGGTAAGCACTGAAGGGGTTGAAGAATGAAAAATGCATGAATGAAAAAAGGGTGAAAATAAATAGCCCTCCATTATTTCAACCTTAGGGCAGAAACCGGGTTCAATTCATAAGCTACTAGTGGTTACCAAGGTAACACCAGTATTGAAGACAAGACGTCATGGAACCAGTGACGCACTGCACTATAACTTCTCAAGCTACTCAAGTTCCTCTTAAAAGGACTTGTTTCATTCTCACGGGGAACCCACATTATCTATCGACTTTCTCTTAGAGATTGTTGATATTGAAGAAGGAGACCCTCTCCCTAGTCTCCAGCATAGGAACCAAATGTGCACTATTGAGTCTAGAGCCACGAGATCATCAATAAATCTCATTAAGGACACAATCAATGAAGTCTCACTGTTTCACACAATGTGAAAAGTGAGAATATATCTTTAAAGTCCTACGCATTATCCTTGTGGTTTTGCCAGAACATTTGAGTGATATGTTCACATATTCACAATGAAGATGGAAAACCTTCTAGAGCCAACATCAAACAAGCTCTTGGTAGGTGACATGTGAGATCTATTCAATAGGTCAAACTTGTGGCAACTGGATTGAAACAATGGGGCGATTCAAGATTGAATCAACCTTGGTCCAGGAAATGGATTGACGGATACCTTTGAAAAAACGGTCGTTGTGCTTAAAAATTATTTTCTCTAGCACATCGAATGTGTATTAATATTTAAAAATAAAAGGTGTTTATGATTGATAATTGATTTTCCTTAAAACCTTCGTTGTATTGCAAGACACTTTATATTAAGTAATACACAATTGTTTTATCAATCAGTGAATCACAATTCGCTGGTTCACTCACTCCGTCTTGTCTTCTTTGAGACGTTCCAGTTTGAGAACAGCTAGAACAGCTGCGAACCCTGTCAAGGAGATTCTCAGAGTTATACACGATCACAGTACTTGTACTGATCAACGAGGAACCGTGGGCCGTGTAGCTCAATTCAACGAAAGTGATCAAAGACACTTTCGTGTGTTTTATTGCTAACTGTTGTATGCAGGTACACCCAATGTTTCAGCTATTCAGAATTGAGAACTCAATCCATAGCCGCATGCTCACACATCACATTCATGTCTAAAAGAATTCATGATAAGTGCATATCTTCATCAACGATTTTGATATTTTCACTACATGCTTCTGCTACGCTGCTGCAAATATCATGAATCAACAAAAGCTTCCGTAACTATGATGAGAAGATATCATGATCCAGAATGTGAGCATGTCGGTCCAAATGTCACAACATCCCATGTTGGCAACACTAAAAAGGAAGAGTCAGAGATTTATGGTAGCTGATGATCTCAAATCTGACTCGAAACTCATCATCACATGGATCACTTAAAGATCTCCACTTAGATTAACTAAACATGCAGAACATGAAGAATCAAAGACTACGGGCTACAGAGCAAAGAACTTAATCAAGAATCCTAGAACAATCTAAATGTTATATCTGTTTGTATTCAATGTTAATTGAGGTGACCTCCCTTAGGGGGAGATTGTTAGGATTTAGAAAATCCGTTAATTAACGTGTCGGTCACCTCAAGTATATGTATTCATTAAAAAGCTCATAGTCGTAGTCAAGTTATGTTAATTAGTAGTTAGTTAAGTAACACCGTGGAGGACGGACGGGTCTTTACCCACTGTATGCCTGATCCACAGCCGGTAGGAGGCGTGTCTTGTAAGAACCTATAAATACCCTCTACCTCCCATGGTAGAGGGTTGGAGCTTCATAATATCATTTTTCTTTCTCTCACCAAGTTGCCAACTCTCTTTACTTTCTCACTCTAAAACACTATTCATACACCCCATTTGAATATGTGTTGATGTGTTTATGAAATCAAATATGCCATATACGTAAGAGGAGTTCCTACGCATAAGGTTATGCCTACGCGTATGGTCACACACTGTTTACGCATAAGCTTGCAATTTTAACGCTTAAGCCTTATTTTAACCGTACTTATGAATTGTTACGCGTACAAACTTGTAAATAAATAACTCATAACGTCGCGAAACCAAAATGTCACTAATAAGCTATAATGGTTATAATGTTGTGTGAATGAGTGCAAATTTGGACTTTAAAATTCAAAATTAATAAACTCACGAAACTTATCACGACTACTTTGGACTATTGGAAAAACAAGTGACATTGGACTCGTAACATTCATTAACATAACATACTCAATAATCGGACAATAAAGATCAACTTTTGACTAACGTAATGTCTTTCGATATGTTGGTTCTGTTGGCTCAATATCTTTCAGATCAAAATATGGACGTCACAATGGAAAATGGTAACGCACCAAACATACTCACAATGGAAGATATTTTCCCTACCGGTTACAACATGAAGATTGGAAAGAATAACCTCAAAGTGGACTTTGATAACTTCACATGCTCTGAGTCTTCATGCCGTATTGCTGTGGACATTCTGAAGACTCATCCCTACCACAACATGCTCACCAATTCTGCAAGATTGCAGTCAAATCTATATCTATCAGTTCCGGACACATATGAAGAAAGTGATGGTCAAGATGCGGTCACGGTGACTCTCAACAACAAACAAGTCACCATCACTGCTATTGCGATTTAAGAGCAATTCTCCTCTCCCGCTATCCAGCTGGTGAATATGTTTCCACTCTATCGGAAGAGGCTACACTCCAATTCATGGTCAATATTGGCTATGATGAAGGCTGCCGGGATCATTACTAAACATTCTCAGTTGATTTAAATAACATCCCTACCGGAGAACATTGTACATCATGATTACCAAATCTGTTTCTGGACGTGATAGCCGTTATGAGCATCCTAAGCTTATGGAACTACAGATATTCTGGGGCATGGTCAACATGATACATATTGACTTCGTAAGTCTGATTTGGGAAGACATGATGTCTTACCTCAAGAAGCCTGGCACCAAGGTCCCCTACATCAGATACACTACGCTGTTGATCCAAAGGATACTCGGGAATAATCTGGACATTCCCTTGAGACTTGATGACCCCAACCATCACTCCGCATTGTTTGAGCCTACACTAAATGTTGTCAGATTCAAAGACTCAACAACAAAGAAACAAGGTGTTGTACTGACAGACTGCCTTCTCACTGATGATATCAAGAAACTTCAATCATACTCACGATATCAAGAAGCAGTAGCATCAGGAAAAGTTGGCTTCATTGATGAAAAGTCTTCCACAATCCTAGTTAAGAAGACCAGGAGATCGGGTAGTGCTGGAAGTGCAGCAAGCACTGGGAGTACCCACAAGTATCCAAAGAGAACTCATACCCTCAAAAGGAAAGTTCCATCTAAGGGTGATATTCCTAATCCTCAACCAGCACCAAAATTAGAGGATGAAGACTCCGAGGATACTGAGACAGATGAGGAGGTTCACTACTCAGAGTCTGTTACGGATGAAACGACCACAGTTGAAAATCCATCGAGTCCCAAGAATGACAAGGGTAAAACTCCAGTAGAAGAGCAGGAAGAAGAAGATAGTTCAGATGAAGAACCAAAGGATGAGGATAAAGACTATAGAAAAACACTGAAGAATCTCAGGCTACAACATGTTGCTAAGGAATTTAATCTTCAACAGACTAGAGGCCTTGGAGGTTCCAGTGGTGGCGGACTTACCATACCAATTTGTGATGCGGTTAATCAACTCGATAAGCGAACCCGTGCCACCGCTAAGGAATCAATAACAACAAAGAAGCAAACCTATGAAGTTCCATTCACCTTTGAGGAAGAAGAGGAACAAGAACAGGAGGAGATGATGATCACGGACAAAGACATTGAGGAAGCTGCTAAAGAAAATGTTGAAAAGGAAGCTCGAGCTAAAGCAGCAGGCTAGGGTTAAAGCTGATGAAGAGGCTAAAGCTCACGAAGAAGCTGATAATTATCTTCTAGATAATCCTATCACAACCCGGCGGACCGAGCCACCTAAAGACCCGGAGCCATCTAATGACTCATCATCTTTCGATTCGTCATCTCACTCATCACCACCACCATCCAAAGACAACACCACGGATCACATTCAAATCGTCAAGAAAGCGAGCAACACTTGGGCATCACGGGCTAAAACTAAGATTGTTAATTGCCAGCAAGTAAAAAGAAAACATGGTCTACAAGAAACTGAATCAGCTTGCATGGACGAATCAATCTACTCAGACCGTGATAAACGAGTTTCTGGAGAAAGAACAGATTCAACAGTTTCTAAATAGATATAAGGGGAAATGGACAAGACGATCACAGAATATACTCACAAGTTTCTTCGACACCGGTCCCTAGAGTGACAAGAGAGATGTTCGCCAGACAACTCTATCCTAATCTCATGTGATTGGTCAAGCAAACAATGGCATCTAGTCCTGTAGCAATGCAAATCAATCCCGCCTACGGTTGTCTCCGATCCACAATTGATTTCCAAGCTTGTTTTACAAATGTCTCAACGATCTACAACATTTACTTCTGACGAAGCTAAACTATTTGAGGAATTCTTTGAAATATCAACTCAAAACTTCATGCAAAGAGTCAGCTTAAAGGGCAAAGTGTCCAAGAGACGATGATGATGCGGATAAGGATTCTGAGCCAAAAACGCAAAAAGAAATCTAGTGAATCCTCCTCTATGCCTCCACCACCCCAAAGGACCACCACCACTAGAAGATCTCCTCAACGTCCTCACAGCGCACAAACCTCGTGACTCGAGTCCAACAACAACCTCCTCCTTCAGAGATCAACTAAGAACCAAAGATCATCCTCCAAGCCAAAGAAGAAGTCAACATCGCCATCATGGCTAGATGAAGATGAAACCCGAAGAATATGGACTGGTTTTGAAAGCTTGTTGATGTAACCCCTCATTACCAGGCAAGAACCTAGATGGTCGGAACTCGAGCATGCCAAGTTAATTCAAGAAAAGTTTATGGTGAAGATGATGAAAGCGAGTTAAGGCGTATCAAGAACGAAGCTTTTCAAGCTAAAGACAGTCCGACAAGCAGATTGAAGTCGAATATCATCTCGACAACATTGCACGAGCCATGTCCAACAACATTTATTGGCTCAACCCTGAATCCAACATCGACTTCACGGACGACAAGGCTCCATACTACACCGACCGGACAAAGCCACTACCCACTATTGGCCTACACGATCAACGAATATTCCCTACAGATATTTTTCAACAATGATCCGAATTTCTTCAGACGGTAGCGATGTAAGCAAGAAATACGCTACTTCACTCACCTTACCTTTCCCGGCATCAATCTTCTCCAACAATGAGGCCATCGAGGAAGAAGCCACACATATGTTCATTGATAATGTGGTAAAGTATGACCTCGATGCACTATATGGAATTCATCATTGGCCTGAATGAAGAAGAATCTACTATAGAAGCTGCCAGGTACTCAAATCGAAGAAAGAGGTGTACAATGACCAACGGATCATTGCCATAATGAATGTTAGCCTGTCTACTAAGTGGGACTACTCATTCCTGAAGAAAATCATAGTCAAACGCCAAGGCGAACGGGGAATATGACTTTTAATGGCGGATTTTCCAAGATTGTCTCTCAATGACATTGAAGATATGTATCTTGCCAAGGTACAAGGACGAATGCGACAGTTCTCCACCAACATCCAGCTCCAGTACATCAAGTCATTGCTAATATTCATCAGAAGCATCGTCATCTAGGAACATGTTGAAGACCTTCAACTTTCCGTGTGATCATATAAAAAACGTGTTAATCTCACACCACCAAAGCTATACATTCCCGATATCAACCATCTTGCTCAATACACCATCCTTACGAAACCAACATTTGGGGTAGTTTACCAAAGTGAACTTCACCGTAATTGCTTCATGGCGTGCAAGGAGCTTCACAAGTTTTGTGATCATACTTTGAAGAAAGTTCGGGATGGGATGGCATATAGGTTAAAGGAGATTCATGAAGGCATAGGGTCGAAGAAGAGGTGGAATTCGAGGGAAAAGAGGGATGCAAAGAAGATCATCACAAGGATTGATGAAAGGTTGTTTCATCACGATCGGATGTGGACTTTGAGAGTTTTTGTGGGTGGACATCATAGCATATCTCTAACAAGGCTATCAAGCCCGAAAAGAACTCTCGGTGTTATTGACCGGACTTCCCGGTACTCCTTGATTTGTCTCTTTCACTATTATTTGGATGTGTTGATCTATATTTGACTATGGTTTGTGCACACATAACAAGAGGTAACAACCCACTTGTAATGAAAGGACCCTGTGGTACGCATCAGTGCCACAATCCTATAAAAGGAGCGAACGCTTAATACTTTTGAGTAAAACTTATCAAAACTTTCTCTTTTCAAAGTTTTGCTCAAAAGAACAAGTACTTCCCCTTATGATTTTCAAAACCTCAAAAGTTAACATCACTTGTTGACGGGGATTATTTGCTTAAAACTTTGTTCACGAAATGTTTCTTCGTGGAAATCTTCCCACAAAACTCGAAATGGACATATTCGATATCAAAATTTCATCAAAAATAACATTTATATGCCATTTTTGAGGGGGAGAAAAATTGTGTGATACAAATATGTTGTTTAAATTGTGATTGAATCCGCCACCCGCAAAATACATTCGGTACTGAATGGAATTCACGGGGATGACTGTCATAGCATCACAGTTACAGTTATATTGAACGACCTAAAGTGTCCTTTTAAAAACACATCATTTGATATATATATAAAAGCATTCAGAGTTAAAAAGATAGGTCCCAAAAGGTAGTCAACGTTTGCGGAAATAAGTTTGTTACAAACAAAACGATGTTTAAAAGTTCCATAATATACAAGTGAGACGCATCGTCACAGCGACTCTATGATAAGTCCTTATACATGCCATGAAGTATATACCTTAGATACCTGAAAATACATTGCTAAAACGGTCAACAATAATGTTGGTGAGAAATCATAGGTTTATGAAAAATGTTTATACGACTACCACAAGTATAAGTCATGTATGACAATTATGTCACATAAAAATGTTACAATTGCTATAAGCACATGACACCGAGCTAGATCGATCATGATACCAACAGAGTTGTTTGCCAAACAACGCTAATTCGATATTAAATGAAATGCATCCTGCGTTTGGGTTGGAATCCACCAACCAGGATGGAGGAGTCACCCTCAATAGATCTATTCACTCACCCTCGCTTACTCTGTAATTAACGGTTCATGATTATGAAATGGGGACATCTAATTGGCAATGATGTAACTTAAGCAATGTAAATGAATTTGATATACTTGGGATCGTAATAAAAATGATGTGCAATGTATTATCCCCCGTAGGTTTGAAATAAAGTATAAACTTGAAAGACGGGGCTATGAAAACTCACTTGGTACAATGATTATGATGGCAAAAGTGGATACACTGAAATGAGGCGCAATCTCTAACCGCAACCTATTATGAATGATAGGATCTAATATAAGTCATGATTAAATGTTGTGCATGCAAACTCATATGATATATCCATACCACTTGTGCATTTGAAAATAATGTTTATCGTCGAAAAATAAGTTTATAACGTCTTGTCAAGTTATAAATTACTTTACAAGTACTTACGTTGAAATGATATCCTACGATAGTCGTTTAGTAATTTATTAAGAAATTGTATTTTTTTCGTCGTAAAACAATATAATTTGACAACTCATGAAAATGGCTAATTTTGAGTGATCGTATATTATTCGTTATACCTTTGTTTGACGAACGGTTGAACATTTTGGAAATAGAATAGGCGAACTCACTTTTACTTATAGACATCGTTTTCTCAAAAATATTCTATCGATATGAAAAATGGTTCCAAACATGGCCACTTGCGATAACCATTTTGTCCTAGTAGAAAGTATATAAGTGTTAATACTTGTGAAAATAAGTACGATAGCCATATTTCAAACGAGTATAACTTAGTCGTTATAGCTTGGTTTTCTACGATTTATATATCCTTAGTTTCGTTTTAATGTATACTAATCTATTTTTGATAAATCGACTCATTTAGATTATGTTTAAAACTCATTTTTGCCCCTTAAATAACCCTTGACAGCTTGTATTTTTCAGAAAAATTAGTTTTCGTCGTTAAACTTAAAAATAGCGTAACTTGTTCGTTATAAATCCGTTTTAACCCGTTCAAGCGACCAAGGTTTTGTTTTAAAGTCTATTTTATTAAAATATAAACCAAAATAATCCATGACATGTCGAAATTTCCAGATTTTACAAAAATAGACAGCCCTTAATTATAAGTTGTCAAAAATGATTTTTCTAGTGTAATACTTGTTCCAAACCCTTCCAATCAACACCAAAACTATTCTAAACCTACCATACACCTTCTTAGGGTGTCATGGATTGCTAAACTTCATCAACAATGATAGGTTTCATGGGAATAATTATAGGATTGTTAATACTCATTATAAGTAGAAAAACAAGTAAAAATGGTATGAATACATATAATACTTGCATGTTTTTGTACTAGAATTATAAAATAGCTCAAGTATGATTATGAAAGAGTAATAAAATTATGAGAAGCTTACTAGTAGTGTGATGAGGTTTAAAGTAACTAGGTTCCTATTTACTTCTTGGTTTTTATTTCAAAACCTAATATAGAAGTATACTAGAGTTATATTAACACTTGTTCTTGAAAAATCTTAGGTTTCTTCTTGGTTTTCTTGCTTGGCCAATTCTCAACAAAGAAAGGAAAAGAGTTTTTCGTTGTTTTCACCTTTTGATATGTGTAACTATGTGTTTTGGATAAGTAAATATCTCGTATAATACATTGCCTAGTCACAATAAAGAGTATGTGTACATTATTAGGATCAAGATTTTTACAAATATGATGACAAATGGGGGGGGGGGCGGCAAGGGTAGTTTGGGGAAAAGGGTTTTGTATTTTGATGATTTAAATGTGTATAAAGTTATGTTATAATGTGTATTTTGTAAATTTAGTTAGTTATTAAGTGTAGCGTTAGCTAAAAATCGATTTTAACGGAACAAAATAAAATATATCGAAGTCATAAAAATTATAAAAATACATTTCTCGTAAGTATTGAGTGAATAAATAATTATTGAATAGAATTTAAAACCCAGAAACATATATATATATATATATATATATATATATATATATAAAATAAATTCAAAACATCGGGTAAACTAATAATATAATTTTTATAGTCTTAAAATGAGTATAAAATATATCGACAATTATTCGAGTGCCTGGATCAATTTTCAAAATAAATGATAGTGCGATAAGCGCTATTTAATAGATAAATATACGTTAATGAAATATGCAAACCCATGCATTACTAATATGAAAATGATGTTACTGATGATATCTCTAGTCTATATGTAATGTTCTCAATGATGTTTCATGAATAGCACTAAACCCTTTATTACGTGAATTTGATACTTGTAAACCTAGTTTCACGAAAAATGATGAATAGTGAGTCATGAATAGTGATTTTTCTCCGGGAATGAATAATGTTTCATGAATAGTAAAATTTTAAAATAACCTCTCAAAAGTCTAAACTCGACTTCAAAAATGATGAATAGTAACCACTGAATAGTAAATTCCCGTGATGAATAGTAAATTTGAGAAATGACCTAAAATAACGAGTTGTCACAGAATCTTCGCGCTAAAGACTTAACCCATGAATTGACGAGATCTGAACTGTCATACATCGAAAAGATTTGTCTTCCAAGACTTATCCGAGTAGATTGTGCCTTTCGAGAAACTCTTGATAGACATGAACTTTGACGGGTTTGACAACCTTTCGAGGTTTGTCCACACCTTCAAGGTAGTTATTAGAGCTAGTTGTCACCGAAAAGCTGAAAATGTAACTCTTTAACAATGCAACGTAACCGTGTCTCGCGGGGAATTTTCTATCTTGACTCGATCAATTCAAAAGTGTGCGCTTTTCTCTCACCGTGCAGATTTGTGTCAAAACACTTAAGCATGTGTTGAGGGGGAGTATTTCGCTAATACAAAACTCTCACAGTGGTACAAAATGTTTTTACTCATAACCACTTTGAGAGATTTTCAAGATAATGGTTTTATGGCAACATAGGTTAGTCATGGAGTTATAAGGTGACTAAGGTTAGGAATAACCGTCCTATAATCCGCCAGAGCCGGAGGGATCTACCCAAGGACACCACCAATAGTTAGAAATTAGAAGTCCTTACGTATGATTATAAAAAGGAGAAAATGAGAATTGGAGAAAGAAGCTGAAGAATTAAAAGAAACGTAATAAAAGGGTTAAAGAAATAGCCCTCCAGATTATTCAACTTAGAAGGACACCGTTCAACTCATAAGCTCTTGGTTTGTCACTAGATGACACCCAGATTGAAGATCAAAGTCATCATGGACCCAGTGACCATGCACTAAACCTTCTAGCCACTCAAGTTTCTCTACCAGAAGCTTGTTTCATTCTCACAGGGAACCCTACGAAACTATCGGCTTTCTTAGAGATTATTGTATTGAAGAAGGAGACCTCTCCCTAGTCTCCGCCGGAAAACCAAAGCCACTATTGAGTCTAGAGCCACGAGATTCATCAAAAGATCTCTTAGGAACACTCGACATTTCATCACTTGTCGTTCAACAATAAGGATGCAAGTGATACTATTCTAGAGTCCTACGGATCTTAGCAATCGTCGAGAACATTTATGAGGGGTTCACATTATGATCCTCGGTGATTGAATGGAAACCTACCGGGTCAACATCAAACACCGACAACAGGTCACCGGTAACTCCTTGTGGGTTACGCTTAGTGTTGTCTCAAGCGGTCTACACGTGGGGTGATACTGTACCTCGCCGACTCACCTAAACTGAGGTGTACTTCGTACATCTGTTATCCTACTTGAGGACTCAGGTCAGAACGACCTTTTCGAATTAGAGATGTGTTTTCACGCTATGCTATTAAGACGCTCGAAGTTGGAACTAAGTCTGGAAATCCCGCTATGGAGATTCCTTTCAAGAATCGAGTCCTGAAGATGTGGGTCATTACTTGAACTTGTTCAATGTAATGCCAATTGTCCCTATGGGATTGGACGCTGATTCGCCGACCAAAGTGAATGGAATCAAGACATTCATCGGAAGAACAATCGTAGTGGTTAACTCTTTAAACGCACACGATGATCGGGTATTTATCACTAACCCATTCTTATGTTTTCTTATGGATGCTCACGGAGATGATCGTGAATATTCTCCACATGCTCATACCAACAACAACACATATTGAAGTTCTCTCAAAGGCAAACACAAAAGTCGAACGATTCTTCTTCAAAATCAAAAAATCTACAAAGTATAAAGACTAAGATAACTACATCTATCCTGATATCCAACGTCAAAGAACGTGTGAGCATGTTGGAGAAGGTCGTGGAGACACCTGAGCAACGAAGCGGACCTTATACAAATTACCACAACATAACATCACCTTATCCACACCAGAACAAAGAACAAAGATTAATGAAGACGTCAAAGCTGAAAACTTCAAAGAAAACAAGATCCTCTCATTGGGGAGATTGTTAGAATCAAGGCACTTCTTCTCACAAGAAAGAAGAATGTCAGAAGACGTCAAAGCAACTATTACATCAGCACCAACAATGTTTCAATATTACTTAAGTCATTAATTACCAACACTTAGGGGGAGATTGTTGGAATCACTCCAAAAGTATATTTCAAGTGTTTGTAATCAATATGTAATAGGTTGCTTAATTAGGCTTTTATGTTAGTATTAATGGCAAGGCTTATGTAGAAAGCCCATAAGCCTTGACACAAGCCCAATAAGGAAAGGAAGGGAACTTGTGTGTTGCCCTAGTTCATTCCCTATAAATAATGTTGTAAACTCCCATTTGGGGGTTGGTTGTTCACTTTCAATACATTCCTACGCATAATATTTCTGCATTCATTCGTGTGTGTATTTGTTAAGTGTTCATCCGATCACTTCTCTTTCTTATTTCTTATATTGATGCTTGTGTTGCAAACATGGGAACCTAACATAGGTTTAGTATAAAGAGATTCAAATCCTTAGTTTTAGAAGCTTGAGTTGATTGCATTGCGTGGGCACACGACAATTGTCTAGTCTGGGGTATTTTGATATGTGCTAAAACACATACCTTTTCTTTACCAAATCAGACCAAAAATAACAAGAAAAGAGCCGTTTATTGCTAATATCTATTGGTTTCTTGAGTTTATGCTTGTGCAATGCGGATACATCAAAACACACAAAAGAAAGATAAATCAGACGAAAACCCGAGCACGAGAGATAAAGAGTGCTAAAGTTGAGCCGGAAGGTCAAAATTGAGCATCTGTAAAGATTTTCATGCTGAGAGGATGATTTATGAAAGATTTGTTCAAGTTTAAAGAATTGGCAGAATCAGTCCCTCAAGTTTCAGCAATTGGAAAAAATGACCCTTGAGATTCAAAATTGGCAAAAGTGGTCCTTGGATTATTTGAGATTGACAAGAAAGACCCTTGGAAGACATTTTCATAAATTACATGATTGGTCCCTTTAAAATCAGTTTTGTCAAGTTTAGTCCTTATGACTTACACGGATCACACTCTAAGTCCAAATCCATTCCAATAGACCATTAAGCCCATGATAAATTCCCAAGCCCAATCTTAATAAAAAGCCCTTGTCAACAATTACATTTGAACCTTCCCATGAACGGTCAATTCAAAGTCATAAAACAACAAGTAAAAAAAAAATTAATGTTACCCTAAATCCTTTTCCCCAATTTCCCATTTACCAGAAAATATGAACCCTAATTTGCCCCTAGACTCAATTGAGCATAATCATTGCAATTAAGGGTAAATCGCGACTTTTCCTGACACAATCACACACTAATGCCAGTGGGAAACTGTGTCATTTTGAAGCTCCCATTGGTCGTGATGATACGGAGATGTAACTGAGGGCATGGATCGTCAAGCAAGGGATTTGATCTAAGGGTGGATTTGGACTCAAAAGAAGCACAATTTGGGATTCTGATTCTTCAAGGCTCAAGACTCTCCTATAAATACCACGAATTTCACACAATTGTATCATCTTAGTTTTCAGTACCTTATTGTAGTTTATTTACTGTTTTAAATACTTTTTAGTAATTCTCATATAGTTTTCAGTATTGTATTCCCATTTGTACTCAGATTTTGATATTAATGAAATTCTTCTTTTAAGCTCAAAATTATGTTTAGCTCTTAATTGTTTTTAATTGCTTATCAGTATCAATTTAATTCATGTTAGCTTATTCCAAAATTGTTTTTTCTTCTTTTCACTTTAAGTCAAATATTACAAAAAAATTAAGAAAATTATTAAAAAAATTAAAAAGGTATTCTAATCTGTTTTGCATCCTTAAGCTACTGTTTCTTTGATTTCACTTAAGCTTATTATAGCTTTTAGTGAACTCATAATTGGTTCTTACTCATTATACACTCAAATCAGTACTCAGTCACCCAAAGTCAACAATTGCAAAAATAAATAAGGTTAAGCTGATTTGATAGTCAGATAGTTGGAATTGGGTTTGAATTGGATTGGTTAAGTGAACTGGTTTGTTAGGAATTAGAAATTCCATAGTGAAGTATCGGTCACCCCAAATATTATCTAGCATAAGTTAGCTCGTAGACATATGCTTGTTTATTCGTTATTTGTTAGTTTATTAGTTAGTTATTAGCGTAGTTTAGTTTAGTGCAACACCCCGAGGAAGGGACTGGTCATTATCCATCAGATGCTGATCCATAGTCCGAGAGGAACGTATGCTTTGTAACTATAAATACCCCTTCCATCCATGGAAGGGGTGGTGCTTCTTGAATCTAACCTTTCACTTTTTTGTAAAGCAACTATCTTTCAAGAAACATCCTCTCTACTCTCTTCATCTCTCTAATGGCTTTCTTATATCATCATAATCCTAGACCACCCGAATCATCAAACAACATAATATTCACGATCCTACAATTGGTACCAGAGCCAAGGTTGCGTTGTTTTGATGATTTGCATGGTTTTTTATGTGGTTCATGTATGCGGTTTGATACGTATGGTGTTTGGAAACATGTTTTGAAGTTGGTTACGCATCATTGTATGTCAAAAGCGAGTTGTGTGAGTTATGTGCTAAGCGACTTGTCATATGCGAGTTGTGAGTTTTTGAGTCAAAAGACTATGCGAGTTATCAATGTTTTGTGACCAGATGCGAGTTGACAGAATGATAATGAAGAAGATGTGTTTTGAGTTGTGAGTTTTTGAGTCAAAAGACTATGCGAGTCAAAAGACTATATGAGTTTGATTTGAACACTTTAACCACACATCAAAATTATTTACATCATAATTACAAAGACCTAGCAACCATTCAAACAGCAAGCATTCTCTGTTTAACTCAAACACATCACAAACCTCTTCTCATAAATAAAACAACAAGACTCAAACATTAGTGGAAAATACATTTATGATCTCAGAACTAGGTTGTGTTTCCTTGTGTCAAGACTAAACCATTGAAGGCTTTCACACAACTTCATCATCACAGATTTTAACTCAAACAACATATACGAAATAAAATGCTAATGATCTCAGAGTCGTATTTTTCCGTGTTACTATGGTATCATGACCTTCTAAAGATCTAGTACACGAAATAAGACCTCTTCATTAATCAAGACTCATCATTTTCAAATAGATCTCGAAACTCATACATCACAGATCCATTCGACTCAAGCATACAACGAAATGAAAAAGTCAAATGGATCTCAGAATTGAAAGAAAAAAATGAACCGAATCTTATACCTACCTGAGTTCTTCGGATTAAATCTTGCAGCCTAGACCTTTTAATGGATGTCGATACCATGCCTCGTGCCATCCCTGTGGCCTATTCGTTCCACCCTCGAGCCATCCCTGTGGCAAGGTTTTCATGAGTAACAAGAAGGATGAATGGGAGTTCCGGTTTCTGTTGATGTGCTTTGTTCAAACGAATGGTAAATATTAGGAGAGATAACTTCTTGTTTCTTGTGATTTGGTCTGATGGTATGGAAAGTTTGGTGAGAGATGCGTTTTTGATGCCTGAGATTAGGAGGGGGCGAATTATTTTGAGATAAGGATTAGGGTTGGGTGATGTTTCGTTGTTTGCACATATGAAGAGGATTATTAGGGTTGTAAGTGTGAGTTATGTATGTTTTATACACCAAGATATTAGGGTAGAATGGTTCGGGCCTTACTGGATATTAACAATTCTTGACTTGGGCTGTTTTGGATTTGATGGGCTGTGATGTTTAATTGGGTTTACATTATTGAAATGGACCGAATTTGATGAGTAGTATATGAATCAAGTCTTGTGTATGGACATGGACAATGGACCGAGAGAATCACTACAAGTGCACAATATCGGTAATAATGCATATGTTTTACGTCTATTGGTGATGTAAACATTTGTGATGATTTTGGTCTACAAGTGTATTAAACGATTTTGATTGGACAGGGCTTAATGGATATTGGATCAGATTGTTTGAGTTGGTTTAATGATTTTTTATTGGATCTAATTTGTTTGAGATAAGGATATAGATCGGGTCAAGTGGTATTTTGTTCATTGGCAGATTAAAACTTATTAGAAGTTTTGGGCTTTGATTTGGAAAGATTAATTGTTCTCATGAATCAGATATACTCGGGCTGCTATTTGTAATCTAGTTGCTGTGATTTGATGATGACTTATGATGCTGAGATCAGTTCCTAGGTTGATACCTTGGTTTATACATTTTCACGGAGGTTATTATGTCACGGCTTGAATCGATACTTGAACTAAGTTGACCACGGGACACGGTATTTCTTACCTGGATTTGCAGTAAGGTTTTTCGGGTGTGTTTACTTATTTCGTCTTCTTTCATTCTACCCTTCCGCGAAGATGACTTGTTTGGGCATTCTACGAGTGTGATAAAGACTTGGCTATTTAGTTTACGGTTGTTTTTCTCGCTTAACCCACAACGTAACTATCACTTGGTGTCTTACGTAGCTTGAGGATATCGTCAAGAGGTTTTTACATTGGGTACACCTTTTCTTCTTCACACAAGGATTACAAGTTTAAGTAACAAATCTGAGGAATTTCACTTCATGATCAAGTTTGGCATATCGGGTTTACTTCACCATGTTGTCACTGCAATAGCCGATAGAATGCGTGAATGATGTGTTTACCAAAATGTTCACTGGATGGTTGATGATATTGTTGATATTGGATAATGAACCGCTGATGAACCGCTACATTTTCACCGAAACCAAAGTTGTAATAAAACATTCAAACTGACATTGTTTACGGTTTAGTCTTGATTTTGTAAAATCCCGTGAAAGAAACTATTTCTCGGTTTAAATCATAGACTTGTAAAATCCCGTGACAATGGAAACATCCAGGTAAAAGCAAAATGCATTTCCGGATCTATCTCTCGGTTTATTCTTGGTTTTGTAAAATCCCGCGAAAGAAACTATTTCTAGGTTTAAACCATAGAATTGTAAAATCCCGTGATCGTAGATTCATCTTGGAGAATGGGAAAGTGTATTTTTGGATCTTATCTGATCTTTGGTGCTATGATTTCTACTTCGAAGAAAGGTCAAAGGGTGTACTTCATTTAATGGGTGACTGTTTGGATATTCGTCATGGCAGTTTGGTTATTTCAAGGTTTTACGGGGTTATGTGCTTTTTACCATGGTCGGGATGAAAACCATTATCATAGTTCACTTAAAACGTCAAAGGAGGCTAAATTTGAGCTTTTATCTAGAAGATGTGACAAACGGTTATTTCTATTATTTATTTGAGATTGAAGTGAAATATCACGGGCAAGTGTACTTAGTATCTGAAGGTATCGGGGATGGTTGGATGAAGATTCTTCAATATCCTTGTTCGAGCTTATTATCAAAAACGAAGACTTGGAAATCTAGTTATTGTTGGGTGACATTTTCCTTTTCTTTTACCACTTGGGGGAATTGGGCTCTTACCACCACAAAATAGCTATCACTTTAAGGAATTACGTTGTAGTGCTCAGTGTCACATTGAATTGTGGATTTTCAAGAGGTGATGTACGTCTAATACTTGATGGTTGGTTGGATAAAGAGTATAGAGTACTTAGAGATTCATTGGAAGATGAAGTCTCAAGACCGCTTTTGTTACATATGTGCAAGTTTAAGTCACGAGTTGGGATAGTTTTCTTGGGTCAAATTCATCATATGGGTTTTCTTATCGTCACAACAAAGAGCCTACTAAATGATAATGGGGTGATTACAAGTTTTGCCAAGATATGATGAAAAGAGAGAGATTTATGACGTTTGAACACAACAGTTCAAGCCCCTGCACTCCAAAGAAAAGAAAAGTGCACGCCAGGCGGCTTATCTTCAAGAAGAGAAATCTTCTCATTTGTTAGGAATTGGAAATTCCATGTTAAAGTGTCGGTCACCCCAATTATGGTCTACCATATGTTAGCTCATAGACGTGCCGTTATTTACGTTATTTAGTAGTTAATTAGTTAGTTGGTAGCGTAGTTTAGTTTAGTGTAACACATGGAGGGAGAGGACGGTCTTTACCCATCGTATACCGATCCACAGCCAGTCGAGGTTGTGTATCTGAGTATAAATAATCCCTTCCATCCAGAAGTGGTGCTTCTCATAATCTAACCTTTACATTTTGTTAAGCAACTCTCTACCAAGAACACCCGTCTCATCTCTTTTTCTCTCTAAAATGGCTAACATGTATTTCCATCATCCAAGACCACCCGAATCATCAAACACAATAATATTTACGATCTTACAAATGGTATCAAAGCCATGGTTATTGTGCTGTGTTAATTTGTGTGGTTTTCGTATCATGTTTTGAAGCTGTTTTTAACATATTTTTCGGATATGAAATCTTTTTCTTATCCATTATGTTAACTGTTTCTTAACATGTGTCGTATCAAATGGTCAAAATATGTCTTTTGCTTATTCAATGATATACATCCGTGTTTGTGTCATAAATATGTCCGAACTGTTTTTTTATGACATCTTTTGAAACTTTTTGTACCATTCTGAATCAATGGTCAACTTTGTGGTCTAAAACTTGGTCTCAAATATATGGTCACATATGGTCTTTATTCTTGGTCAAAACAGGGTAAAATGGAAGATTTTTTAGTCCATGTTTCTGGGTTGCTATGAATAGGGTCGGAATTTGGTCGGAAAACTCATCGGAAAAAGTCAAATATCCAGCTAGCGACTTGTCTTTACAAGTTAGCGATTTGTAATGAAAATAAAGTAGTGACTTGACTATTGAGTCAAGAGGCGACTTGTCATAAAGCTGTTTAGCGACTTGGAGTGTTAGAAATGACATAGCGACTTGTTATTCATTTTTGGTAGCGACTTGTTATTTAACAAGTAGCGAGTTGTGTGACTAAAAAGATATAGCGACTTGCCAAGTAGCGAGTTACCATGTAGCGAGTTGTGTTTTGAAAATGGTTAGCGACTTGACTCCATAACATCGTAGCGATTTAACTCAGTATGGTAGCGACTTGACAGAAACAGAAAAGTAGAAGAAGAAAAGACTTGACCATGACCACAATACCAAACACCATTTTCTAAAGACTCACTCGACCTCAGTTTTAATCCTTCATTGGTCCAACTTAATCCTATTCAAAACCAAATTTATAATCATCAGCTTCAACCTATACCTCATCTCCGACCAAGAACATATCACAACTTCAACTAAAATACATTAAATCCCATCACCATTGTCCTCATTTAATCAACATCAGTACCTTACCTCTATCAAAACCACGACTCGAACGAAAAAAATTAAAATGAAAAGATCTCAGACTTAGTTAATTCGTGGTTATCAAAGATGCTTCAAGACTTGTTAATGTCTAACCAAGAAATTAAACCATCATCATCGATCCTTTATGAAGTTCTCACTACAGTAAATGTTCGAAACATATATGTGAATAAGACTTATAACATTTGTGTTATAATCCCTTCAAGTTTCGTTCTAAGACCAAAACACAAAATAAAATCACATACACACCTACCTTCGACCCCTTGAGGATCTTGACGCCTTTATCTTGCTTCCTTGATTTTGCTTGAGCTGAAAATTAATATAGAGGAGCGTACGAGTGGTTTTGTTTTTGTGGGTTTTGATTAGAAGGATTTGTGTAATCAATTTTCTTGGAGACAAAATGCTATTGAGATGATGAGATGAGATATTTTGTTGTGTTTGATTGAAGAGGTGTGACTTTCCTGGTTGATCTAGATCTGAGTTTGGAGGAAGGAGCGTTTAGGTGGGAAAGTGAGAAGAGGTAGGCGGATTTTAGAGGATTGTGTTTAGGGTTAGTGTATAATGTGCTAATATTTAGGGTTTGATGGGATTTATATCCGGATGGACATATCTTGGAATGGATCGGGTTCTATGGCTGATGAAATGGGCCGCACGGATTTTCTTCTTTTTGATTGGGGCGCTCATGTCCTATTGTATCAAATGGATTGAGTTGTGTTATTGGATGAGCTGATGGATCACATTTAGCGGGGCTAATGTCACAAAGCATAATTGGTATATCAAAACTATTTTCCGAATTTTTATATATTCAATTTGCTTGATGATATTTGATATGATTGGTATATTTGGTATTACTAAATTTCACGGAGGATACAAATTCACGGCTTGTGCGAAAAAATAAAAAATGTCTACGGGATCATTCATATATCATTTGAACGAACTAAGGGAACATTTTAAGATCACCAATGAATAATATTCTTATGAATAATATTGGACCGGCTATTTTAAGTTTGTTTCATGGGCTGAGTCTGTGTGGACAAATTCTTATGAGACATTATTTTTGAATATTTGAGTTGATCTCAACCTACCTCAAGTTTGATGGGCTTCATGATTATAATTGTGTGATATTGGGTGATAATGTAGATCGTTTATTGACCTGGGTTTTGGATCCAACTGCTTTGTGATGGATATGAATCGGGTCTCAAGTGATATTTTATTCATGGGTCAATTACACTTATTAGGATATTTGAGCTTCAATTTGAGATAAATAGTTAATCTTATGAATCCGAATATTCTTGGGCTGACCGATTCGATGGTGCTTTTGATTAGAGATTTATCGATGAGATTTGATGATGTGACTTATTGTGCTATGAAGGGTGATACTTTGATATATACATTTTCACGAAAAATATTTTGTCACGGCTTGAATTGTTATTGGAACTAGGTTGACTACGGGGTTGTTTAGACGGTATTTCTTATTTGGATTTGAAGTGAGGTTTCTCCGGGCGCGTTTACTTATTTCTTCTTCTTTCTTTCTACCTTTCCGTGAAGATGACTTGTTTGGGCATATAAAGAAAGTGATAAAGACTTGGCTATTTAGTTACGTTTGTGATTCTTTCTCGCTTAACCCACAACGTAGCTATCACTTCGGTGTCTCACTAAGTTGAGAATGTCAAAAGGTTTTGTACATTGGGTACACCGTTTCTTCTTCACAATGATTAGTACAAGTTTAAGTAACAAATATGGGGAATTTTACTTCATGATCAAGTTTTGTATATCGGTTTATTTCACTCAGAGGTCACAACCTTAGTCAATGTGAATGCGAATGATGTGTTTACCAAAGTGGTTATTGGATGATTGATAATATTGTTGATGTTGGATAATGAACAGTTGATGAACCGCTGCATGTTCCTCTAAAAACAGATATTCACTTAAACCAAAGTTGTCATAACACATTCAAGCTGACATTGTTTACGGTTTTGTCTTGATTTTGTAAAATCCGCGAAGAACCTATTTCTGGTTTTAAATCATAGACTTGTAAAATCCCGTGACAATGGAAACATCCTAGTAATTATAAAGTGCATTTCCGGATCTATCTTACGGTTTATTCCTGGTTTTGTAAAATCCCATGAAAGAATCTATTTCTTGGTTTAAACCATGGAATTGTAAAATTCCGTAATGATGGAACCATCCCGAGAAAGGAAAGTGTAATTTCGATCTTATCGATGTTGGTGCACGGTTTTAGCTTCAAAGAAGGTATAAAAGGGTGTACTTCATGAATGGGTGTGCTTTGGGTTGTCTTCATGGCGCTTTGGTTATTAAGGTTTTACGGGTTATGTGCTTTCAATCATGGTCGGGATGAAAACCATTATCATAGTTCACCCAAAACGTCAAAGGAGGCTAGATTTGAGCTTTTAACAAGAAGATGTGACAACGGGGTTAATTCACTATTATTTATTTGAGGTTGAAGTGAAATATCACGGGCGAGTGTACTTAGTATCTGAAGGTATCGGGGATGGTTCGATGAAGATTCTTCATGATCCTTGTTCAAGCTTATTATCAAAAAAGGAAGACATGGAAATCTAGTTATTGTTGGGTGACTTTTACCTTTTCTTTTACCACTTGGGGGAATTGGCTCTTATCATCTCAAGATAACTATCATTTTAAGGAGTTACGTTGTATTGCTCAGACCAAAGGGCCTCTGGTCTAGCGGTACGGAGGTTTTACCCTCCTAGGCAAGGTCTCAAGTTCGAGTCTTGTCTAGGCGATGAGGGTTTCCACCGCATGCGAAAGGGAAGGGTGTCATTTCTTCGGGTTTGGACCCAACCTGTGTTGGCTCACGCCTTCTGGGAGAGGAGCCATGTAGCCACAATTGCTGTTCAAAAAAAATGTTGTAGTGCTCAGTGTCACATTCAATTGTGGATTTTCAAGAGGTGATGTACGTCTTATACTTGATGGTTGGGTGGTTGAAGGATAGAGTACTTAGAGAGTACTTAGAGATGCTAATGGATCGGCACGCTCTTTGTTACATATGTGCAAGTCAACGAGTTCGGGTTAGTTTACCGTGGTCAAATTCATCATATTGGATTTTCTCCATCACCGTCACAACAAAGAGCATACTGAATGATAATGGGGTGATTACATGTTTTGCCAAGAGATGATGAAAAGAGAGATAATGACGCCTGCTCACATTAGTTCAGCCTCGACTTCAACATTATGACGTTTGAACACAAATTCCGCTTCCTCGTTTCTAAAGAAAGAAAAGTATGCGTTTCATCGCTTTATCTCCGAAGAAGAGAAATCTTCTTATGACGTTTGAACACAAACAGTTCAAGCCTCATTCTAAAGAAAAGGAAAGGGTATGCCAAAGGCGCTTTATCTTCGAAGAAGAGAAATCTTCTTAATATGACCATTCTCATCTACATGCTTCATGCTTTTTCCATGCCATCCATCAAGTGAACCGGACTATCGATAATTGTTCTTTTATTCCACTTGCTCAATTATACCGACGACGACATCATATGCAACCTTTGGAGGGAGAAGTGTGAAAAGACTACATTTTGATGATGTCACTTATTCAATCAAGAATGGCATTTCCGTATGCAATTCTTGAGGGGGAGAAAAAGTGTGAATTTACTGCATGGTTGATTGATATTAGAGAATAAATGGTCAAACGACTCCAAACTCATGTAAGAACCGAGCTTCTTCTTATCGGGTCATTTCTACATGGAGTTTCTTCTAAGAGCCGTTGGTTGACATCTTCACACGGGCTGATTTGATTAATGACAAAGTGCTTCTAGTTGCTTTGGGATTTCTTTGATGAACATCTTTCTGTTCTTGTTTGATTGGGAGGGATCTTAGTTAAGGAGATTTTATTTATGTAAGTTAACGGGGAATGCATTTGGTGAGTTGAAGATGTTAACTTTCTGATCCCCAAACGGACAATCTTGACGAAGGTCGAGTCTACAGCCGGTTCTACATTTTCTGCTACATTTTAGAAGACTAAAGACGAGTTACATTTGATTATCTAAAGACTTCTTCTTAATTTGGGCATTTATCAAACAGATTGTTGGTTTAGGGGAGGGCACTAATTGGGGGAGAGTGAAATGTCGAATTTAATCCCCAATTATACTTGCTCACATTCTTCAGCAAGTTGATTCTCACAAATATTAAAAGTGTTCTTCTCAAAAAGATTTCAAGTATTTGGTCTTATAATATGTTGCTGATTCTGAAGTGTCAAACCAAAGAAGGGAAGGAGACACATCTAAACACAAAGGGTAAACTTGATGAACTTAATTCCTCTAAGTGATTGAAGATATCCCGGGAAGACAAATGTCATGACAAAGAGAAACTCAAGGTTTTACTCATCAAGGCTTTTGTGTTATTATTCCAACTACGTAAGTGATGTACGAGAAAGTTTCTGAAGATAAAAGAGGTACACAAGTATGACATATTCAGGGAGATAAATGTATAACATGAGGAGGTTTAATAGCTTATTCTTTCTGGGAAATGTGTACTTCCTGTTCTTGACATACACGATCATCAAGGAAGAAAGCCATTGTTTACCACAAACATTGGGAGGTGTTTTCATTCCGGCATGATGTATTCGGAGAGCTCTTGAGCATTATACAAAGAGACCGCATCAATTCATCTACTTGGGGAATTGTCCTCTTGACATCTTTGGAATGGATCGCTAGACTTGAGTTATGAAATTTGAGAAGATTATTTGAGTGGGATGATACGCTGTCGTTTTGTTGATGATATAACCCAACGAAGAATCTCGACTATCGTTATTAAAAGGAGCGCCGGATTTATGATAATGGTGTGCTTCTCGGCAACTGGCTAAGGCAAGCTTGAAATAGAGCTTCGAATCTACTCATCTAATGGATTTTCGGTTTGGGGAACGCCAAAGTCTCTCTTTCTCAAAGGCTCATGTTCTATCTTCTATTCTGAGCCTCGTGAAGCTTTGGTGGTGGAAGTTTAAGAGATGGCAATTAATCTTCTCTATGACGTCTTTTCGATATCCTTATCCCGGTACTCGTATCATCATCTTCTTAAATTATATCATCTACTCTATCTTTGTAAATATTTAAAAAAAAACAAAATAGAAAAATATAAAACCAACAAAAATCCATAAAAAAACAGAAAAATTGAAAATACCAAAAATATTGTTATTCAAGACATTTTCCTCGTATATAACATTCATGGTTTTAGAAATGTCATTCAATAATGTAGACCATAGATGAAGTTTGAGGAGAGGTGTAAATATTCTTTTCCATAACATGTTTAAAACTATGGCTTACGTTATTTCAAAGCTGTAACCTTCGCTCCAAAATATGGCTTGCGTTACTTCTTGATCAGAACCGTGCTTAAACCATGGTTTGCTATTATTTCTGATAGCAACCCGCTCTTCAAGAAAGGAAAGTGTTGTGCTAAACCAATTTTCTAAATATTTTGTGCAGTTATCCTAAAACTATTCAAGGAAAGTATGTCGAAGGACTGCCGAGCTTTTACTCAAATATTTTTCCTTCTAAAATTCTTGAAAAAATATTTGTTTTAACAAAAAAATGGAAAATGAGTTGCTTAAAATCAATCAGAATCAGAATTGTCATAAATTTGCAAAACCCAATCAATGACTTCAGCTTATTTAAAACTTTTCATTGAAAAGGTCATTGATTGATGGGGAGAATGTTTTTCAAATTTACATCATCTAACGGGCATTCTTAATTATCCTATGTGCTTAACTAAAAATGATATTGGCCTATGTCGAAGGACAAGGAATTTAGGATATGATTGTTAGGTTTAGATGATTAAAGTTTGATGGACACATAATCCCATGCCTTTGTATGATTTGATTGATATGTTGGATTGACCTTAATTAGTCGATTGTTGTTTGGGTGATGTCGACCACCATATATGACAGTGTGTGTTCAACTAACGATGCGTATATTGGTATAAAAGAATGTTCCCAACTGGATCCCACAAAATGATGATGATTGGTCAAAGAAAGGAAACTATATCTTTGGTCAACAAAGAAACGAGCTTAATCTGGATCTCTCTATGCATAGTTGGGACGATAGATGCAACTTCGGAAGTCTCACCGCTGCCAGATGGTTTTCTTCAAACCTCCGGAACAACAATAAAAGCAAACAACCACCTAACGTATCTTTGTGCGGGATAATTAGATGATACCATTTTCAAACAATTTTGAATAATATTGTTTTTGAAAAATGGAAAAATATTGGTTTTGAAAATAAATTGAATTAATATTGAAAATCAATCAACTTCATTTTATCAATACTATAAGTCACTCAATCATCGACTACGGTCATCGATTGAGGGGGAGAGTGATTTAAATAAAATATTTTCAAACGATATTTCATCTATCAAGTCCGGCTTGTACGAATTAAAGTGGTGATCTAAAGATTTAATGTTATGTCATGGTATGATTTTCTTTAAAACTCAAAGATCTTTCAAAATGAAATTTTTTTCTGTTCTTGTTTGATTGTGAAATTGTTTTATTTTACTTAAAGATCTCTTAAAACTATCATACCTGACACTAACAATCTTTAATGTATTTAATTGGTCTATATCAGTCATTTTTCAAAATTAAAACTTTCCACGACTTTCCCCAAATTTTTCTAAAAGATTTAAATCAATTGGGATCACAAATCTCAAATGGTTTGATATTTTTGATCGGGGGAGAGATCGTGATTTAAATCTCATAACGGTTTTAAAGGGTGATTGTTTCAAAAGCACTCCTTATTTCATGTGCCAAACGATTTCAAATACATGATGCACATGATTGAGGAGGAGCATTTAACCAAAAACTAGAAGAGTATTTAAACAAGGCCACGTATTCTCCCAAGTTTTCCAAACCTTATTAAATCACTTGGGATCCAAAATCTCAAAGGGTTTGATATTTTTGATCGGGGGAGAATTTGGGATTTAATATGAAATTTGATACAAGATGATCGTTTTGATTCTAAGTGCAAGTTCTCTCTAATATGTGCCAAACTCTTTCGTATATCGATGCACATATTGAGGGGGAGCGAATGGTTTCTATTGGCAATCGTGAAAAGTACTTCAAAACCTCTTGCCTCTATGTGATAAAATGATTTCAAATATCCTACGACATATTAAGGGGAGAATTTACCAAAGAAAATCAAATGGTTTTTCTACTGGAAATTGTGATCAAGAATTTATTTCAAAAGAACTCTTGCCACCATGTGCTAAACAATTTATAAAATCATATGCACATGTTGAGGGGGAGCATTTCTAAAAGATCAAAAAAATTAAGGTACAAAATGCTTTGATATTATATCACAAGTACCTTGATTGGTTTTTCAAATGATTTTTCAATTGGTTTCGAGAAGGAAAGAACTATACCAAAAGACCGACCAATTTACTTTATGCATGGTGTTATAAGGATGGTTAGGTTAGGGCATTCGTTCTATCGATCCCGCCAGAGCCGGAGGAATCTACCCAGGACAATCCACTCAGATAGTGTAGAAGTCTTTAGGTATGATGAAAAAGGAAACGAGATATGGGAAGAGTGTGGGTGAGATAGAGCTAGAACTTGAATAAACCCAACAAGGTTCTAGTAATGAAGTCTCGGTAAGCACCGAAGGGGTTGAGAATGAAAAGAACTGAATGTGAAAAAGGGTGAAAAGAAATAGCTCCAATAATTCAACCTAGGCGTGAGAACGAGTTCAATCTATATGCTACCGTTACCAAGGTAACAACCGGTATTGAAGACAAGGCGTCATGGACCCGATGATGCACTGCACTAAAACTTCCCAAGCTACTCAAGTTCCTCTTAAAAGGGCTTGTTTCATTCTCACTGGGAACCGACATTATCTATCGACTTTCTCTTAGAGATTGTTGATATTGAAGAAGGAGACCCTCTCCCTAGTCTCCGGCATAGGAACCAAATGTGCACAATTGAGTCTAGAACTAAGAGATCATCCACAATATCTCATTATGACACAAAATTAATGAAGAACTTGCTGTTTCACATAATGTGGAAAGTAAGTATATCTTGAGAGTCCTACGAATTATCCTTGTGGTATTGCCAGAACATCCGAGTGATATGTAAATATTCACGATGAAGATGGAAATCCTTGTAGAGCAACATCAAGCAAGCTCTTGGTGGGTGACATGTGAGATCTTTTCTAAAGATCAAGCTTGTGACAACTGGATAGAACGATAATATCTACCTTAATCAACCTTGGTCCTGAAATGAATTGACTAATACTTTTGGAAAACCGCTCGATGTGCAAATCTTCTTTTCTCTAACACATCGAATGTGTATTCATGTTTTCAAACACAAAAAGTATCTCAGATTGAAAAAATACTTTTGGAAAAACCGTTCGATGTACGAATCTCTTCTTTTCTCTAGCACATCAAATTTGTACTCTTTTCAAATACAAAAAGTATTTTTGATTGAAAATTGATCTTTCTCATAAAACCTTCGTCGTATTGCAAAACTCTTTCTTCAAGCAATACGCGATCATTTTTCAAATCAATTTTATCACCGCGAATCTCATTTATTGGTTCACTCACTGTGTTGTCTTTGAGACGTTCGGTTTGAGAAGCGGCTAGAGTTGCAAGGAAACCCTGTCAAGGAGATTCTTCGAATTATACATGATCTGGCGGTAAGATTTATACCGATCAACGGGGAACCGTGGGCCGTGTACAACAATTCAACGAAAGTGATCAAAGACGTTTTCATGTGTTTTATTGCTAACTGTTTACGGTACATTTTGATCTGGTATTCGACGTAATTGAGGAGTCAATCAAAGCCGCATGTGCTCACAACATTCACTTAATTAAAATCATGGACTGCATATCTACGGAACCGCCCGATATTTTCATAGATGCTTCTCGCTACTGCTGCAAATATCATGAACCAAAAAGCCCGCTACTCGATGAAAAGATGTCATGATCCAGTGTGTGAGCATAAGGTCCCAAAGTCACAACTTCACATGATGGCACAATAAAGGGTGATCCAGAGATTTACGCGGCCGATGATCTCAAAGAAATCTTGAAGATCATCAAAGATGTAGATAAAGGCCTCCAAAAGTACAAACCAATGGATTTTGAAGAATCGCTACTAAAGCACAAAAGATTGCGGAACTTGAAGAATAGAAGTCTCACGAACTTAACTAAATACAAAGATAGAATGCTAGGATGCAAAATGTATTTCATGGGGTGACCTCCCTTGGGGGAGATTATTAGCATATAGGCTCAGATGGTTGGCTATTTGGCGTTATTTAGTAGTTAAGTTAATTAGTTAGGGTAGCATAGTTTAGTTTAGTGTAACACCATGGAGGGGGCGGGACTTTACCCATCTGATACCCGATCCACAGCCGAGGTTGTATTCAGAGTATAAATACCCCTTCCATCCTTGGAAGGGGTGGTGCTTCTCATAATCTAACCATTACATTTTGTTAAGCAACTCTCTACCAAGAACACCCATCTCATCTCTTTCTCTCTCTAAAATGGCTAACATGTATTTCCATCATCCAAGACCACCCGAATCATCAAACACAATAATATTTACGATCTTACATCATTAATGACCATTCTCATCATAATGCTTCATGCTTTTTCCAAGCGCTTCAGTCATCAAGTGAACCAGACTACCGTTGGTTGTTTTTTCATTCCACTTGCTCAATCATAATGACGATGGCGACATCATGTGCTAAATTTTGCGGGGAAGAAGTGTGAATAGAATACTTTTGGATGATATTCACTTACTTAATCAAGAATGGCATCTCCGTATGCAATTCTAGAGGGGGAGAAGAAGTGTGAATTTTTTGCATGGTTGATTGTTATCTAAGAATAAATGGTCAAACAGCTCCTAACTCATGTAAGAACCGAGCTTCTTCTTATCGGATCATCTTCACTTGGAGTTTTCTTCTAAGAGCCGTTGGTTGAAATCTTCACATGGGCTGATATGATTACATGACAAATTGCTTCTAGTTGTTGAGCTGATTTCTTTGATGAACATATTTCTGTTCTTGTTTGATTGGGAGGGATTTTTGTTAAGGAGATTTGCTACATTTAAGGTAATTGGAACACATTTGGTGAGATGAAGATGTTAACTTTCTATTCCCCAAATGAACAATCTTGAAGAAGGTCGAGTCTACAGTCTTATCTACATTTTCTGATGCATGTTAGAAGACTAAATATGAGCTAAGTGCTTAACGCTCTAAAGACATCTCTTCTTTTAACGGGCATTTATCAAACAATTGTTCTGCTTTTGGGAGAGCACTAATCGGGAGGGTGAATGTCCCATAATCCCCAATTAGAATTGCTCACATCGTACTTCAGAAGTTTATTCTCACAAAGACTTCGCTAATCTTCTCAAAAGATTTCTAGTACATTTTACATAATGTGTTTGCACTCAAGTGTCAAACCACAATAGTGGAAGGAGACACACATCTAAAAGCAAAACGAGTATACATCCTGACTAACTTAATTCTTCTAAGTGATGAAGATATCCCGAAGATAAATGTCATGACCGATAGAAACTCAGTTGTTTGGACTCGTGGCTTCTAGTGTTCTAATTCCAACTATGTGTGGGAAGAGATTGAAGATTTAGTTTCGGGATAAAAGAGTACACAAGTATGACATATCAGTGGAGATAAAATGTGTAACATGATGGAGGTGTTATCGGGCTATTCTCTCTTTAGGAATGTGTGTACTTCGTTCTTCAGCCTTTCTATACACCATCATCGGGAAGAAAAAATGTGAACATTGGGAGGTGTTTTCTCCCCTCATGACGCGTATTCTGAGCCTGGGTATCGTGGGTACTTTCCTTCTTGAGCTTCATACACGTATGAAGAAAAATTTGAACATGGGGAGGTGTTTTCATTCCCCCATGATGATTCAGAGAGTTCTTGAGCATTATACAAAGAGACTGGGCAAAGATCAATTCAACTACTTGATGGAATTGCCTTGACAACTTTGGTATGGATCGCTTCGTGACTTCAAGTAATATGAAATCTTGAGAAGATTATTTATGAGCGGGATGATAATGCTGTCGCTCTTGATGATATAACCCCATCTTGAGAACCCACTCCATCTTCAAAAAGCCATTAAACCTCGATGATATGGTGTGCTTCTTATTCATCTGGCTATGGGAAGTTTGAAAAGAAGCTTCGATTCTCGCTTCATCTAATGGATTGTCTGGGGGAAGCCCAAAGTCTCTCTTTCTCAAAGGCTCATGTTCTATCTTCACTCGAGCCTTGGAAGCTTTGGTGGTGGAAGTTTAAGAGATGACTAATTCTATCTTCACGACGGTCGCCGACATCCTTATCTCTGCATCAGATCATCATCTTCTTAAACTATATCATCTACTCTATCTTTGTAAATATTTATCGAAAACCAAATACAAAAATATAAAACCAACAAAAGAAAATAGAAAATATAAACCATAAAATTATAAAATTTGAAAATACCAAAATATTGTTTTCAAAGACATGTCTCTGGTATCGATAACATCCATGGCCTTAGAAATGTCATTCAATAAATTACGCCGACCATAGATGAAGTTCGAGCATATGTAAATATTCTTTTCCAAAACATGCTCTCAAAATATGCTACGCTATTTCGCATCTGAACCCGGCTAAACTAGGCTTCATGGGTTACTTCAGATCGTGACCCACGCTAAACTATGGTTTACATAAACAAGAACCCGCTTTTCAAAAGGAAAGTGCTACGCTAAAGGATTTTCAAAAATTTTCTAGCACTTATTCTAAACAAATGAGGGAGTATGTCGAAGGACTGCTGCCTCTCCAAATATTTTTCCTTCTAAAATTCTTCGAAAAATATTTGTTTTAACAAAATTGGTAAAATGAGCTGTTTGAAAAACAATTCAAGACTTTATCAAATCTATAAAATTGAAAACTTAATCAATGACTTCGCCAGAACCGTCAAAATAAGTCATTGATTGAGGGGGAGAATGTTTTTCAAATTTATATCATCTAACGGACTTATCTAATTATCTCCACGTAAGGCTTAACTAAAATGATATTTGCCTATGTCAAGGACTAGGAATTTAGGATACTACTGGTTGTGATTAGATGATTGTGAGTTTGATGAACACATAAATCCCATGCCTTATATGAACCTCATTGATTTGTTGGATTTACCTTATTAGTCGATTGTTATTTTGGACAATGCATCACCATATATCTGTATATGTTCACTAACTTATGTGTATATTGGTATATAAGAATGTTCCATCCTGATCCCACAATAGAAGATGATTGGATGCCTAAAGGAAAGGGTAACTATATCTTGGGCCGACATATGAAGAAACGGAGCTAATTGGACTTATATGAGAGTTGGCATGAAAAATGCAACATAAGAGTCTCACTCTATCAATAGAGGGTTTTCATCATCAAATGAAGAAACGGCTTAATTTTGACCTTTAGTCAGTATGAAAAATGCAACATAAGAAGTCTCACCGCTTAGCGATGGTTTTCTTCCAAACCTCCAAAGAACAACAAGCAAAAAGCTACCAACCACTCACCTTCTTGTGCGTGATAATGTAATGATACCATTTTCAAACAATTTTTGAATAATATTGTTTTGAAAAATGGAAAATATCGTTTTGAAAAATAAATGGAATTAATTTTAAAACTCACCCGGACTTCATTTTATCAAACTTAAGTCACTCAATCATCGACTACTTGGCCATCGTATCGAGGGGAGAGTGATTTTAAATAAATTATTTTCAAACGATATTTCATTCATCAAGTCCGCTTGTAATGTAATAAAGTGGTATCAAAGATTTAATGTTATGTCATGGTATGATTTTCTTAATAACTCAAAGATCTTTCAAAATGAAATTTTTTCTTATTCTTGTTTGATTCTCAAATTGTTTTATTTTACTTAAGGATTCTTTAAAACTATCATACGTGACACTAACAATCTTTAATGTCTATAATTGGTCCTTATCCGTCATTTTTCAAAAATTACATCTTGCCACGTCTTTCCCTTAAAATTCTCTAAATGATTTAAATCAATTGGGATCACAAATATCAAAAGGTTTGAAATTTTTGATCGGGGGTGTTGGGATTTAGTAAATCCAGTACTTAAAGTGCCGGTCACCTCAAGTATGTATACTCGTTAGAAAGCTCGTAGTCTTAGTAATGTTAGTATTTAGTTTACATTGTAACACCGAGTGACTGGACGGGCTTTACCCACTGATACCGGATCCACGCCTAATAGAGGCTCTAAGCTTGTACTTATAAATACCCCTTTGCCTTCCAAGGCAAAGGGTTGGAGCATTTCATAATACATTTTTCTTTGTCTCTCTAAAGTTCCCATCCTCTCCACTTTCTCTAAACCATTAACCTAACGCCAATACTTATTTGTAATCAAACCAAGATCCTACAAATGGTATCAAGAGCCATGGTTTTATCATCCATCTCTCATGTTCTTGGTTTGATAGTTATTCTCAAGGTTTGGTTTATGTAAAAGGTTGTCCTCGTGCATAACCTGGTTGGTATCCTTAAAGCTTTAAATTTTTCACTTTTAAATTCAAGATTCTTAAGGGTTAAGGTTTATTGAGTGTTAAACTTTCGCTTTTGCAAAAGGCTCAAACTTTATAAGTTTTTCTTGGTTTTTTAAGCGTGTTTGGATACGAGTGTACGAACCTACGCGTAAGAGAGATTCGTTGTTTTGATCATCAAGCTTTGTTGTTTTGGTGTTTTTAAGATTGTTTCATCATCTTAATCTGGTTTTCTAAACGGTTTTGATCAAAAATCGTGGTTTTAAAAAATTTGTACTTTCTACGCGATAACAAACCTTAATCCTACGCCGTAAGGTGTTTTTCACTTGATCTTCATTTCGGGTTACTGTTCTTCTTGCTTGGATAAGCCCGGAAAACACTTCGACTTTGATATCTGACCGCGGAAGTGTAAGAGATTTTGTGGGGTAAAATCCCCTCTATTAATAAGCATTAAACTTACGCCAGAAACTTTATGCATGCTTTTTCTACGCATAAGCTTCGTCTTACGCAAGGGAAACTTACGCGATAAGGTCCTTACGCCTAATCTTTGGTTTACGCGATAAAATTAAGCCTTTACTCTAAAACTCTACGCCGTAGTTTTGACTACGCTAAACTTTGCTCACGCGTAAGCCCCGGTTCACGCGTAAGTTTGTGTCTACGCAGAAGCTTCATCCACGCATAAGGTCCTACACTTAAGTTTGTCGCCTGCTAAGCCTTCATCTACGATAAGCCAACCCTACGCTTTGTTTCTTTGTTGTTCACGCCTTTTGCGTATAAGTTTTGCTTTATCTTGATTTTGTAAAATCCCGTGAAATAAATCTATTTCCGGCGAAGTCGATTTGTAAATCCCGTAGAATTTAAACATGTCTTCCATCTGCTGATGATGTGAAAGCCGCAGGATCTGATACTGGTCCTCCCATGCTTGATAACTGACATGAGTCTTGGTCACAAAGAATCAGTCAGACCGCTAGGAAAGGGATAGCCAAGTTAACATCCTTAAGTCTATTGATGAAGGACCGTATCGTCAGAGACTACTAGAGACATGATTGATAACGGCAGATAGAACAATAGTTTATGGAATGGATGACAAGTTACATATGATTGTTCGTTTATGAGGAAAAAGAGATTTGATGCCGATGTAGCTTCAAACATCATTCTTCAAGGTCTTCCAAAAGATATCTACAAGCTTATCAATCACAACAACGTAAGCCAAGGCAGCTTGGGATAATGTCAAGATGCTACTCTCTGCTCTCAATGACCATCGAAATGAGAATCACACCAGATGATGAATTCGAGACTTTAAGATGAAACCTGAAGAAAGTGTCTATGAATATTACGTGAGATTCCACAAGCTGGTGAATGATATGATGAATATCAAGATGACTATGCCAAACATTCAACTCTCAAATTGTAAACAACATGAATCCCGAATGGAACAAAAGTTTCGTCACTTCAGCAATGTAGCCTCTTCTTAATGAGAAACATGCTATGTTTGAAAAGGATTCTTGAACAGCTCAAATCTCAACCAGAGGAAACAAGCTCAACAAATGATACAACGCATTCTTCACCAAAGCATCACACGTCATACCTTCATCGAAATGATAATCACAAGCCCGTTTTGATTGGGATATAAGCAACCTAATTACGATGCGCTCATGGAGCACTTTATCAATCCGTGGCTCTTATGGTCAAGAAAACCTGATCTCACCCCTCACAAACAACTATCTCTAACCGTGCATCCAATCGTCAAAATCATGCCACTGTGAGAGACGGAAAGATTGTGGTTGAAAATGTGCAAGTAAGACAGAATGCTTATCCTCCACACAATGAACAAAGTAATATAGGTTATGGGAATGCCGTGTTGGTGGTGGATATGTTGGTAATCGAATCATGGAAGGAATATAGTTCGGTCAATTAAAACCAATCAAGTGCTACAACCGTGCGTGGAGAAGGGCACATTGCTAGAACTCAACAGTATCTCAACCAAAACGCCTCAAACGCGATAATACTTGGGACAACAAGATGTTGCTGGCGAGCCACGTGATAATGGTGCAATGTTGAATGAAGAAGAGCTGTCTTTTTGACTAATGGGAATGCCAAAACATACGATGCGATGTGGACGAACAACGGAAGGCATGGTGTTGCTCAAAACAATCCCAACGCCTTCAAGTTGCGACCGTGATGCATTTGACTCGGACGTTGATGACGAACCATATGCACAAACTATCTTCATGGCTAATATCACTCCAATGAACTCTTCACCTCAACGAGCCAGTCCATCCAAGGACTCCATCATTAAAGAGGTACTCAAACTATATGATGTGGTTGATGAGCAAAAGATTCACCATGAAGTACAACCCATCAAGTCATTGAGTCAGATATTGAAAATATGGGTAATAACAATGTTATCCCATATGAACAATATGTGAAACAAGATGACAATATTATTCTACCTATTGTTGAAACTTTTGCAATTAACAATGAATGCATGCCCGATGAATACACTCGCATTTGTCTCGATGATTCGCTGACCACCTAACTCAATACCTATAAGGAACAAGTTGCTATTTATGAACAAAGTGTAAGTTTGAGTTAACTACTCGTGAAGCAGGATATGGATAACCAAATGCGTATAATTATTAGAAAAAGTAATTTTAGAGAAGAAGTATTAAAACAAGAGTTAAACTCCTTACAAGAAAAGCTTTCTAAAACCGCTAAGCAAAAACAAGAACTTCAAGAAAATGTGAAAATGCTTAAGCAAGAATTCAATGCTAAGGAATCAAAACTTTGAATGATTTTTCCAATCTAAAAACTTTGAAAAATAAACTTGAGAATAAGTTGTACATACAAGGGAATACCATTCAGACTGCTCACATGATCACTAAGCATAGAGTCTTAAGCGATAAGCATAGCTGCCCCTTGTTAAGGAACCTAGTCCAACAAAGTTATTAAAAGGCTAGAGCTGCTCATAAGGTACTTTATTATGATGGTAATGAAATCCTTAAACCTAGGCGTAAACCTAGTTGCGCTAAGTGTACTGAGGAAGATAAGAAATCGTGTGAAGTCACTAGGAGAAAATGAACAAGAAGCTAGAAAATCCCGAGGTAAAAAGAATAACAAAACGTTCAAACCTCATGATTACACTAAGGAAAACTGGATCTCCTTAAACATGTTTAAGCCTCGTGACACTTCTAACTCCGAACAAGTATTCGGAAAAAGGATATGGATATGCAAAAGTGAGAATATTGTTGAAATGAATTCTTGTAGGAAATTGCCAAAAGCAACCTGTATCCTCCCAATACACCAATGCACCTAGTTCCTAGATCTATTGCCACTAATACAGAGACCTTAAATCACCTATATGTTGTTTATCGGCTTGTTTGTTGATTTTGAGAAAATGTAAAAGAGAATCACACCTACAGGATAATCCAGGGAAAGGGCTTTTGAGCAAACCAAAGAATGTTATTTAACCGAGGTCATGACTTTCTTTAAACAATTAAAAGGTCAATTTGAGAGTCTTAAAATTGGAATAAACACTGTTATTAAAGAAATGGAAAAGGAATTTGATGCAATGATTGTCGAGGTCAATGATTATGAACGAGAACTTAAATATAATGAAATTGAAAGGAAGAATCTGCATATATTAAATGAGAACTTGATTTCTCAATGTGTTGCTCAAGATTTGTTTTACATTGCTACGCCAATTCTTCTATTATCTGATCTCATTTTCATGAATTAATTATTGCTTTGAAAGTTTCCCATGATCGTGTAATTGAGCTTGAAACAACAAATTCAAAATTGCATGAGAAATCGAACAGATGATCATGATAACTGTTAAACATTTTTCAAAATTAGAAATTGAACATCTTGCTTTGCAATTAAAATATCAACATCTCAAAGAAAATGTTAAAACCTCAAATATCAAGACATCCTCGATGTTCCCGAGTTTGATGCTTTTGAAATTAGCAATCGTGATGAACAAATTCGAGCTCATTATAACACGATCAAAAGATTGAAAGCCCAAATCTCTCAATTAAAGGGTGAAAAGACCAATGTGATTGGCTCCCAAATGCCTCCTCCTTTAGATTCTAGAATTCTCAAACGCTTTCACCTTCAAAACTTAGTAAATACACTTCAAAAGGAAAACGAGAGCTTTCTAGAAGAAAATGAAAAGGTTAAACGTCATTTCAATGAGTTATTTGAATCAATAAAGGTCACTCGTAATAAAAACAACGAACAAATAGCTTCATTGCAAAAGGAAATGAAATCCAAGAGCTGGGAAAATGGCAATGACCAATGGGGAGTATGATGGATCAAAGGTACCTGTTTGTAATAAATATGATTTGTCTGTGAAATATGTTCCTCCTCATCTAAGGAACAATAAACTTGCTATTCAAACATATTTCTCATCCCTTAAGGATTGTCTAGAATGTCTCCGTGAGATTGTTGAAGAGGATAAGTTATAGAAACCACTTGATAATGCAATTGGGCATGCATGCTTATATGCCAAACGATCTCAAGAAATTCTAGAATGCCTAATCACAATATGCCCTAAGTCCTTAGGTGAGAGAGTTAATCCTTTGATTCCGGGTTCTATGCCTAGTGCCAAGTATGATATCCATTCGATGCCCAATGTTTTGAATGTGAACCGGTATACCTTCAAGTAGGTCCATTCCGGGACTGTTAGTGTTAAGAAAGTGAACCTTAGTGTGCCCTGCATGTAGTTTAGATCCCACACATCTAAACAGAGATGCAAAGAGTAGCAAAACCAACTAATGTTCCCATTCCTTCTACAGAGTAATCATGACATTAAAGCGAAGCAGTCAAAGTCTCAAGACAATACAAGGAATGATAGGACCTCGCAAGCTAGAAATGTGCATTGGAAGAGAGTAGAAGACCAACCTAGGAACTTTAAGCTTGAGTCAAATAAAACGAATCGTGTTGATTTTAGTATTAGCCATAGGCGCATCGTAATTAATTCAATTCTTTCGATACTATTTGCAAACCTTGTATTGATGTCCGCTTGAATTGCTCTGTTTCTAATCATGAATGTGGTGTGAAAGCTTTGTCTAATGTGTCAAATCTCCGCAACATTGTTAATGCAAAATATCATGCTAAGAAGGCGAAAAGGCAAAGGCGAAAGAAAGTTGGAAAACAGTGGAAGTCCACAGGAAGAACATTTAGTAAGATAGGTTATCAATGGATACCTATTGGCCATAAGGATAATCGTGCAATGCCCACTAAAAATGGATGCCCAGGTAGAAATGTTTCCTTAAGAAGTGTACATACTTTGAATAGGCAAATACGCAACACTAGTGCACTTGATTATTAATAATGATTCCATTGCCTCATTTCTGATATGAATGCTTCTATGTTCGATGTGGGTGATCCAATCATTGTTACTAACCAAATGGAACCCATTCTTGCATGGGGATCCCAATTATCCATTCCATTCTTGTGCGTGTTCAACTGCAGATCGTTCAAATCGCTCGTCGGTACCAGGACTCGTGGTGTTCAAAGCATATGACTAGAGATCGCCTGCTCATGAACTTCGCGAGAAAATTTATCTGGGACTGTTAGATTCGAAACCATTTTGGAGCTATTATGGGTTACGGAGATTATGTGGTTGGAAATAGTATAATTTCTCGGGTATATTACGTTGAAGGTCTTGGTCATAATCTGTTTTCTGTTGGTCATTCTGTGACTCGATCTCGGAAGTGGCATTTAGAAAACATACTTGCTTCGTTAGGGAGCTTGATGGTGTGGAACTCTTAAAAGGAACCCGTGGAACGAACTTGTACACCATCTCTATCGAAGATATGATGAAGTCTTCTCCAATTTGCCTCTTCTTCTAAGGCCTCTAAAACTAAGTCATGGTTATGGCATCGACGTCTTAATCATTTGAACTTCAGAAACATAAATGATCTTTCTAGAAAGGACCTCGTAAGAGGATTGCCCAGATTGAAGTATGAAAAGGACCATCTTTGTTCAGAAGATGTCAACTTGGAAAGAGCAAGAAATATACCCACAAACCAAAACCCAAAACTCGGTTATGGAAGTTCTTCACACCCTTCATATGGATTTGTGCGGACCAATGAGAGTGCAAACGATAAACGGGAAGAAATTTATATTAGTCATTGTTGATGACTACTCGTTTACACTGGTTAAGTTTTTGAGAACAAAGGACGAAACTCCCGACATCATCGCCATTAAACTTATTAAACACTGTTCCGCTTAATAAAATGTATCATCCGACATTTATAATGGAACTAAGTTTGTCAACAAAGAACTCAGTCAGTTCTATGAAAGCATTGGGATTAGCCATCAAAGAAGCATATCTCGCACTCCTCAACAAGAACTGTTGTTGAAAGACGAAATCGAACTCTTGTAGAAGCTGCAAGAACCATGCTTATTTACTCAAAAGTTCCAATGTTTCTCTGGGCTGAAGCTATTGCCACTGCCATGTACACCCAAAACCGCTCCTTATTCACACCTCTCATGGAAAAACTCCATACGAACTTGTCCACAATCGAAAAACCGATCTATCTTCCTTCTTATGTTCTGGGCTTTGTGCTATCCAACCAATGATGGTCAAGATTTAGGTAAGTTACTAGCAAAGGCGACATTGGAGTTTTGTAGGCTATGCTTCAAATAGGAAAGGTTACCGAATCTACAACAAAAGAACCCGAGATATCATGGAAACTATTCATGTCACGCTCGATGAGCTTTCTCGAGCAAATGGCTCCGGACAACCGGCTTCGGACCCGACTTCAAATTAGTCCAATTAGTTCATCTCTGTACTACCACCCTCCCCGCCGTTCCATATGTACCTCCATCCAGAAGAAGATTTAAAGAAGCCGCTTTGATCCGATGTTTGATGAATATTATGAACCTAATGAAAACTACACTTTCAACATAAACAAAGTGGTGGCCTCTCGAACCAATCATCACAGAGAATGCATCTGTCTCAATGTCTCTTTCCGGAAGCACCAACATTCATTCATCATCATCATCCTCGCACCTCAATTATCGGTTGTACATCATGGAATTGGTAATTTTGATGGAGATAACCCATTTACTACTCCGAAGATGCTCCGCTTGAAAACATCTTTGCCCTCGAACCAACACCGAACCATCTTCATCGTGGGATCCAAACTCGCTACTTCAGCCCACAACGCCAAACACACGAGCACCTTAAAAAATGGACACATGACCATCCATTAGATAACATCATTGGGAATCCTTCTCGTCCTGTATCAACTCGAAAACAATTAGCTATTGATGCCTTATGGTGCTTCTTCAACTCAAGTACTACCAAGATCGAACTCAAAAGATGTCAAAACCGCAATGTCCGAGGACAAACCGTTTAATGCAATGCAAGAAGAAATCCATGAGTTTGATCATCTTGATGTATGGGAATTAGTACCAGCTCCAGATTGTGCAATGATCATTGCTCTCAAGTGGATCTTCAAAGTAAAGCTTGATGAGCATCGCGATGTTCAAAAATAAGGCACTTTAGTTGCTAAAGGTTATCGCGAAGAGAGGTATTGACTTTGAAGAATCTTTTGCTCCTCGTGGCACGCATCGAAGCAATCAATCTTCCCGCTAATGCCGCAAGTAAGAATATGATTGTATATCAGATGGATGTAAAGACGGCTTTTCTCAACGGAGATCTTAAAAAGTCATATACGCAGCCTAACCTGAAGGTTTTGTGAATCCAAAATCTACTCATGTCTATCGCCAGAAGGCTCTATACTGGGCGAAGCAAGCTCCAAGGGCATGGTATGATACGCTATCAAAGTTTCTTCTATCTAGTGGATTCAAAGAAGGAGCAAATCGATCCGACATTGTTCACCGTGAAGTCGGAAAACACTTAATTCACGTTCAAATCTATGTTGATGATATTATCTTTGCCTCGACTGACCCAAATGAATGTGACCGTTTTTCTATGGAGATGGGCTCCAAATTTCAAATGTCAATGATGGGACAAATGTCTTTTTTCTTGGGATTACAAATTTCATAAAGTCCCAGAGGCATTTTTATAAATCAATCTAAATACGCTAATGAAATCTTAAAGAAATTTGGATTTACCTCCAGTGACCCTGTTGACACTCCTATGGTGTAACGTACAAAACTAGATGAGGACCACTCAGGGATCATAGTAGATCAAACGAAATATCGTAGTATGATTGGATCCCCGATGTACCTTTGGCACGCCAGACCAGACATTTTGTTCGTTGTATGCATGTGTGCTAGATACCATGCTAAGCCTACCAAAAAGCACCTTGAAGCGGTTAAACGGGTCTTTCGGTCTCTCCAGGGAACCATTAACATGGGACTTTGGTATCCGGGACTTTATGTCACTAACGGCCTATGCATATTTCCACCCATGCAGGATGTCAAGGTACTCGTCGAAGTACGTCAGGTGGTGCTCAATTTTTAGGTGATAAGCTTGTAAGCTGGTCTTCAAAGAAACAAATGAGCACTTCCATATCATCTACAGAGGCTGAATACATACCCATGTCATCCCGTTGTGCTCAAATCTTATGGATGAGATCCTAATTATCTGACTATGGCTTTGCATTCAACAAAGTTCCTATGTACTGTGATAACAAAAGTGCCATTGCTCTCTTCGCCGCAACAATGTTCAACACTCTAGAGCAAAGCACATCGCACATTCGACATCACTTCATCGGGAACAAGTTGAAAACGTGTGATTGAATTATACTTCGTATGACTCAATATCAACTTGCGGACATCTTCAGAAAAGCTCTCGAGAACGTTTTGAGTTTATTCTTCCACGACTAGGCTTAAAGAGCCTTCAACCGAACGCTCAAACGTCTTCGTGAAAAAGACGTCGAGGAGTAAAGGTGTTCGACTCTATCTATTTTTCTATATATATCTTTTCAAAAAAACCAAATACAAAAATATAAAACCTAAAAACAAAAATAGAAAAATATAAAACTTTTCAAAATCCATAAAAAAAAAAAAATCAGAAAATCTTGAAAATCTTCAAATATATATATATATATATATATATATATATATATATATATATATATATATATATATATATATATATATATATATATTGTTTATTTATCATGCTTTTTCTTGTTTGATAACATCTATGGACTTTGAGTTGTCACCAAAGAATGACACTCGGTCTCTCTAGATGAAGTTCTAATTATAAAAACGATGGAGAGAAAAATGTTGGTTTATTGTCATCTCGACAAAGAACTTTCAAAGAAAGAAACAGAGCCATTCTTTATCATGTTTTTCAAATCTCATGCTCTGATTCTATAAACATTTATCTACTATCTAATGAAAACTAATTGCTTTGTAAAATAACTCGGACTCTATTTTTGATAATCATTTGGACCTGTTTGTCAAACTATCTATCTCTCAATCAACAACCTATGTCATTGATTGAGGGGGAGAATGATTTCAATTAAATCAAAAAGTTATTTGTCATTCAATTGCTTTCAAAATATATTCATGCATGTTTAATCAATGGAGTTTAAAGTCTTAAAATCGATCCTTATCGCTAAAACGTTTTCATAATCAAGTCACAATTCTCCTTAAAAAGCTTTCAAAATCAATTTAAATCCACAAAGATCACAAATCTCAAATGATTTGATAATTGTGATCGGGGGAGAAGTTGTAATTTAAATTGGATTTAAACTGATAATTCGATAAATGGTTTATAAGGATGTGCAAGCTCTCCTTCCTACATGTGCCAAATGATTTCAAATTTTCCATGCACATGTTGAGGGGGAGCATCTATCTTAAACCACAAATATTTGAAACGCGGATCAACTTATCTCTATGTGCAGTCTTTTCCTAATATGTGCACAACATTTTCAAATATCCATGCACATATTGAGGGGGAGCAAGCGTATGAAAACCTCATCCTTCCCTTATATGCTTTATCTACTTGTTTTGATCGTGGAAGTGATGTTGATATCTTTAGAAAATGGTAATCAAAGAAGTTAATTCTCTTGCCTCCGTGCAAAACGATTTCAATCACTTTATGCACATGTTGAGGGGGAGCTCGTGTTCTAAAAATATCAAAAACAATTCAGGTACAAAATGCTTTGATAATATATCATAAGTATCTGGATTGATTTTCAAATGGTTTTCAATTGGTTCCAATGGCAGATGAACAATACCAAATAGACCGACCAACTTTACTTTATGTATGGTGATATAAGGATGATAAGGTTAGGTATTTGTTCCCATGATCCGCCAGAGCCGGAGGGATCTACCAAGGGACAATTCACTAGATAGTGTAGAAGTCCTTAGGTATGATGAAAAAAGGAGAAAAGTGAGATATGGGAAGAGTGCGGACTGTGACTGAGCTAGTACTAGAATAAACCCAACAAGGTTCTAGTTATGAAGTCTCGGTAAGCAATGAAGGGGTTGAAGAATGAAAAAGAATTGGAATGTAAAAAGGGTGAAAAGAAATAGCCCTCCAATATTTCAACCTTAGGGCAGAAACCGGGTTCACTACATATGCTACTAGTTGTTACTAAGGTGACACTGGTATTGAAGACAAGACGTCATGGACCCAGTGACGCACTACACTACAACTTCCCAAACTACTCAAGTTCCTCTTAAAAGGAATTGTTTCATTTTCACGGGGAACCGACATTATCTATCGACTTTCTCTTAGAGATTGTTGATATTGAAGAAGGAGACCCTCTCCCTAGTCTCCAGCATAGGAACCAAATGTGCACAATTGAGTCTAGAGCCTTGAGATCATCTAATTAATCTCTTTAGGACACTATTTATGAAGACTCTCTATTTCACACAATGTGAAAAGAGAGATTACATCCTTTGAGTCCTACGCATTATCCTTGTGGTATTGCCAGAACATCCGAGTGATATGTTAAATATTCACGATGAAGATGGAAATCCTTCTAGAGCCATCATCAAACAAGCTCCTGGTAGGTGACATGTAAGATCTTGCAAAAGATCAAGCTTGTGACAACTGGATAGAAACTATGGGGCGATTCATTCTTGAATCAACCTTGGTCCAGGAAATGAATTGACGGATACCTTTTAAAAATCGGTCGTTGTGTTTAAAAGTTCTTTTCCATAAGCACATCGACTGTGTATTAATGTTTCAAATATAAAAGGGTATTTATGATTGATAATTGATTTTCCATAAAACCTTCGTTGTATTGCAAAAACAATTTCTATTGAGTAATACACGATTGTTTTTCAAATATCTTCTTATCAATCAGTGAATCTCAATTCGCTTGTTCACTCACTCCGTGTTGTCTTCTTTGAGACGTTCCGTTTGAGAAACTTAGAGCAAATGCAAAACTCGCTGGCAATGAGATTCTTCTAATTATATCCTGATCACAAGGATTTGTACCGACAACGGGAACCGTGGGCCGCAGACCTCAATTCAACAAAAGTGATCAAATACACTTTTGTGCTTTTATTGCTAAATCGTTTATGCGAAACACCCGACGGTTGTAGCCGATCGAATTGAGGAGTCAATCCATTGCCGCATGCTCACAGGATTCACACTTAATTAAAGAAATCATGATAAGTGCATATCTTCATCAACGGGTTCGATATTGTTCAATCCATGCTTCGCTACTCGATACCTAATATCCTAATCAACAAATGCTTCCGCAACTCTGATGAGAAGAAATCATGATCCAAAATGTGAGCATGTTGGTCCGAAAGTCACAAATATCACATAATGGCGATACACCTAAAGGATGAGTCGAGATTTGCTTTTGCCGTTGAACTCAAACTCCGCTCAAGACTCAATCATCACGTGGATCGTTAATGACCTCCACCGAATTAACAATACATGCGAACATGATGAATCAAAGACTACGAGATAAAGAACAAAAGTGCTTAATTAAAGAAACCAAGAACAACAAGATGTTATATCAGTTTGTAATCATTGTAAGTTGAGTGACCTCCCTGGGGAGATTGTTGGGATTTAGTAAATCCGGTACTTAAAGTGTCGGTCACCTCAAGTATGTATACTCGTTAGAAAGCTCGTAATCTTAGTAATTCAGTGTTAGTATTTAGTTAACATTGTAACACCGTGGAGGACGACGTCTATATGACTGATACCGATCCACGCCCTAATAGAGGCGTCTAAGCTTGTACCCTATAAATACCCTTTGCCTTGCAAGGCAAAGGGTTGGAGCTTTTCATAATACATTTTTCTTTGTCTCTCTAAAGTTCCCATCCTCTCCCACTTTCTCTCTCTAAACCATTAACCTAACGCCGCCTAACTTACTTTGTATCAAACCAAGATCCTACAGGGGGAGAGTTCGTGATTTAAATTTCAAATCGGTTTTAAAGGGTAATTGTTTCAAAAGCACTCCTTCCTTCATGTGCCAAACGATTTCAAATACATAATGCATATGATTGTGGAGGAGCATTTAACCATAAACCAAAAGAGTATTTAAACAAGGCACATATTCTCCCATGTTTTCCAAACCTTATTAAATTACTTGGGATCCAAAATCTCAAAGGTTTGATATTTTTGATCGGGGGAGAATTTGTGATTTAATATGAAATTTGATATAAGATGATCGTTTTGATTCAAAGTGCATGTTCTCTCTAATATGTGCTAAACTCTTTCATATATCGAAGCACATATTGAGGGGCAGCATTTCAAAAGAAAATAAACTTTCAAGGTACAATGATTTCTATGCTTTAACATAAGTACCTTGATTGATTTTCTAAATGGTTTCTTAATGGATTATGTGATCGTGGATGTACTTCAAATGAACTCTTTCCTCTATGTAATGAAATGATTTCAAATATCCTATGCACATATTGAGGGGGAGAATTTACCAAAGAAAATCAAATGGCTTTTTCCACGGAAATTGTGATTATATTTCAAAGAACTCTTGCCTCCATGTGCTAAACAATTTCAATATCATATGCCGACTGAGGCAGAGCTAGAACTGGAATAAACCCAACAAGGTTCTAGTAATGAAGTCTCTAAGAAGCAATGAAGGGTTGAAGAATGAAAAATAAATGAATGTGAAAAGGGGTGAAAAGAAATAGCCCTCCAATAATTCAACCTTAGGGAAGAAACCGGGTTCAATACATATGCTATTGGTGGTTACTAAAGTAACACCGTATTGAAGACAAGATGTCATGGACCCAGATGATCGCACTAATCCCAAGCTACCCAAGTCCTCTTAAAATGGCTTGTTTCATTCTCACGGAACCTACATAATCTATCGACTTTCTTAGATATTGTTGATATTGAAGAAGGAGACCTCTCCTAGTCTCCTGATAGGAACCAAATGTGCGCAATTGAGTCTAGAGACAAGAGATCATCCACAATATCTCATTAGGACACTAAATTGATGAAGACTTGCTGTTTCACACAATGTGGTAAGTAAGAATATATTAAGAGTCCTACGCATTATCCTTGTGGTATTGCCAGAACATCCGAGTGATATGTAAAATATTCATGATGAAGATGGAAATCCTTCTAAAGCCAACATCAAACAAGCTCTTGGTGGGTAACATGTGAGATCTATCTAATAGATCAATCTTGTGACAACTGGATTGAAACGATGGGGCGATTCATTCGTGAATCAACCTTGGTCCAGGAATGGAATTGACGAATACTTTTGGAAAAACCGTTCGATGTGCAAATCTTCTTTTCTCTAGCACATCGAATGTGTATTCATGCTTTCAAACACAAAAAGTATCTCTGATTAAAAAAATACTTTTGGAAAAACCGTTTGATGTGCAAATCTCTTCTTTTCTCTAACACATCGAATGTGTACTCTTTTCAAATACAAAAAGTATTTTTGATTGAAAATTGATCTTTCTCATAAAACCTCACGATTGCAAAACTCTTTCTTCTAAGCAACGCGATTGTTTTCAAATCAATTTTTCATCAATCGTGAATCTCAATTGTTGGTTCACTCTACCCGTTTTCTTCTTTGAGACTTTCCAGTGAGAAGCGGATAACAAACCCCTGTCAAGGAGATTCTTGAATTATACCTGATCAGCAAGAACTTGTAATCGATCAACAGGGAACCGGTCAGTACTCAATTCAACGAAAGTGATCAAAGACACTTCTGTTGTTTATGCAACTGCTGTTAGCAGGTACATTGGACGATTGCAGCTGATCAAATTGAGGAGTCAAACCAAAGCCGCATGCTCATGCAGATCACACACTAATTGAAGAAATCTTGACTGGTGCATATATCTACATAACTGCCGATATTTTTATACTATGCTTCGCTTATGCTTTAAAATATCTTGAACTTAAAAGCTTCGCTACTCTTATGGAAAGATGTCATGATCCAGAAAGTGTGAGCATGTCGGTCCAAAAGTCACAACATCACATGAAGGCAAGCGTACATACAGAGATTTTACCGCGGCTGATTATCTTAATGAAAGCTCGAAGATCATCAAAGATGTGGATCAGATCAAAGACCTCCACTTAAAGTACAAAGTAATCGGACTTTGAAGAATCACTGCTAATGCACATAGATGCCGATGTTGAAGAATTAAAGTTTACGAACTCAAGACTGAAGATTAAATAGAATGCTAGGATTCGAAATGTAAAACATGGGGTGACCTTGTTGGATCGATGTACTCTAACCAAACTAACTATATAGATTGTTAAAGGTTTAATAACCTCGAATAAATCCTAAGTTATTGACAATGAAACACTGGGCAAACTCTATTAAGTATGCGGAATTTACTTAACAAAGCTAAGAAGAATTAAGTTTAACTTTCAACGATATTATTAATAACTCTAAATCTTCTTATTATGCAGATTCTTTAACAACTCTAAAACTCTAATATCGCACTTCTCTAAAACTCTAAAAAACACGTATTTCTCTAATGCCAACCTAGGGGTCCTTTTATAGCCTTAAGGATAACCCTATTCGGTTTACAATTTGTAACCTTGTATGACAAGTAATACTATATTAATCTAAGAACATTCTAGAATTACAATATAATCCTTAACGATATTGCATATGGCCTCTTTTAAGCATGCAAGATTTCTGATGAATGAGCAAGATTCTTTGACTTTCTTCATTAGCGACTTTGATTCTTCTACACTTTGACTCTTCAGTGACTTTAACTTTCTGCACTTTGACTTTCTATATCCCAACAATCCTCCCCTAACTTGAATTCTCCTTGCTTGACTTCAAGTTCTTTGTATATTCAAATTTCAAGATCTTTGTCTTCAAGAGAGATTGTTGCTTTTTCTTCAAATTATATCTTTTAGATTCTGTGCTTATATCATCATCATCAAAGTAATTTTTATCAGAATTGTTTTCAGCAGAATCAAAGCAAGCTCCATCTTTTCAAGAATCAAGAACATATGACAATTTGTACATCAGCTTCGCTTTAAGTTTCTACTATTCTCATCACTTCCGGTGTGTAAACTCTCGAGAGGTGAATCATTGAAATTTAATGGATTTTGATGTCTCTTTATCAAAGCCATTAACTTCGAGTAGCCAAATGTTTAGTGTGTAAGACTACATTGATGACCATATGATGTTTAGCAAATCAATATCAACGATTTGATTTGTTCTTACCAAAAGCGACCTTTTTCGGACTATTAGTTCTTACTACCATGGTGAACTAATTACCATATGAATGGTTTTTCCACATCCTTTACCACAAGCCATTTTCTTGTGGGCTAGCCAACTCTTTACATTTGCTCGATATGGTGAGTGATTACCATACAACTTATTAGCTAGTTGTCAACTATATAACGGATTTGAGATATCTTTACCCAAGCCGTTTACTCATGGATTAGCCAGTTCTTTTGTAAACATGGTGAATTGATAACCTATTGTTATAACCATCTCAAAACCATTGTTGCTTTTAACTTTTGTTTTAAAATATTCTTTACCTAACAAAAGTTTTCCTTTTTAAAACATTTATCGATGGTCAAGCAAAGACTTTGAATAAAGTACTTATATTTCAAAAAATTATACAATTATAAATCATACCGATTTATTCTTCATCATCGCACCATTGTTGTCCATCTGATAAACAACCCAATTAACACCAGAGCTATTTTAGTTTCAGTCTCTACTTCCATCCCATGATCCAGCATTCTTCTTATATAATCCTCAATCAACGGATATCTTCTTCACGAAAACATATGAACTATAGTACCATTTTCTAATTCCAAAGCTAGAACTCCCATTCTTCAAAGAATCTTCACTGTAATCTCCGGCTCTCGATTTTTCCGAGTTCATTATTGCTTGTTTCCTCAGTTTCAAAGATAGTTGTCAAATCTCCTAGTAATAATAATCCAACTCCACTTGATGGAATATGGTGAAAGTATTCTTGCACTAGTTGGTATAGTTGAAACAGATCTGCTCTATCTATGAGGTGCAGTATATCCCATAATAAATTGAATACTCTAAAACTTTTATCCTCCCTATGAAACATTAGATAGTCTCCATCATCTAATTTTACAACTTCAAATGTGATTATCTTTGTCTTCTTTACTGCAACATCTTTGGATTTAGGATTCTCAAAATCAACAACTCTAATGTAATTCCTCAGTTCATCAACTGTATCTGATCTTAGCTCAATCTTCTTTGATTTCTGTTTAGCTTCATTTGTTCTTTTTCTTTTCAGACTTCTTTTACTAACATCCTCCTTTTGCTTATCATCCTTAAAAGAAACAATACTTTCAACTTGCATCTGATAAGCTTTTCGAACATTTTCATACAAATCTTTCATCTCAATATAATTCAGCTTCTGTAATCCAGTATACCCTTGACTCTTTAAATATGCCATCATGGCATTTCTTTCTTTAGCCTTACTCATTGGTCTAGGTATAACAGCTGGCTTTTCTGATATAGCAGCCAAAGATTCAATTCATCTTGTAATTTTCTTAGCTTCTTCTTCATTCTTAGCTACTTCAATATCGCCTTTAGCATTCAATTCAGCCTTGTAATTTCTTTAGCCTTCTTCATTCTTAAATTTACTAATTGCTCTAAATTCCTCTTTTTTTTTTCTTCGTTCCACCAAGATACCTTTGCCTTTATCTTTAGGATCTATAACCGGTTGAGAAACTGTGGTTGTTCTTCAACAACCTCGAATACTAACACCTCTTGGTCTTGTCAGATTAAGCATGATTTGAGCAACCGTTTCATCATCACTTGCAGGTAACCGTTTAGGTGTATCGCTTCCTCTTCTTGTATAATTGTTGAAGGACCAGCTTCTTCTTCAAAATCTAACACCCTTGGTGTAATTAGCATTTGTCTATGAGTTTCTTGAAGACCAAGACTTTGATCACAAGACTTTGATCATCAGACTTTGAACACGATTCCTTGAACTCCATTCATTGAACTCCAGTTCTTCAGGATCGTAACTTTGAATGTTAACCCTAAGCCAAGTACTTTGAGGTTCATCTTCTCTTCTTCAAAATCAAAGATCTTTCAAATTATTTTCTTCTAAATTCCCCCAATGGACGTAAGATTTCGTTGAACCTTGTGCCTGTAGAAGTCTTCTTAAAATTCCTTTTCTTCTTCTTTTCTTTGACCCATAACCCGTAATGTTTAACCAAGGGCAGCATGTGACTTTGAACTTTCTAAATTTGAGCTTCAAGAAGGTTATCGAAACTGAGCCTCAGTTGTTTTCTTCAATCTGACTAACTCCCTTGTGAGAACATAGTTATCCATCACTTCCTTCAGATATCACCGTGACCTCAAGAAATGATGAGGGAATAGAGTATATCTTGTTCTGATGCAATAGGTGGAGTAGTATGTTGTGATGAGGTGGGAGAAACTACAAAGACCTTCATTAACATCAGCACCTTTGTGATGTGCCTTGAGATGCAAAGACTTTGAGAAGCGATACTGTGTTGAAGCAGTACCTTCTTTGTCATCACTTTCTCATGGCCTCATATTCCAGATGCTGAACAACTTCCATCATTGAAGTGGTTAATGGAGTTTCCTTCTAGTAACAGATCACTTTTCCTAGCCATAAATGTGAAAAGCTTGGCTGGTTGTACCACAATAGGTAAAAGACTTGCGTGCTTTGGTACATCCGAAAGTTGTTTATTCCGAAGACTTGAATAAATCTCTTACATTAACCATCTTGATCCATGAGAGATATGAGAGAGCATTCCATCTAAGATTAGCCTTGAAAAATTGAACATACGGTTTGTAGCCAATCATACCGCCAAGTATGCAATGTTTGAACCAAATTGTTCCCAAGAAGTACTTTTAGAACTGATACAATGAAGAAGAACATGTACTAAGTACTTCCAATGTGGACTGAACAAGGGCTTCTTGAATGTTGTTGTGTCAACTAAAGACCCTTCATATCCAATATCTCTTAGTGTATCCTAAAGAAGCTGTTTATCAAACCTAATAGCTCCTTCTGCATCATCAAACAATAAATCTTCACGAATTGATGCTTCAAATCTTGATAAGCCTGCCGCATCCTTTAGCTTGAATATAAGATTCATCATTCTTCATATGTGTCCTGTCGTTGCCCAAAACTGCTGCCATCCAAGGCTCAATTACATCGCTCCACCAAAAGTGCATAACCTGAGAGAACTAGTTAAGAAATCAATGATGTCATGAAAGATGACATTAGCCTCTGTTTTATCTAAATTCGCCACCATGTTGTGTTTAGAAACTGTGTGTAGGTTTGCCATGGATAATTGTAAAAGTGATTGATTCTTGAATACGTAAGTGTGTGAGAGAGAGAGAAATATGGAAAAGATTGATACGAATAAAGATGAGAGGGAAAATCGGAAAGTAGTTATTTATAGGTAGGATTTGAAAAATCACAGCCCATAATAACAAAGTTACCGTTATTTGAATTTACCATTCTTTTTTACTGTTGGAACAGTACTTTAATAAGACAAACAATCCTTTCCACGTGCGCAGTACTTTCCAGAGCAGTCCTTTCATAGCAGTACTTTCATAGGACAAAACAGCAGTACTTTTCCATCTTTTTCTTTATAATAACAAATACTCCATGTGGGCATTGTATTACCTCCCTTAAGCAGCACGGACTGTCTAACTAACTAATCGTCCTCCTTAAATGTAGCTCAATAATTAATCATGCCAATGCTCACCACCAAGTGATTAAATCGTGAAACATCAAATCCTTTGGTGAGTAAATCAGCTACATTATCATCTGTATGCACCTTGACAACATTAATGAGCCTATGCTCATAATAATCTCTGATGAAGTGATGCTTAATCTGAATATGCTTGGTCTTGGAGTGATAAACTGGATTCTTCACGATACAGATTGTACTCTCATTATCAATATTGATAGGAGTATTCTTGAAGTTGAATCCATAATCCAAGAGTTGATTCTGCATCCATAAAACTTGTCCACAACAGCTTGCAGCATCCACATATTTTTCTTCAGTAGAGGACGTTGCTGCAATTGTTTGCTTTTTACACTGCCATGAAACTAATCTTCTTCCAAGATATTGGCATCCTCCAAATATTTGATCTTCTGTCATTGTTGTCACCTGCATAATCACTATCTGAAAAAGCTTCCAAGTGAAAATGGGAATCCTTTGGATACCACAACCCTAACTTAGGTTGTTGTTTCAAATAACTAAAAGTTCTTCACCTGCATTCATATGAGAGACCTTAGGTGAGACTTGATATCTTGCACATAAACAAAGAGCAAACATGATATCGCCTTATGCAGTAAATACATAAGATACCAATCATAGATCTCAGTACAACTTGACTTCAGCAGGTTGACCATCTTCATCCTTGCCCAATGAGTTGATAGACTTGATAGGGTGTAATCTGGCTTCATAGCATAAAAGTTAAACTTCTTGAGTATGTCTGAGACATACTTATCTTGACTGATGAAAATTCCTTCCTTTGACCTGTTAACTTGAAGTCCCAAAAGAATGTTAACACACCCATAGAACTCATTTGAAATTCATTCGCATTAGCTGCCAAACTCTTAACCATGGACTGTTTGGTAGCTCCAAAGATGATATCATCAACATAAACTTGAACCAACATGATATCCTTCTTGTCTCTCTTGATAAAAAAATTCATGTCAATGGCTCCCTGTGAACCATGTTGTAATAATAAAGTAGAGAGCCTCTCATACCAAGCTCTAGGTGCTTGATGAAGGCCATAAAGAGCCTTAACCACCTTGTAGACTTTGTTTGGATGGAGATTCAAAACAGGAGGTTGTCTTACATAAACCTCCTCTATAATTGTGCCATAGAGAAAGGCACTCTTGACATCCATTTGATATACCTGAAATCCCATATATGATGCAAAAGCAAGGAATATTCTAATAGCTTCAATCCTTGCTACAGGAGAAAATACTTCATCATAATCTACTCCTTCTTCTCGTCTGTAGCCTTGTGGTACTAACCTTGCCTTGTTCTTGATGACATTACCTCTTTCATCTCTCTTGACTCTGAAAACCCATCAGGTTCCAATAACTTTCTTTCCATCTAGTAGATCACATAATACCCAAACTTCTTGAACTTTGAATTGAAGAAGTTCTTCTTGCATGGCTTCAACCCAACTCTCTTTAGTTAATGCTTGATTTACATTCTTGGGTTCTTCTTGAGAGATAAAGCAAGTGAATAAGCATGTTTGGTGATCCTTGTGATTCAGCCTGTTCTGTTTATAGAAAAAGCTAAGTAAAGCATTATGTGGTTTAGAAAAACCTTTAGCTTTGGTTCTTGTAAGCACTGATGTGAAGGTCCAATTATTTGATCGTGGGATGATCTTTATGAATCCTTGATGGGAGTCCTGTGGTACTTCCGGATCATCATCCAAATTTGTGAAATCACCCTTCATTGAATTTGAGAAAATACCTTTATCATCTAATTCATCATCAGTATTTTCTAAACTAGGCATGGTTGGATCATTATCAAAAGTACTGTCAATAGATGCATCAGTACTTTGATCCAAAGTACTGTGAGGGTATTCTGTAGACTTACCCTTTTTCTTTGCTTCTTCATAAGCTCTTCTTTGTTCATCATCATAGGATTGTGCTATTGTTTCTTGAAAAAGCATCCTATTAAGTTCATCTTGAATAGCTTGATCCTCAGCAGACAAAGTAGATTTTGGTTCATCAGTATTTTTCTCTTTTTCAACAATTATAGGTTCTTCATCAGGAACAACAGGTCTAATATTGACTCCATGAACAATGTACTGTAATTCATCTTCCTTGTGATTTGCTTGATTTTCTTCTATAACAGGTACATAATTCATAGAAGGAGTCAAAATCTCAAGATCAAACATCCAATCAGGACCTTTACCCTTCTGATTTTCTTGATCTTCTAAAAATTCAACATGAAGACAATCTTGAACCTTCTTGGTGACTCTATTATATACTCTGAATCCTTTGCTATTGGTGCATTATCCCAATAAGTATCCTTCTTCTGACTTGCCATCAAATTTGCCCAAATTATAAATTGTGTTGAGGACGGTCAGAGGGCATCCAAAAGGTTTCATAAAACGAATGTTGGGTTTGATTCCCATTAGCAACTCATAAGGTGTCTTCATCTGAGGTTTGGTGATTGATACTATGTTAAGCACATAACAAGCAGACTACGGCTTCACCCCGAATTGAATAGGTAATAATGAATCAGCATTGTTCGCTCTTCAATCAAAGTTATGTTATTTCTTTCTGCAACACCATTCTGCTGTGGATTTCTAGCAATAACAACCCTCCCTGACTTCTTAGCACAAAATTCATCCATAAGCTTGTTCTTGAATGCAGTCCCATTATCACATCTAATACCTCTTACTTTAAGTCTCAGTTGGTTTTCAAGAGCTATTATCAGATCATGAATATCATCAAATGTGTCATCTTTAAATCCCAAGAAAAATACCCAATGAATCCTCGCAATCATCTGTCACAACTAGATAAGACTTCTTTTTGTTTAGACTAAATGTAAATGTCCAAACAAATCCTTATGCAACTCCAAAGGTTCTCTAATAGATCCGTCCTCAAGCTTCTTGCATGAAGCTTTGTGTATTTTACCCTTCTTGCACGCCAAACATGAGTGATCATTCTTGTAAGTCTTTGAAGGTAAACTCAGAATAAATTTCCTTTCACCAATTTGTTGATATTCTTGAAATTTACATGGCCCAATCTTCTATGCCATGATGTGCTTCTTCGATGTTGCTTTTGCCACTAAACATGTGGATCTTCTAGAAGTGTGAAGACTCTTCATATCATCCTGATACACATCATTGGTTCTGGTAATTTGGTATTACCAAGTTATCATCAACAAGCTTAAATTCCAGGGAAAGGATGAGACATTCTGTGTCAGTGAATAACACAGGGTGCTTCTTAACACAGATTTGAGAGACTGACAAAAGGTTGAACTTGAACTCCTTCACATATCTAACATTCTCAAAATCTATGCTCCCTGTCTTAATAGTTCCTTTGCCTGTAATTCTTCCTCTACTAGCATCATTCCCAAATGCAACTCTTCCTCCACAATAGGATCTAAAATATGACAGAATATCTTTGTCTCCTATCATGCTTCCAGAGCAACCACTATCCACAATTAGATGATCTTTAAGCTCCTCTTCTGGGTTGCCCTGCACAAAGATAAAAGAGTTACTTAATTTTAGAAACCCAAGCCATTACTGACTTGTGTTCCCCTTTTGGAGTTACATACTTAAATTATTTAAGTATGTAATTGCCACTGTATTTAAGCACATGATCAATTATCTTTGTTTGTTCCAAAACTTGTGTTGGTTTTTCAATAAAAGTCTCTTTTTCATTCAAGTTTTCTTTATTATTTTCAACAAAATCTATGTTCACTCACTTGCTGAAAGTACTGTTTGTTCCCCATCAGTACTTTCCTTCTTAACCCATTTGGTTTTAACTTCTGGTGTAGAGTCCCTTGATCTAGCTACTTTCCTTGAGTTGAAATCCCTTCTAGATTGGTAGTAATTAGATCTCCTAGGGTTCCTATTCCAAAAAGTGTTTGGTGAAAACTGAGTAGTACTTTGAGAAAGTACTGTGTTTGGCTTAAATGCATCTTTGAAAGTGTTGAAGGTACTGTGTTTGAAGGTACTGGGGGTTTTGAGAAAGGTCTTCTCTGGTGAGGGTACCTATAGTCTGGTGAGAAATTGCTATGGTTAACCCTATGTGAATGAGTCCAAACATGTTTATTCTCCTTTGGTTTTTGGTTGGCAGGTCTGTTCTTTGGGAATTTGCTTAGGTATTCTGAGTGAAATTCACAGTCCTTAATCAAATGAGTAGGACTATAACACACAAAACACAATTTTTGACCCATATTTCCAAAAAATCTTCCTTCGGTCCTATGACCAAAACGATGATGTCTTTTTGGTGAATGATGAAAACTGTTTTGACCAAAATTATCCCAAAAAGTTTAGCAAAAGATTTTGAAACGTTTTCTTAAAGGTACTGTTGATTGTCTAGCAGTACTTTGAGAAGAAGGTACTGCTTGACTCTTAACACTATCATCCTTAGGTTTCTCACCTGTTTCTTTTGGGTTTCCGAACTAGATGACCAGTGAGCTTTTTCCTAAATTCTAGGTTGTCTATTCCAAAACAAGAAACATCTGTCGTAGGTGGTTGAAAACTACCAGTGGGATGAGAGACTGCAAGATAACCCTTGTCTTTCTTATACTCAGGAGGTGTTTGACTTAATGATTCCTCATTACTAGATGTGTCTACATAATTAATGAGTTCATCCTCACTAGTTGTTATGTCCTCAAATTCACATTCATCCTGATTACTAGTTGAGTTCTCTTCTATGCTACTAAAATCCATACCAAAGCCTAGACCAGTTTTAATGTGTGCTCTTCTCTATTTTTCAACAAAGACAACATGTGAAAGTACAGATTCTCCCCAAGCAACAAACTTTTCTAATAATTCATCCCTTTCCTTAGTTAGTTTTTCAATTTCAGCAACCTTACATCCTAACTTCCATTTACTTAATTTTAATTGATAATCCTGTTGTTCATACTTTTCAGCCCAAGCCATTTCATTATTTTCATGTGTTATTATTTTGGCTTCCATTGACTCTAGAGTAATTTGGTAACCACTACCTCTCTAGTTTCTATTCTTCACTTATCTCTTCAGTCACATAATCATTAAGCACTTGTTGATAAAAGTCATGACACTTAGAACATATCTCAGAGATAGGGGGTGAACTTGGTGAAGTGGCTACCATAGCAAGCAGAACAGGTTCATCTTTACACTCCATGCTCCAATCAAAGCTTCCTAGATCATCTCTGGATTCCAAAGCAAAGAACGTGTTCCTCATCAAAAGTCAGGCTCCAATCAAACTCTTCCATTGGTGCCATACAAGAGGTTCATCTGGTTCATTAGCAAACTCACATCCACCAACCTCTGATAATTCTCTTGAGCAACCAAAGCTTTTGTTTCAGTAATAGGAATTTCCTTGAGTTCAAGCTTTGGTTTCTCACCATCCCTGTTGTTTTTGATATTTAGCAAACCTCATGATTCCCTTGCAAAGTGTCCGCCTCTGACAGTTAAAGCATTCAATCTTGATTTGTCAAAAGTGATACCTCGCTAGGTTTGAAGTCAATGCCTCTTCCTGCTTTCATGAACTTCTTGATTCTTGCAGTGATCATAACAACCTGCCACCTAATATCAATCTCTTCAAGAGCATCCTCTTCAATTTGTGACAAGTCTTCAGGTAAGTAATGTAAGGAAGCTTGTCGAGCAAAGAATGAGCATACGACTTCATCTAATGGATGTGTGTGTGTTGGTGATGATGTGGGTTGATCATGGTTATGATTGAATGAGCAGGATTGCCAGACTTTGAGCAACAAGATTTGAGGTAGGGTGCAAGACTTTAGTAGAAGTACTCCTTCTTTTAGAAGACACAAAAGCTACACTGTGAGACTTTGAACTTGTGTGGCCATTCATCTTATGATCATACACCTTTAGATGGTTGTAGAGATCATCAAAGTCCATAGTGTCCAAACCAAGTTGTCCTCTAATCATAGTAGCAATCACATGCCATGTAAATGGAAAACTCCTTAAGAACTTCCAATTTGCATCTTCAACAGATACCTCTGCCTTGTATAACTCTAGCATGCTGAGGAGATTTTGAAATCTATCATAAAACATCAAGACCTTCTTTCACCAAGTGAAAGTCTCAAACTGTTGTTTACAGATATTTCTGCATCTTGTTGGAAGCATCAATATCTCCAAACCTTGTCTTGAGAGCAGCCCATAACTGTTTTGCATCCTTATCATCATGAAACTTGAGTAGGTGACCATCAGGAATATAGCAGACAAGAGTATGTTGAGAGCCTTCTCTTGATTCCTTATAGCACAGCAAGATGGGTTTGGGTGCTTTAGGTTGTCCAGGAATGTCTACAGGATCTTCCAGAACTTCATTACCATTGACAATCACATTCCATAGTGCATGGTCTGTGATTGCATTATACTGCCTCATCTTCATACTCCATAGATCGTATTCTCCCTTCTTGATAATTGGTATTCTTAGTGAGGTGATGGATGGTGTTGTGCAAATTATCATCATCTTTAGGGTTTTGTTAAGTAGGTTTTGAGGGTTTCTTCTTAGTTAGAGTTTCCACACAAGCTCTGATACCACTTGTTGGATCGATGTACTCTAACCAAACTAACTATATAGCTTGTTAAGGGTTTAATAACCTCGAATAAATCCTGTTATTAACAATAAATAAATACCGAGCAAACTCTATTAAATATGCGGAATTTACTTAACAAATCTAAGAAGAATTAACTTTAACTTTCAACGATATTATTAATAACCTAAATCTTATTATGCATTCTTTAACAACTCTAAAACTCTAATATCGCACTTCTCTAAAACTCTAAAAACACGTATATTCTAATGCCAACCTAGGGGTCCTTTTATAGGATTAAGGATAACCCTAGTCGGTTTACAATTTGTAACCTTGTATGACAAGTAATACTATATTAATCTAAGAACATTCTAGAATTACAATATAATCCTTAACGATATTGCATATCAGTCCTTTAAGCATGCAGTACTTTGATGAATGAGCAGTACTTTGACTTTCTTCATTAGCAGTACTTTGACTTCTTCAACACTTTGACTCTTCAGTACTTTAACTCTTCAGCACTTTGACTTTCTATATCCCAACAGACCTCCCTTAGGGGGAGATTTTTAGGAATTAGAAATTCCATAGTGAAGTATCGGTCACCCCAAATATTATCTAGCATAAGTTAGCTCGTAGACATATCGTTTGTTACGTTATTTGTTAGTTTATTATTTAGTTATTAGCGTAGTTTAGTTTAGTGCAAACACCGAGAAGGACGGTCTTTACCACCGTATGCCCTGATCCACAATCCGTCAGGAGGACGTATGCTTTGTAACTATAAATACCCCTTCCATCCATGGAAGGGGTGGTGCTTCTTGAATCTAACCTTCCACTTTTTGTAAAGCAACTTTCTTTCAAGAAACATCCTCTCTACTCTCTTCATCTCTCTAATGGCTTTCTTATATCATCAAACAACATAATATTCACGATCCTACATGGTTAAATAGGTTTGGATCTCTGATTGTATGCCATAGTGGCAGGACCACTTGTAAGTCCAATTCTGTTTAAAATACTTAATCAGTAATATAATTTTAGTAACAGTTGCTTTTGATGTTTAATGTAGTTTAGTTGGTTGATTTTCAGCTTGTTTGATTAGTATTTATCATTGTTTTATCATAAATAATTACTGCATCACTTCTGTTTGCATCTGCATCATTTGACTCAGATATGCATAATTTGTTTAAGTCTGCATAATAATTTTTTGTTTGAATCTGTGGATTTAATTAGCTTTAGATCCTTGCATTTAGGAATTTTAGATATAGGTTAAGGAATTTATAAGACTAGTTTAGCAGATTGATTGCATGCTAGATAGATATAGGAGTGTTTGGATCTAGGAGATAATCTGTGTTTGAGGTTTGATAAGTGGTTAAACTCAGTTGCTTAAGTCTCATTTAGGATCATTGTAGTCATTTGAGTCAGTTATTTGCATCTAAGATCAATAATAGTCAAATCATCTTCAACAGCTTCTTAATCGCATAATCAGTTTTTTTTTTAATTCATCATAACATGCATGTTGTCATAAAAGTGTTTAAACTAGCCTAATCCAGTCTTATTTTATCATAAAACATCATTTCCAATCTATTTTAGTAAATTAAAACTCAATAAAGTCAAAAAATATTATTTCTGTGTCAAAGTAAAAAAAATGGTTTTCAATTCTGATAGGCTCTATTTCTAGATTTTTATCATAGTCAATTTTGGTTCAAATTTGGTGAAACTAGGGATTTCACAACTCTTGTTGGTGGTTCATTTAAGGATATTTTTAGAAACTTTTTATGAATTTTCTAAAGCCACAAAATCAGCTTCTCATTTAGGTCTTTTGAGCCCTGTTCACACACTCAGTATTAACTGAGTGTGTAACAGCTCCTTTCAGAGCTTGTAGAAAGTTCCTTATAGCTTATTTTTATCTCAATTTTGGTCTACAAGTAGATTGCTAGGTGTTTTAGAGGTTATCACTTCTGGTTCTTTGATTGAGCTTATTGTTAAGCCTGTGCTTAAGCTGCAAGTAAGGGGTTGAGCCTGTTTGGCTTATTAATTGACATTGCATCAGATCATTGTAGATTGAATTCCAGTAGTGTAGGATAGTAGTATTCAGTTTCTTTTAAGTAGTTTTAGCATAATTTACGTTCTAGTAGCTTTTGGTGCATTAGTATAGCTTATTGCTCTTTCTAGTTAGCTTATAGATAAGCAGTTTCACTACAGCCCTTATTTCCACCATTCTAGGATAGTTTTCTCATTTTTCTTAGCTTCATAATAATAATTTAGAATTTTACTAAAATTTTCATATTTTTCCAGTACTATTGCTATTTTTACCATTTAAAATTAGTTTTTAATACTTTTTAATTAGCATTTAATACAAATAAATCAGAAAAAAGTTCTAAAAAATATATTTTCAATTTTATTAGCTTAAGAAAAATATAAAAATCAAAAAAAATATTTTTCCATAATTTTCCGAGTTCAAATAGTAATTTTTAGACATTTAATTAGTTTAAAATAGTTTTTAAATCATAGAAATTAGAAAAAAATTCAGAAAAAGACAAATCAAATTTTGAAAAGTCTTTTTAGTAATTTTAGATTTTTAAAAATAGTTTCATAATTTTCTCACTTGTTTTCATAATTTTTAGTTAATTAGATCTAAATTAGAAATTAGAAATTAGTTTTTAATTCAAATAAATTCAAGAAAAATCATAAAAATTAGTTTTAAATATTTGTTAACTTTTAAATTGCATTTTTAGTTGAAAAGTAATTTTAGATCATTTTTAGGACTTAGTTTAGAATTAGTTGCATTTAATTCTCATTTCATTTAATTCGTATTTTACGTTTTTGTTTTAATTTGCGTAATTTGTCATTTGCATTATAGATTTAGAACTTTTATATGCTTCCCTTTACTTTCCCTTGCCCCGTAGTGTATAAATCCCAAAAATCTCTTTTAAAACATTTAAATCCTGATAATCGCGACGTGAGTTGAAAATTCCATTCAACCCTCGTTCGGAACGATCTCGGTGCTCAAACCTAATACGTTTGAGTTACCCAAATACTACACACTTCTATAATTGGTTTTCTGAGCAAATCAGTTGCATACTTACAACTGCTAGTCATTTTTACTACCGCTATAGTTATTTTTACTACCGCTAGTAAAAATGAATTGGTTGTATACTTACAACTGCTAGTTATTTTTACTACCGCTATAGTTATTTATACTAACGCTAGTAAAACTGAATTGGTTGTATACTTACAACTGCTAGCTATTTTAAACAACGCTGTATTAGAAGACATCAACGAAATGATGCCACGTTAATAATGCTGTGTGTATGGTTGTTTGTGCCGCCCTGTAGGTGCTGCCGATACCATTCTGGTGCCCTTGTGTAGGTGTTGCTCTTACTATTTTGGGCCTGAATAGGCACATAGTCGTTTAGTGCTGCTAGTATTAAACTTACAACTGCTAGTTAAATTGTACTAGTATTGAATGGTAAATCTGTTTTTTTCAAGTGTGTATAGTCACTAGTTGGTAGTTATTAGTTGATTGTAGAATACGAATTTTAACAACTAGAAGGACTCCTTGGTTTATAAAAGTAGTCCATAGGGAAAATAGTTGCCCTACGTAAAGCTTAGTTGCCAAATTGTTTTGAAACAATGCTAGTTCCCCATTAAACAAACATGTATAATGGGACAGAATTACAGGAAATAGTAAATACGTTGACATACAACGTTTCATACAGACAACCTACTACATATAACGATTACTACATAATTATAAGTTTAATGGTTACATATCATATAACCACTTGATTTATAAAATTCACCGAGTACGCAGAAAAAGCTAACCACTCCATGCTTCCTTCCCATACAGACAGCATACTAAAACTGTAACATATTGGTTTTCATATACATAAAATTAAGCACAATAAGAGGCGTATGAATAAGAGTTCCAGAGAGAGAAAGTGAGATGTTCTAGAGAGATAAAACAATGGAAAGGTTAGATTACCAAATGAACATCCAACCCTCTCCCTTGTGGGGAGAGGGCTATTTATACAAATGACTACGCCCTCCTTCGGGCTGTAGATCAGGCATACAGTGGGTAAAGACCCGTCCTTCTTCCACGGAGTTACTTATACTACTAATAATCTAACTAATATATTGTTGCGTCTACGAGCTATAATTTGCTAAACGTACGTTGGGGTGACCGACATTTTATCATGGATTTTATAAATCCTTCCAATCTCCACCTAAGGGAGGTCACCCCAATAATTACATTGAAAACGTCCTAGCAATTAATCTATAATCATTGATGCTCGAGCTCGTAGACTTTGTAGCTTCAACAACTTAAACAGCATGTAATAGTAGTGATTCCTTGACTTTGAGTGATTCTTTGATATGTGATCAGGAGCTTTCATTGGGATCATCAACAATACATAATCTCTAATTTATCCGATGTAGGACTGCCAACATGTGAAGTTGTGACTTTTGGACCGTCATGCTCACATTCTGGATCATGAAATCTTTCTTATCAGAGTTGCAGAAGCTTTTGATGATTCATAATATTTCCAGCAGCGTAGCAGAAGCATGGAGAGAAAATATCAGAGCCAATTGATGACGATATGCACATATCATGATTTCTTTAGAAATGAATGTGTTGTGTGAGCATGCGGCTATGGATTGACTTCTCATTTTGATCACCGCAAACGTTAAGTGTACCTGCATACAACTTAGCAATAAAGCGACGGAGAGTGTCTTTGATCACTTTCGTTGAATTGAGGTACACGGCTCCCCGTTGATCAGTACAAGTACTGCCTGTGAACAAGTATAATTCCAAAGAATCTCCTTGACAGGGTTTCGCAGCTGCTCTAGCTGTTCTCAAACCGGAACGTCTCAAAGAAGACAACACGGAGTGAGTGAACCATCGAATTGAGATTCACTGATTGATGAAAAATGATTTGAATGAAAAGCAATCGTGTATTGCTTAATATAAACTGTTTTGCAATAGAACAAAGGTTTTATGAAAATCAGTTATCAATCATAAATACCCTTTTACTTTTTGAAACATAATACACAGTCGATGTGCTGCAGAATAGAATTATTAAGCACAACGACTGGTTTTTCAAAGGTATCCGTCAATCCATTCCTGAACCAGGATTGATTCAATATATGGATCACCCCATCGTTTCTGTCCAGTTGTCACATGTTTGATCTATTGGATAGATCTCACATGCCACCCACCAAGAGCTTGTTTGATGTTGGCTCTAGAAGGCTTTCCATCTTCATTGTGAATATGATTGCATATCACTCAGATGTTCTGGAAATTACCACACGGATAATGCGTAGGACTCTTAAGATATATTCTCACTTTCCACATTGTGTGAAACTGTAAGACTTCATTGATAGTGTCCTAATGAGATTTATTGATGATCTCTTAGCTCTAGCCTCAATAGTGCATATTTGGTTCCTATGTTGGAGACTAGGGAGAGGGTCTCCTTCTTCAATATCAACAATCTCTAAGAGAAAGTCGATAATTCCCCGTGAGAATGAAACAAGTTCTTTTTAGAGGAAATTGAGTAGCTTTGGAAGTTAGGTGCAGTGCGTCACTGGGTCCATGACGTCTTGTCTTCAACACTGATGTTACCTTGGTAACCACCAAGAGTATATGAATTGAAACCTATTTCTCGCCCTAAGGTTGAAATAATGGAGGGCTATTTCTTTTTCACCCTTTCTCATTCATTTCTTTTTCATTCTTCAACCCCTTTCAAGAGTTACCGATTTCATA
>OU343220.1:154095960-154190529 GCA_910596185.1 Chrysanthemum makinoi
AAAAAATCAGGGAACCCCACCGTTATCATGAAAAAAAGAGCGTTGTTTTATTTGCAAAGAGGCCGCATTATGTGGAAGTTCACAACCAAGAAAACCAAAGATATCAATCAAGATCAAAGCAACAGGAAGAGTACATCAAGAATGCCTGAAAGAACTTCGACTATGAGGCGGAGGAAAGTGCCGTTGGAAATAGATTTTATGGTCGGAAGGAGCGGACCAAGGTAATTGGAATAATATATGGTTTGCAAATTGGAGCCTATAAGAAACACATAGGTCTCTGAGGGCCTTGTTTAGTCAAATGATCAATAGGTTTTAAGATGGAGGGCAAGGAAGAAAAAGGAACAAAGTTTATGATATTTTCATATGGCGTTGGGGAGGCCATTGTAGATACCAAAGAAGGAGGTTTAGTGATTTAAGCGTGATTTATAGGCCCAGGATATCCGCGTTAAATGTTTTAAGCATCCAACCAACTACAAGGATCAAGGTTTTGTTTTGACTTATGGAAATGGTACATGTCGAATCAAGTATATGTTCGACAAGGAAGTGCAGAAAGGCACGTTGGATATGGGTGACGAATGCATGGTCAAGAGTCACCACGAATTTCTGGAGGAATATTACAAGTCAATAGATCCAAGTGACGAATGTTCATAAATCAAAGGAATGGAAGAGATGGATATGGATAAGGAGGAAAGTCAAGATTATATTGATGAAGAATACCTAAGTCTAAATGGAACACTATATCATATGAAGGTAAACACCTTTCCCCGTTTTTTGTCCTTTTTAGATTTGATTAAAATCGACAAATTAATTTTTAGAAATTGGGAGATATTGGGAAAGAAGTTTTTGGAGTTGTTGGAATGGTTTAATCTTGGATACTTAGGTCAAGATGTGTTGGGAATATTACCGCCGGTTATTGGGGTAATAAAGCGGAGACTTGTTGGGGTTGTATAAATTTGTGGATGATATGGGTTATATGACGTATCGTTCAACAACAAGTGGTGTGATGTTGCTAAGTTATTGGGATTGTACGGGAAGATGAGCAAGAGGTTAAAGAAGGCTATAGGGAATTTATAGCGTTGGTCAAGATTTACTATGAGGAGGCGTGAAGATCGTCTGAGGAGAAGCCAAGGATAGATATGGTCGGTCAAAAGGAACCATTTTGCTTTGCGAAGATGAGTGTTGAAGTAGGGGCCTGGGGAGAACATCAAGAAAGAAGTGCAGGGTTGCTCAAGATGATGCCAAGGAAGATAGTAACATGGAGAACGCAACAAGTGAAGGAACCAAGGATGACACTTCGAACGGTGATGACTTTATTTTCATCATGTGAAGAAACAAAGGACAAAGGAAGCAAGGCGTTTAACATCCAAGAATTAGGAGGGAGATGTAGCCTTTTTAATGTCTTGTATGTTAAAGAACAATGTTTGTTTTTATGTTTCAGTATAATGGGTCAAAAGGGGCATGGACATGGGTTGGGTCATGTTGATCCAAACACCCCTTTTAGTTTAGTTAGTTATTTTCGTTAGGCCTGTTAAGTGGCAGTTAAGAAAACAGTTATGCATGAATCGACACAATGGTTCACCATCTTACTTGTGTCGTTTCATTGTGTTTAAATAGGTTTAGATTGAGTCCTTTTGTAATCACAACAATTCCTACATATTATATCAAACTTGTGTTTACAAACATCCTGTTAAATCTACTCGTATATATACATCTTGTCTCTCAAAGTTTCATTCGATTACAATGGTTAGTTAAAAACAAATCATGCAACGCAATTGGCTTGATTTTAAACCTATGAAACGTAGCCAACATTGGTACGAGTATAGTTCGAATCACAGGCGAGCCAATTCAAAGCATGGAAAAGTGACGTTGAATAAAAGTTTTTTGCCAAGGGAGTACACACCAAACGTTGCAAAAGGGGGGAAGCAAAAAAACATTTATCCCCTGAGGGTAAACGATTACTAAGGGATAAGTTACAAGAATTTGTGTCCTATATCTTCTCCAAGTCCGAACCGTTGTGCAAAAAATCAGGAACCCCCTCGTTATCAAGAAAATAAAAGAGGCGTTGTTTATTTGCAAAGAAAGACGCCACGTATATTGAAGGCTAACAAGAAAACCAAGATATCGATCAAAATCAAAGCAACAGGAAGACTACATCAAGAATGCACAAAGAACTCAACTATGAGACGGAGAAAGTGCACGTTGAAACAGATTTTATGGTTTAAGGAACGGACCAAGGTAATTGGAACAATATATGGTTTGTAAGTAGAGCCTATAAGAAACACATGAGTCCTACGAGGGCCTTGTTTAGTGAAATGATCAATAGGTTTAAGATGGAAGGCAAGGAAGAAAAGGAAAAGAAGTTTATATTTTCCTATATCGTTGGAGAGGCCATTGTAGATACCAAAGAAGGAGGTTTAGTGATTCCAAACGTGCTTTATACACTGGATATCACGTTAAATGTTTTAAGCATCAACCAACTAAAGGATCAAGGTTTTGTTTTGACTTATGGCAATGGTACATGTTGAATCAAGTATATGTTCGACAAGGAAGTGCAGAAAGGCACATTGGATATGGGTGACGAAAGCATAGTCAAGAGTCACGATGAATTTCTGGAGGAATATTACAAGTCAATAGATCCAAGTGATGAATGTTCATTAATCAAAGGAATGGAAGAGATGGAGATGGATAAGGAGGATAGTCAAGATTATATTGATGAAGAATACCTAAGTCTAAACGGAACACTATATCATATGAAGGTAAACACCTGTCCCCATTTTTTGTCCTTTTTAGATTTGATTAAAATGGACAAATTAGTTTTTAAAAATTGGGATATATTGGGAAAGGGGTTTTTGGAGTTGTTGGAATGGTTTAATCTTGGATACTTAGGTCAAGATGTGTTGGGAATATTACCGCCGGTTATTGGGGTAATAAAAGTAGACTTGTTAGGGTTGTATAAATTTGTGGATGATATGGGCGGTTATATGAACGTATCGTTCAACAACAAGTGGTGTGATGTTGCTAAGTTATTGGGATTGGCACGAGAAGATGAGCAAGAGGTTAAAGAATGCTATAGGTAATTTATAGCGTTGGTCAAGATTTACTCAGGAGGCGAAGATCGGTAGGAGAAGCAAGGATAGATATGAATTGGGACAAAAGGAACCATTTTGCTTTGCGAAGATGAGCGTTGAAGTAGGGGACGCACAAGGAGAACATCCAAGAAAGAAGTGCAAGGTTGCTCAAGATGATGCCAAGGAAGATAGTAACATGGAGAACGCAACAAGTGAAGGAAGCAAGGATGACACATCGAACGGTGATGACTTTATTTTCATCATGTGAAGAAACAAAGGACCAAGGAAGCAAGGCGTTTAACATCTAAGAATTAGGAGGGAGATGTAGCCTTTTTAATGTCTTGTATGTTAAAGACAATGTTTGTTTTTATGTTTTAGTATAATGGGTCAAAAGGGGCGTGGACATGGGTTGGGTCATGTTGATCCTAACAACCTTTTTAGTTTAGTTAGTTATTTTCGTTAGGCCTGTTAAGTGGCAGTTAAGAAAAAAGTTATGCATGAATCGACACAATGGTTCACCATCTTACTTGTGTCGTTTCAATGTGTTTAAATAGGATTAGATCGAGTCCTTTTGTAATCACAACAATTCCTACATATTGTATCAAACTTGTGTTTACAAACATCCTGTTATATCTACTCTTATATATACATCTTGTCTCTCAAAGTTTCATTCGATTACAATGGTTAGTTATAAACAAATCATGCAACCAATGAAGCGATTTTAAACTTGTGAAAGCACGTATGTATTTGGAGCCCATGTTGCAGGCACAGAGCGAGCCAATTCAAAAGCATGGAAAAGCGACGTTGAATAAAAGTATTTTGCCAAGGGAGTACACACCAAACGTTTCAAAAGGGGGGAAGCAAAAGAAACATTTATCCCCTGAGGGTAAACGATTACTAAGGGATAAGTTACAAGAATTTGTGTCCTATATCTTCTCCAAGTCCGAACCGTTGTGCAAAAAATCAGGAACCCCCTCGTTATCAAGAAAAGATAAAAAGGCACGTTGTTTTATTTGCAAAGAAAGACGCCACGTATATTGGAAGTGCACCAACAAGAAAACCAAAGATATCAATCAAAATCAAAGCAACAGGAAGACTACATCAAGAATGCACAAAGAACTCAACTATGAGACGGAGAAAGTGCACGTTGAAACATATTTTATGGTTGAAGGAACGGACCAAGGTAATTGGAATAATATATGGTTTGTAAGTGGAGCCTATAAGAAACACATGAGTCCTACGAGGGCCTTGTTTAGTGAAATGATCAATAGGTTTAAGATGGAAGGCAAGGAAGAAAAGGAAAAGAAGTTTATATTTTCCTATGGCGTTGGAGAGGCCATTTTAGATACCAAAGAAGGAGGTTTAGTGATTCCAAACGTGCATTATACACTGGATATCACGTTAAATGTTTTAAGCATCAACCAACTAAAGGATCAAGGTTTTGTTTTGACTTATGGCAATGGTACATGTTGAATCAAGTATATGTTCGACAAGGAAGTGAAGAAAGGCACGTTGGATATGGGTGACGAAAGCATAGTCAAGAGTCACGATGAATTTCTAGAGGAATATTACAAGTCAATAGATCCAAGTGATGAATGTTCATTAATCAAAGGAATGGAAGAGATGGAGATGGATAAGGAGGATAGTCAAGATTATATTGATGAAGAATACCTATGTCTAAATGGAACACTATATCATATGAAGGTAAACACCTTTCCCCATTTTTTGTCCTTTTTAGATATGATTAAAATCGACAAATTAGTTTTTAGAAATTGGGATATATTGGGAAAGAGGTTTTTGGAGTTTTTGGAATGGTTTAATCTTGGATACTTAGGTCAAGATGTGTTGGGAATATTACGTAGGTTATTGGGGTAATAAAGTAGACTTGTTAGGGTTGTATAAATTTGTGGATGATATGGGCGGTTATATGAACGTATCCTTCAACAACAAGTGGTGTGATGTTGCTAAGTTATTGGGATTGGCACGGGAAGATGAGCAAGAGGTTAAAGAATGCTATAGGGAATTTATAGCGTTGGTCAAGATTTACTACGGGAGGCGAAGATCGGGTCGAGGGGAGAAGCCAAGGATAGATATGGTCGGACAAAAGGAACCATTTTGCTTTGCGAAGATGAGCGTTGAAGTAGGGGACGCACAAGGAGAACATCCAAGAAAGAAGTGCAAGGTTGCTCAAGATGATGCCAAGGAAGATAGTAACATGGAGAACGCAACAAGTGAAGGAAGCAAGGATGACACATCGAACGGTGATGACTTTATTGTCATCATGTGAAGAAACAAAGGACCAAGGAAGCAAGGCGTTTAACATCCAAGAATTAGGAGGGAGATGTAGCCTTTTTAATGTCTTGTATGTTAAAGAACAATGTTTGTTTTTATGTTTTAGTATAATGGGTCAAAAGGGGCGTGGACATGGGTTGGGTCATGTTGATCCTAACAACCTTTTTAGTTTAGTTAGTTATTTTCGTTAGGCCTATTAAGTGGCAGTTAAGAAAACAGTTATGCATGAATCGACACAATGGTTCACCATCTTTTTTGGTCACAATGTGTTTAAATAGGATTAGATCGAGTCCTTTTGTAATCACAACAATTCCTACATATTATATCAAACATGTGTTTACAAACATCACTGTATATCTACTCGTATATATACATCTTGTCTCTCAAAGTTTCATTCGATTACAATGGTTAGTTATAAACAAATCATGCAACGCAATTGGCTTGATTTTAAACCTGTGAAACGTAGCCAAAATTGGTACCAGAGCCCATGTTTTGAAGCATGGAACGAGCCAATTCAAAAGCATGGAAAAGTTACGTTGAATAAAAGTTTTTTCCAAAGGGAGTACACACCAAACGTTTCAAAAGGGGGGAAGAAAAAGAAACATTTATCCCCTGAGGGTAAACGGTTACTAAGGGATAAGTTGCAAGAAGTTGTGTCCTATAACTTCTCCAAGTCCCAACCGTTGTGCAAAAAATCAGGAACCCCCTCGTTATCAAGAAAAGAAAAAAGGGCGCGTTGTTGTATTTGGAAAGAAAGAGGCCATGTATATTGGAAGTGCACCAACAATAAAACCAAAGATATCAATCAAGATCAAAGCAACAGGAAAACTACATCAAGAATGCACAAAGAACTCAACTATGAGACGGAGAAAGTGCACGTTGAAACAAATTTTATGGTCGAAGGAACGGACCAAGGTAATTGGAATAATATATGGTTTATAAGTGGAGCCTATAAGAAACACATGAGTCCTACGAGGGCCTTGTTTAGTCAAATGATCAATAGGTTTAAGATGGAGGGCAAGGAAGAAAAGGAAAAGAAGTTTATATTTTCCTATGGCGTTGGAGAGGCCATTGTAGATACCAAAGAAGGAGGTTTAGTGATTCCAAACGTGCTTTATAGACCGGATATCACGTTAAATGTTTTAAGCATCAAACAACTAAAGGATCAAGGTTTTGTTTTGACTTATGGCAATGGTACATGTCGAATCAAGTATATGTTCGACAAGGAAGTACAGAAAGGCACGTTGGATATGGGTGACGAAAGCATGGTCAAGAGTCACGACGAATTTCTGGACGAATATTACAAGTCAATAGATCCAAGTGACGAATGTTCATTAATCAAAGGAATGGAAGAGATGGAGATGGATAAGGAGGATAGTCAAGATTATATTGATGAAGAATACCTATGTCTAAACGGAACACTATATCATATGAAGGTAAACACCTTTCCCCGTTTTTTGTCCTTTTTAGATTTGATTAAAATTGACAAATTAGTTTTTAAAAATTGGGAGATATTGGGAAAGAAGTTTTTGGAGTTGTTGGAATGGTTTAATCTTGGATACTTAGGTCAAGATGTGTTGGGAATATTATCGCCGGTTATTGGGGTAATAAAAGTAGACTTGTTGGGGTTGTATAAATTTGTGGATGATATGGACGGTTATATGAACGTATCGTTCAACAACAAGTGGTGTGATGTTGCTAAGTTATTGGGATTGGCACGGGAAGATGAGCAAGAGGTTGAAGAATGCTCTAGGGAATTTATAGCGTTGGTCAAGATTTACTACGAGGAGGCGCAAAGATCGGTGCAAGAGAAGCCAAGGATAGACATGGTCGGTCAAAAGGAACCATTTTTCTTTCTTGAAGATGGCGTTGAAGTAGGGGGCGCCAAGAGAAATCAAGAAAAAGTGCAAGGTTGCTCAAGATGATGCCAAGGAAGATAGTAACATGGAGAGCATAACAAGTGAAGGAAGCAAGGATAACACATCGAACGGTGATGACTTTATTTTCATCATGTGAAGAAACAAAAGACCAAGGAAGCAAGGCGTTTAACATCCAAAAATTAGGAGGGAGATGTAGCCTTTTTAATGTCTTGTATGTTAAAGAACAATGTTTGTTTTTATGTTTTAGTATAATGGGTCAAAAGGGGCGTGGACATGGGTTGGGTCATGTTGATCCAAACACCCCTTTTAGTTTAGTTAGTTATTTTTGTTAGGCCTGTTAAGTGGCAGTTAAGAAAACAGTTATGCATGAATCGACACAATGGTTCACCATCTTACTTGTGTCGTTTCAATGTGTTTAAATAGGATTAGATCGAGTCCTATTGTAATCACAATAATTCCTACATATTATATCAAACTTGTTTTTACAAACATCCTGTTATATCTACTCGTATATATACATCTTGTCTCTCAAAGTTTCATTCGATTACAATGGTTAGTTATAAATAAATCATGCAATACAATTGGCATGATTTTAGAACTGTGAAACGTAGCCAACATGCTCCAATACCGTATTCCATGGTGTATAGGGGAGGTTAAGATGTAGACAGCCTTATCCCTAATTGAGGAAGAGAGGATGCTTCCAGTTCTAACAAATCCACTAGTACAAAAATGGGATTTTGTCACACATGGTCGAAATGGAACGGCCACACATTCGCTTATTTGTGTGGCTGAAGGTACGAAAATTGACAACATTTACTAATTAGTCAAACATGAAAATTTTGATTGTGTTACCATTAGAACTGTATTGCCACACAATTGAACATTGTGTGGCTAAAGGTATCTGGTAATTTTGTTTACGATCATTTAGCCACATATGAATTTGGAGCAGCGTGACAAATAAAAGTAACATGATCGTTAGTCACATGAAGTAATTTTTTTGTGTCTAAATCATAGAGTCAAGTTTTGTCACACATTATTTAAGGGTGACTGATATGCTTTGCTAACTCTTTAGCCATCAAAATGGAGCAGTGACAAATGAAAAGTATGGTTGAAGCATTAGTCACGATATACATATAATCGATGACAAATATATGTCACACACTTGAACACTGTGACCAAATGCCATATATGGTCACACTAAATGTTTTGTCACACATTATTTAAGTGTAGCCAAAATCCGATACATATGGTCACGTATGTTAATATGTGTGTTTAAAGTTTAGTTTGTGTTAGCTTGCCAAAAGCTAATGTACATAGTCACATTTACTACAACGTGTGACCAAATGCCATATATGGTCACACTAAACATTTTGTCACACATATTATTTAAGTGTAGCCAAAATCCAGTACATATTGTCATGTAACTTAATATGTGTTTTTAAAGTTTATTTTGTGTTAGCTTGGCAAAAGATAATTTGTATAGTCACATTTACTTCTAGCACGATCATGTGACTATATGCCTTTACAATAGCCACATCATATCACAAATGTGTGACTAAATTATGTTCATGTGGCCATTGGATGATCAATAGTCACACAAAATACACATTTCTTCACTTTAAATACCATATGGTCACACTTATTAACACTTTTGGCCACTTTATGATTGATTGTATGTGACTAAATACCCAAAACAAACATGCTTTGTGTGACTAAATATTAGAAAAAGGCCACACAAACATAAAATTCATGTGGCCAATGGATGATCAATAGTCACACAAAATACACATTTCTTCACTTTAAACAACATATGGTCACACTTATTAACACTTTTGGCCACTTTATGCTTAATTGTATGTGACTAAAAACCCAAATCAAACATGCTTTCTGTGACTAAATGTTGGAAATGGCCACACAAACATAAAATTCAAGTGGCCATTGGATGATCAATAGTCACACAAAATACACATTTCTTCACTTTAAACACCATATGGTCAAGTTTCTTGCATTTATTGTGCTGTTAATGCAAATGTGGGTTTGTAGGTGATGGCTTTTAGGGTCACATTGATATGCACACACAAACACACACATTAACACTTGTGCAACACCACAATCTACTAAACTTTGATAAATCCAAACTAATTATATATATGAAGAACCCTTTAACAACGAGTACTTGATTGTTAATGCGGAATCTTAACAACAAGCCAGAATAACACAAATGCTATTTCACTAATAAACTTCTTCTATTAATATTTCTATTCGTATAAGTACAAGTTCATTTCACTATACTTTAGGGTTCCTTTATACACTTAGGAAAACCTAGTATACAAAACGTGTAGAAGGATATAGATATCTCTTTCTAAGATATCTCTACGCGTACATATCCTTCCCTAAACTCTAATAAACTATTTTGTTTTTCATAAACAGAACTAACTATGAATACTACAAGACTTAATTGTTATACTACCAGTATTATTGTTGTTGAGCTTTTGATTCAATTAACCTCAAAAGCTAATAGCATGCATCATCCTTTCTTTCACCTAGCAGCTTCTTCTCAAGCATAGCCTTGCAAATACTGTTTGGAAGTGGATACTCCACTTCTGTAAGCATATAAAGAATCGTAGTTTCTAATTCCAAATAGTGCACCTGACAAGTGTGGAAATATCTCCATCTGATCACTTGTTCTTGACAGGCCAGCTTCCACATTTCATCATCAGCATCTGGTGTCTCAAATATGGTCTTTAAGTCATCCCAGAGGACTCTTTCATATTTCTCTTCAGGTCTATTGTCACCATGCTTCTCCATCATCAGCTGGTACATGGTCTTCAAATCATCCCTGGACAAATCACTCAATAAACCAGGAAAGTTCACATATATAGTGTAGGTGTGATTTTCCCTTACTATTAGGTAAACTACCTTGTTCCCATTTTTGATGATCTGAACCTTTGCAATCTTAGCAGGAAGTGCTAAACCTGTAGGAATGGAGCCTATGGTAAACTCTTCTGATGACGGTTCATCAACCTTATCCTTCATGTACTTTTCCACTTCTTTCTTAACCTAAGTCATATCCTTTTTCACTCCTTTCTTTCCAGTGGATTTCTTCCTTGTCATCTTCACAACTGGTTGCTTAACCTCAGCTTCCTCCTCTTTCTTTACAGTTTTTGGCTTATCACCAAGTTTTTCAGCTTCATCAACCTTTTCAGTCTCTGCAATCTTCTGCTTCTTAGCATCCTTTGGTTGAAGATTGAAACCCTGCCTTTTAAGCTTTGAAGCTTCCAACTCTGAATCCATTGGAGTAAATCTTTTTAATTTGGTGCACTACTTTTTCAAATTCTGCTTTTAGATCATCAGCCTTCAATTTCCTTAACTGGCACACCGTCCAGCTAGGATTCCCTTGAATTTTTATGTAGTGGATCATATAATCCCTTTGCTCACCTTTGGTCAAGGGTCTGTGCATCCTTTCTCTTTGTCTCTGCTCTCTGAGAAGCCTCTTCTTCTCATTAATCATCTCAACCATTTTACTTGCATAGTCTTCTTTGCCAATATCAGGAAGGATATCTCTGTTTACTAATAATCAGGCCTTTATAGTATCCCATTCTTCATCAGTGTAGAATTTGGCAGATTCCAGAATTTCAGCTTTCCTTTTCTTTTGGTCTTCAGTTAATTTTGGTTCCTCCTACAGGTTTTTGGCAATCAGCTCATCATTCAATGTTTGTTCTCCACGTTTAGCTTCTGCAGCCTCATCCTCTGCTTGAATCCTAGCAATCTCAGCTAAGCTAGCTTCTTCTTCTGTGAGTTGCTTTTTGGTCTTCACTGGCTCAGCAGATTCTTGCACTATTCCTTTGCCTTCCCTATACACAAACTCCTCACCGGTACTACGGATCACTACCGGATTAATATGTTCGATTACCAGTATAACTTCAACATCAAAACCAGTATTAAAAGCTTCATCAAAAGCAAATTTAATTTAAGCACCACCAGACTTATCTTTAGTAAAGTCACCAGACTTATCCACTCCACAAGAACTTGCAGCTTCTTTATCCAGTCTCTTCTTAAAGGATTTCTTCGATGAAATTCTTAACCAAGATTTCAGTTGCTTCCAATCCTTGAGGACTAATTTGAGTTTCCTCAGAGGATTCCACACCTTCTAAGTCTGTAATGTCTATCCCTTTCTGTTTGAATTTCCCCTCCAATTTCTTAACTCTTTTGATCAACATCAAAACAATAGTCCCTAGTTACTTCTTGGTCTTCTTCCATTTTTTCTCCAACTCATCAACCCTTGAAATCAGTTGTGGAACCAGTTGAAGTAGATCTTCCATATATAAGGAACTGGGTTCTGTACAGTAGGAGTGGGTGTTGGAGGTTGTGGTTGAGGAATCACTGGTGGTTCTTCCCCATGGACTGAAGGTGAAGGTGGTGGGGGTGTTGGTGTCCTCTATTCAAAATCTGGTTTTTCTGGTTCAGATGTAGGTTGAGCCTGAGCTTCGATGTAGCGATGGGATATGGAGCAGATGTAGATGTACGCAAGGTCAAGTTAGCAACGCAAAGGCAACATAGCAGGAAAAAGTGGCATATGTACCCCTTCAAAACCCCTTTTCATATTACCAAATATCTTTTTAGTGAAAGGGACAACAATGTACGGATGTTTGCTTGTTGTTTCAACATTTAAGATAATTTGAAAAAATATTGGGTACATCAAAAACTTTTTCTTATTCTTGGCATTAGCAACCATGGCATCAAAAATCATTTTTGAAAAATTAAAGAGTTCCAGATGAGAGACGGACCAATGCGAAGCAATATTGCTTCCAAATTGATCCCATCCACCACTTTTAGAGCTCATACAATGTAGAATATGATGCACAAGGAAAGCGCCATTGTATAAAATGACTTTTCCAAAAAGTGAATGTTCCATCAGTTAGATATCCAATATTTTCCAATCCCTGAAAGAGGTCATTATTTGGCAACATTGAAATCCCTAAGGCATCAGCCAATTGAAGCTTGCTATCGACTGATTCCTCAGTAATTGAATACTCTAAAGTATCAATAGTTGCATTTAACTCTTGTGTCCCATCAGCAATAGTTCTAGCGAGTAGCATCACGAACTATTTGACTAGGAATCATAGATAGTTGGATTATGAGTAAGGGCATACCTGATATGACAACCCTTTAGAAAGTCCACTATCTGCTCGAAGCATGTGCTTTCAGCGAGCTTTTTGAGAAATCCCACTTGATTGTGCTTGTCTACAAACTTTAATTGTGCCATCTTTTATGTTATTCGAAGTACTGGTAGTGCAGCGCAATTAGGGTTTAGTGCTAGCAAGGAGACTTAATCGAAAGAAAATATTTAAACTTTTAAAGATTAGGATAAAGTAATTAAAGGATAAATATGAATTCTAAAAATAAAAATTATCCATATAAATACTTCTGACCACCTAAAATTAGGTAACGGTACTATTTAGACAGTAAAAATCGTTTTTTAATTTTTGCACTACCAGACTAAAGAATGGTCAAACAGACTTAACAATGACATCACCAGAATTAACTCTGTACTATAGCACATCAACTAGCACAGCTTCCATACATCTCCAATCTGTGAGAATTCTTGCTTTTCAACATAAATCCTTAAACATAAATCCTTAAACAAGTACAAAATAATATACCTAACAGATTTAACTAATATTAAGTCTTGTATTATAAACATAAATCCTTAAACAAGTACAAAAAATCGAATGTATTTATGCATTAAAAGAGTGAAATATGATAAAGGTAGAGTGTGACAACTTGAGCATAACATGGTTCACTTGGATTTTCATATAACAACACCTACACAGTCGGTTCGATAGTAGTCAGTTCGTGATTCATTACCCAAGTCACGTCGATCCACACGTGGCAATATGTTATCATTGTGCTGGTGAATGACGGTAATAAATTCCTCATCGGCTTCGTCATACTTATCTTTGTAATTCTTGGGAGGTTTCTTAAACACAATAGACAATTTTTATCTACCGGTCTTTCACATAAAACACTTGTCGTTCTTGTCTTACTAATATGAACGGATCAACCTTGTGGCCTAAACTATTCAAGTCAACCAATGTATACCCAAGAGTAGTATCGCGTTTCACACCACCAGCTTTGTGATTAACCCAGTCATATTTGAAAAGAGCAATTTGCATGTAACGGTAATCTAGTTCCCATATCTCGTGTAAAACCCCGTAATAATATGATTTTCTTGTGGTTGCAACTTCTTTAGATATGTGCATATCTAATGCCTCAACACTAACCCCTTTGTTGGTAAACTTTGCCTTCATGACATTTCGTACGAAAAGTATACCCATTGATGTGATATGCATCGTATTTCACTACGGTGGTGCGTGGTCCATAGGATATCCACATTACAGTTTCTGATACACTTTCTTTGTCGATTTCTAACTCTCTATCAACCTGAATTTCATTACAAGTATATATTAGCTCAAAAGAATAAGTACACCAATTTTCAGATCAAAATGAGCGGATAAATAAGGTTTAGAAAGGGTATGTTGAGTAACATAAGATTAATTACTTATTTACATAACCACTTGGCAAAAGATTTGTTGTCCTCATTCTCCAAAAATGCTATTCGTTTACCCGGGTTTTCTATTTTCAAAACTTACTTGTGTCGCCTGAAACAATGTGTTTGATTATTATATTTGATAGATCATTTTCAGTAAAGAAATAGACATGTGTTAGTAAGACTTACTCGATATACGGTACAATTTCATCTGTATTATTTATTACATACAAATGTACTTTCTGAAAGAGTTCCGCAGAAACTTCACTTGATTTGCCGACCGACAATGGCTTTCCTTCCTCATTTTCATCTGTTTCATGTTTATCAGGTGGGATACCAACAGTTTTTATGGATTTATGATATTAAGCTAAAAACTCTATTGTTTCTTCCGCAATAGTATCCTCAGAATGCATCCTTACGGTATATTTTTGTTCCGCACATGTCCTTTAATAACCTTCATACATCTTTCGAATGGATACATCCACCTAAAGCATATGGGACCGCATAATTTTACCTCCTAGTTAGGTGCCGCGTCAAATGTATCATAATATCAAAGAATGATGGAGGAAAGAACTTCTCAAGTAGGCACAGTGTCACTACCAGTTTTGCTTGCATATTATCTAGTTCTTGCAATATTATTTCTTTGCAACATATTGATTTAAAGAAAAATCAAAACCTGATAATAGCATATCGTGTGGGTGGGTGCATGATTGAACGTATTGCAATGGGCAGAAACTCTTGCATTAGCATGTGATAGTCATGCGATTTTAGACCAATGAGCTTCCTATCCTTTAGGCTGACCAAACTAGAGAAATTTGAACAATAGCCTTATGGTACCACGATGTTGTGTAAAGTTTCACAAAAATATCTTTTTCACGCAGCTTAATGTGTAACCTGCCGAGGTAGTGTTGTTTTGTCTTGTTCTTACATAGCAAACAACTCTTGTTTTACCCAACTCGCCAGATCAATCGAGCATTCATCCATCTTTCATCTTTTCTGGAACATGTAGCAAATTTCCGACGAGACTCTCAGCAACATTCTTTTCTACATGCATAAAATCAATACAATGTCGAACATAATTTTGCCTCCAATACCTAAGTTTTTGATACCAAATGTTGAATTTCATCCAATACGCACTGTTTTGTCCGTTTACTTGGCTTGAACTACCCTCTACTTCTGTTATGTTTCTTTTTACGCTTTTGAATCTTCACCTCGCCTCTCGTATCTTCTTGGTTTTCTGATGCATTATTGTTTGTTCGTTTTCCTTTTCCCTACTTATTTTCAATATGTTGTACCTCGTTGTATATTTGTTCCCCGGTCATTGGATTTAGAGTTTGGAGAAATTCTTGTTGTCCATTAAATGCCTTCCTTTTCCTTACGAGCGGATGGTCATATGGTAGATATCGTCTGTGACCAATATAACTTTGCTTGGATGAGGCGTAAAGTCTAACAGTTTGTATCTTTCCCACATACTATACAACCTTTGAATCCATGCAGACGCAGCCACATTATGTACCAAGTGCAGGGTAATCATTTATTGTCCATAACACAACGGCACATAGATTAAAGTTATCTTTTGTTGATGCATCATATGTATCAACCCCTTTATCAATAAGGTTTGCGATCATCAACCAACGGTTCTAAAAAAACATCGATATCATTTTCCGGGTATCCCGATATTAATACCGAAAGCATGATAAACTTTCTTTTCATACACAACCATGGATGAAGGTTGTATATGACGCATTAAAATGGCATACATTGTGATGCCTATTTCTTGAGTTGGCGTCAACCCCATCACCGATATTCCTAGCCGTAGATTTCTTGGATCTTCAGCAATTTCGGGAAATTTTTCATCTATGGTACACCATGCCTTTGAATCTGCGGGGTGACGTAACACACCATCGGTTATCCTCCGTGTCGCGTGCCATCTCAAATCTTCTAAAATACTTTCTAGCTTAAATAGTCGTTGCAGTCTTGGTATAATTGGAAAGTACCACATTATCTTTGTTGGAATATTTTCGTACACATTATGTGTCTTATTATCCACCTTCCATCTTGATATCCCACAAGTTCGACACGCAGTCAAATCCTTGTCATCCTTCCAGTAAAGAAGACAGTTGTTGATACATACATGTGTCTTTGTGTATCCTGATCCCATCAATTTCAAAATTTTTTTGGCATGATAAGTTTTTTCCACCATTTCGTTACCAGCAGGTAGCACCTTCTTCCACAATCCTAGTAATTCAGTAAAGAACTTATCAGAACATCCGTACTTACCCTTCAAGTTGAGTAGTTTAACTATTTCGGACAACTTTGTGAAGTCAGGACATCCTTCGTAAAGAGGCTTCTCTGCGTCTAATAATAATTGTTGAAACTTGACAAGATCATCCTCATCAAAATTATCTTTTGTAGCATTAACCATTTCTATTGTTGCTGGGGCATCTGTTGGAATATATGAAGCAAAATCCATGCAGTCAACAAACTCTGTTGTAGCGTTAACATGTTTTTCAGTACTTATTGATGACTCATCCTTCTCTCCATGTTTAGTCCAGTTTAGGTAGCTTCGATCAAACCCATTTCTGAATAAATGGAACAGCACTTTCTCCACTTTATGCTCTATGTGGTTTAAACAATGCATACAACGGACATGGCATTGAAAGATCATTTTATTAACTTCGTGGGTCGATGTTCCCCATCTTCCGCATAAAGTTGTGTACTCTTTGCATAATCAATACGCCGCTACTCCATCAAAATAAGATTTGTTGGTCTTATTAGTTTCTATCAAGACTTGTCCATGTTTATAAATGTGTCCCACTTATCCAAGCAGCAATGTTTGTAAATGTAGTCCCTGGGCATGTTAAAAAGCAGTCAAGTTATTGAAGATTAAAGAAGACAACATCAAACAGCAATTGATGATCTTAACAGTTACAAAAGACATTCCAAGTAATGAGGATAGCTCAAAGATTGAATATGGTATTGAATTATGCTAAGAATTGAATGAAGTCTAATGAAACAGTTCCTAAAGAGGGGTTAGGGTCAAGGAAAAATAAGAAATTAACTAGCTAAATTATGGTTCCATGTTCATGTGGTAACTTGAGGCTTACAGGTTACTTATATTTTTAACCAATTAACTATCTAAATTTACCAACAAAATGACATAATTTACAAGAGGATATCTCAAAACAAATGTTCAATTAGCTAATAGGCTTATGAGGTTACTGATATATTTTATGTGTTAGAACGATGTGTACAAAAGGAACATAACAATAGTTACCAGTGGTGACGGGACTGGTGGGTCTATGACGGGAGAGTTGTGGTGGTGACGAGATTTGTGGTGAGATGAGAGGGAGGTGTGGCGGTGACAGGAGGAGGAGTTTATTTTTGCGATTAGTTTGGAATGGCCTTGATGCAAACTTTTGGGGGAATAAATTTAATTTTTGGGGGGAATTTTATATTTGCTTAAATTTTTGAAAAGTTTTCATATTAGTTTAAAAAGGTTTTTTCTCTTTTGATTTAATATTTTTTTCATTTAATTAGTTTAAAAAGGTTTTTTATTCATAATAAATAAAATAAAATTCAGAAAAATGCAAATCTTTTTTTTTTTAATTATTTTTAAGTATTTAGGACTTTTAAAGAATAATTTTAATTTTTACGCTTAAATTTCCAATATTTGGTATTTTTAGGATTAAGTGCATGTTAGGTTATTTCGACTTTTGTTACTTGATTTATTTGCTTATTTAGTTGTTTTTAGTTTATGTTTCATAAATTTATTCACAAAATCCAAATATCTTTCATTATTCTTTATCACCCGATCACGAACCGAACGTGAATTTCCATTCACACTCCGTTGGGACTTAAAAAGACCCGGGCATATTTCTGGAAAATATTGTGTTTTGACTTTCTTTTACCAAATTGGGATTTTCATTCTCGGGTAGACAGCAAATTGACCATTTGGTCGGGTTTTTCATAATATAATATTATATATACTATTGATTGAATCATGTCATAACATGACACTCTAAGCAACTATAACCCAATGTTTTTGACCCATATGATGTCAAATACCCATTAATGAATGTAACTAGTGATAACATAATACCCGACCCACCATGTGAACTAGCCATTATCACCGGTCATGCATGGGTTGCACCGGCTTGGTAGGTGTATATAGTTATAGTGTGAACGTTATATGAACTGTATTAAAGTTATTAAGGGTGTGCACGTTAATTTTGACATTTGAGGATGACATAAAATCATTAACTCACATGTCTTACTCAAAACACCGTGTGAAACTGTTTTTAGGGTTGCGTTAGATACGTTGGGCACGGTAACACAACCCTTGTTCGTTTCGTCCGTTTTAGTCGGTCCTATACGTTTTTGGTCCGTGTTCAAAGCGTTTTCTTAGTTTTGTACATGTTTTCTTCGTTTTTATGCGTTTTTACGTTTTCGCTGCCTCTTTTCATATGTTTTCATCCGTTTTCACCTTTTTTACATATTACGCATTACATTTTATTACGTTCTTATACGTTTTCTAGTCGCTATAGTCGTTTTTGTCCGTTTTCATCTGTTAGCCATTTTCATATGTTTTAAGACTTTTTTGCCCGTTTTCATACGCTTTCTTACACTTTTACACATTTTCCTACGTTTTCACATCTTTGCGTATGTTTTCATACGTTTTGTCGTTTAGTATGTCTTTGTCCTTTTTAATCGATCATTATATAAGTGTTCGTTTTTGTTTACACATTTTCGTCCATGTTTACACTTTTTGGCTGGCTTTTCATGTTTTAGTCCGTTTGTATAAGTTTTTGTCCATTTGTGTCCGTTTCTAGCCGTTTTCATCTATTTTAGACGTTTTCGTACGTTTTCATCTGTTTTACATATTAATGTACATTTTATTACGTTCTTATATGTTTTCATCCGCTTAAGTTCATTTTTTGTCCTCCGTTTTAGCCATTTTCATATGTTTGTAAGACTTTTTCGCCCGTTTTCGTACGTTTTCTTACACTTTTACACATTTTCATATGTTTTTACACGTTTGCGTCTGTTTTCATATGTTTTTGTCGTTTTAAATGCGGCTTTGTCCTTTTTAATCGTTTTATACGTTTGTTTTTGTTTACACGTTTACGTCCGTGTTTACACTTTGTTTTTTCATGTTTTAGTCCGTTTGTATAAGTTTTTGTCCGTTTTGTCCGTTTCTAGCGTTTTCATCTATTTTAGGCGTTTTTAAATACGTTTTCATACATTTCCATCTGTTTTACATATTAGCATTTTCTTACGTTCTCATACATTTTCGTCCGCTTTAGTCTGTTTTCATCCGTTTTAGCCATTTTCATATGTTTTTTTAGACTTTTTCGCCCTTTTTCATACCCTTTCTTACACTTTTACACCTATTTCTACGTTTTTTACACGTTTTCGTCTGTTTTCATACGTTTTTGTCCGTTTTCGTACGTCTTTGTCCTTTATAATAAGTTTTTATATGTTTTCGTTTTTGTTTACTCGTTTTCGTCCGTGTTTACACTTTGTCGCTGGTTTTTTCATGTTTTAGTCCGTTTGTATAAGTTTTTGACCGTTTTCGTCCATTTCTAGCCGTTTTCATCTATTTTAGATGTTTTCATCCGTTTTCATACACTTTCATCTGTTTTACATATTAATGTACATTTTCTTACGTTCCATACGTTTTTTTACGTTCTTACACGTTTTCGTCCGCATTAGTCTGTTTTTTTTCGTTTTATCCGTTTTAAGACTTTTCGGGTCAACCCAAGAAGCGAAGTGAATTCATATTCGGTTTTCGGTTCTCTTCGGTTTAATTCTAGTTCGGTTCGGTTCGGCTATCGTGTTGAACCAAATAAAAAAATAACCGATTTAACGAAACCAAACAACCCGATAACCGAACTGATAAACACCCCTAATTTATAGTGATAGTTTAAATGGAGGACTTATTTTGCGGTTTTAAAAATTAGGTCTTTATAGTTTGAATTCATAGGACTATTTTAGTTACCAATACCAGTATCTCTGACTAGTTCTCGGTTTCTGGAGTTACAAGTATCTTCTCTATCACACTATCCCCACAACTCTTCTTCAACCTTTGTTATCAATCTTTCAATAATATCCTATTTTACCCAATTTCATAATCAATGGCAGCACCATCACCACAAAACCAATTGGCTAAGCGTGTTATTAATGACCTAATTGAGTTTAGCGGGGAGACATATGTTGATGGTTACATGAGTTTCTTCAAGGCTCAACAAATTTCCAGTCTCCGTGCCTTTATAAACCGGATGCGCGAAGAGGCCACCACAGGCAGAAAGAATGAGATTGGGCAGTTTAATGCTTTAGCTTCGAGATGGTAGCTCTTAGAGATGGGGATGACCATTTTGACACTTTTATGGATCTTAGGCATGATAGGGAGGCTGCGAGGACTAAGCTTCAGGGGTTGAATGATCTCATTACTCAAGCTGAGGAGGATATCGAGACCAAGGAAGAACAAATTTAGGTGATGAATGGTTGAAGGGTTGCTCGCTATGTAAAGGGATGGTTTCTTTTTGTTGGGATATAGAAAGTCAAAGTGCTGAAGAGTTAAAGTACTGAAGAGTCAAAGTGCTGAAGAAGTCAAAGTACTGCTAATGAAGAAAGTCAAAGTACTGCTCATTCATCAAAGTATTGCATGTTTAAAGGACTGATATGCAATATCGTTAAGGATTATATTGTAATTCTAGAATGTTCTTAGATTAATATAGTATTACTTGTCGTACAAGGTTACAAATTGTAAACCGACTAGGGTTATCCTTAAGCCTATAAAAGGACCCCTAGGTTGGCATTAGAGATATACGTGTTTTTTAGAGTTTTAGAGAAGTGCGATATTAGAGTTTTAGAGTTGTTAAAGAATCTGCATAATAAGCAGATTTAGAGTTATTAATAATATCGTTGAAAGTTAAAGTTAATTCTTCTTAGCTTTGTTAAGTAAATTCCGCATACTTAATAGAGTTTGCTCAGTGTTTCATTGTTAATAACTTAGGATTTATCCGAGGTTGTTAAACCCTTAACAAGCTATATAGTTAGTTTGGTTAGAGTACATCGATCCAACAAGTGGTATCAGAGCTTGTGTGGAAACTCTGACTAAGAAGAAACCCTCAAAACCTACTTAACAAAACCCTAAAGATGTCGACTGAAGCTGCACCACCACCATCCATCACCTCACTAAGAATACCAATTATCAAGAAGGGAGAATACGATCTATGGAGCATGAAGATGAGGCAGTATATTGCAATCACAGACCATGCACTATGGAATGTGATTGTCAATGGTAATAAAGTTGTGGAAGATCCTGTAGGTATCTGTTGAAGATGCAAATTTGAAATTCTTAAGGAGTTTGCCATCTACATGGCATGTGATTGCTACTACGATCAGAGGACAACCTGGTTTGGACACTATGGACTTTGATGATCTCTACAACCATCTGAAGGTGTATGAGCATGAGATGAATGGCCAAACAAGTTCAAAGTCTCACACTATAGCTTTTGTGTCTTCTGAAAAGAGAGGCAGTACTTCTACTAAAAGTACTGCTCACCCTACTCAAAGTAATGTTGCCCAAAGTACTGGCAATCCTGCTCATTCTATCACAACCATGATCAACCCCACATCATCACCAACACACACCATCCATTCTGATGAAGTCGTATGCTCATTCTTTGCTCAGCAAGCTACCTTACCTGTTACTTATGAAGAAGACTTGTCACAAATTGAAGAGGATGCTCTTGAAGAGATGTATATAAGGTGGCAGGTTGCTATGATCACTGCAAGAATCAAGAAGTTCATGAAGAAAACATGAAGAGGCATTGACTTCAAGCCTAAGCAGGGTATCACTTTTGATAAATCCAAGATTGAATGCTTTAACTGTCAGAAGACTGGACACTTTGCAAGGGAATGCAGGTTTGCTAAATATCAAGCAAACAGGATGGCTGAGAAACCAAAGCTTGAACTCAAGGAAATTCCTATAACTGAAACAAAAGCTTTGGTTGCTCAAGAGAATTTATTAGAGGTTGACTGGAGTGCTGAGTTTGATGATGAACCAGTAACCTACTGTATGACAGTAATGGAAGGGTTTGATTGGAGCACCGCTTTTGATGAGGAACCTGGATTTGCTGCTTTGGAATCCAGAGATGGTCTAGGAAGCTTTGATTGGAGCATGGAGTGTAAAGATGAACCTGTTCTACTTGCTATGGTAGCCACTTCACCAATTTTACCCCTATCTCTGAGGTATGTTCTAAGTGTCATAACTTTTATCAAAAAGTGCTTAATGATTATGTGACTGAAAGAGATAAGTGTAGAACGGCTAGGGCTGAGGTAGCTGGTTATCAAATTACTCTAGAGTCAATGGAAGCCAAAATAATTACACATGAAAATAATGAAATGGCTTGGGCTGAAAAGTATGAACAACAGGATTATCAGTTAAAATTAAGTGAATGGAAATTAGGATGTAAGGTTGCTGAAATTGAAAAACTAATTAAGGAAAGGGATGAATTATTAGAAAAGTTTGCTGCTTGGGGAGAATCTGGACTTTCACATGTTGTCTTTGTTGAAAAACATAGAAGAGCACACATTAAAATTGTTCTAGGCTTTGGTATGGATTTTAGTAGCATAAAAGAGAACCCACCTAGTAATCAAGATGAATGTGAATTTGAGGACATAACAACTAGTGATGATGAACTCATTAATTATGTAGACACATCTAGTAATGAGGAATCATTAAGTCAAACACCTCCTGAGTATAATAAAGACAAGGTTTATCATGCAGTCCCTCATCCCACTGGTAGTTTTCAACCACCTACGACAGATGTTTCTTGTTTTGGAATAGACAACCTAGAATTTAGGAAAAAGCTCACTGGTCAATCTAGTTTTGAAACCCCAAAAGAAACAGCTGAGAAACCTAAGGATGATAGTGTTAAGAGTCAAGCAGTATCTTCTTCTCAAAATACTGCTAGACAATCAGCAGTACCTTTAAGAAAACCGTTTCAAAATACTGCTAAACCTTTTTGGGATAATTTTGGTCAAAACAGTTTTCATCATTCACCAAAAAGACATCATAGTTTTGGTCATAGGACCCAAGGAAGATTTTTTGGAAATATGGGTCAAAAATTGTGTTTTGTGTGTTATAGTCCTACTCATTTGATTAAGGACTGTGAATTTCACTCAGAATACCTAAGCAAATTCCCAAAGAACAGAATTACAAACCAAAAACCAAGGGAGAATAAACCTGTTTGGACTCATTCACATAGGGTTAACCATAGCAATTTCTCACAAGACTATAGGTACCCTCATCAGAAGACCTTTCACAAAACCACCAGTACCTTCAAACACAGTACCTTCAAACACTTTCCAAGGTACTGTTAAGCCAAACACAGTACTTTCTCAAAGTACTACTCAGTTTTCACCAAACACTTTTTGGAATAGGAACCCTAGGAGATCTAATTACTACCAATCTAGAAGGCGTTTCAACTCAAGGAAAGTAGCTAGATCAAGGGACTCTACACCAGAAGTTAAAACCAAATGGGTTAAGAAGGAAAGTACTGATGGGGAACAAACAGTACTTTCAGCAAGTGACACTGAAACAGAGATTTTTGTTGAAAATAATAAAGAAAACTTGAATAAAAAAGAGACGTTTATTGAAAAACCAACACAACTTTTGGAACAAACAAAGATAATTGATCATGTGCTTAAAGACAGTGGCAATTACATACTTAAAGAATTTAAGTATGTAACTCCACAAGGGGAACACAAGTTAGTAATCGCTTGGGTTCCTAAAATTAACTAAGTCTTTTATCTTTGTGCAGGTCAACCCAGAAGAGGAGCTTAAAGATCATCTAATTGTGGATAGTGGTTGCTCTGGAAGCATGACAAGAGACAAAGATATTCTGTCAGATTTTAGATCCTATTGTGGAGGAAGAGTTGCATTTAGGAATGATGCTAGTGGAGGAATAATTACAGGCAAAGGAACTATTAAGACAGGGAGCATAGATTTTGAGAATGTTAGATATGTGAAGGAGCTCAAGTTCAACCTTTTGTCAGTCTCTCAGATATGTGATAAGAAGCACCCTGTGTTATTCACTGACACAGAATGTCTCATCCTTTCCCCGGAATTTAAGCTTGTTGATGATAACTTGGTAATACTTAGAGTACCAAGAACCAATGATGTGTACAGTCTGGATATGAAGAGTCTTCACTCTTCTGGAAGAGCCACATGTTTAGTGTCAAAAGCAACATCTGAAGAAGCACATCAGTGGCATAGAAGATTGGGCCATGTAAATTTCAAGAATATCAACAAATTGGTCAAAGGAAATTTAGTTAGAGGTTTACCTTCAAAGACTTACAAGAATGATCACTCATGTTTGGTGTGCAAGAAGGGTAAACAACACAAAGCCTCATGCAAGAAGCTTGAGGACAGAACTATTAGAGAACCTTTGGCGTTGCTGCATATGAATTTGTTTGGACCAGTTTCTATTGCTAGTCTAAACAAGAAGAAGTACTGTCTAGTTGTGACAGATGATTGTAGTAGATTCAGTTAGGTATTTTTCTTGGGATTTAAAGATGACACATTTGATGCTATTCATGATCTGATAATAGCTCTTGAAAACCAACTGAGACTTAAAGTAAGAGGTATTAGATGTGATAATGGGACTGAATTCAAGAACAAGCTTATGGATGAATTTTGTGCTAAGAAAGGAATCAAGAGGGAGCTCAGTATTGTTAGAACTCCACAGCAGAATGGTGTTGCAGAAAGAAAGAACAGAACTTTGATTGAAGCAGCCAAAACAATGCTTGCAGATTCATATTACCTATTCAATTCTGGGCTGAAGCTGTAAGTACTGCTTGTTATGTGCTTAACAGAGTATCAGTCACCAAACCTCAGATGAAGACACCTTATGAGTTGCTGATGGAAATCAAACCCAACATTCGTTTTATGAAACCTTTTGGATGCCCTCTGACCATTCTCAACACAATTGATAATTTGGGAAAATTTGATGGCAAGTCAGAAGAAGGATACTTATTGGGATATTGCACCAATAGCAAAGGAGTCAGAGTATATAATAGAGTCACCAAGAAGGTTCAAGATTGTCTTCATGTTGAATTTTTAGAAGATCAAGAAAATCAGAAGGGTAAAGGTCCTGATTGGATGTTTGATCTTGAGGTTTTGACTCCTTCTATGAATTATGTACCTGTTAGAGAGGAAAATCAAGCAGATCACAAGGAAGATGAATTACAGTACATTGTGCATGGAGTCAATATTAGACCTGATGCTGTTCCTGATGAAGAACCTATAACTGTTGAGAAGGACAAAGGTACTGATGAGCCAAAATCTACATTATCTGCTGAAGATCAAGCCATTCAAGATGAGCTTAATAGGATGCTTTTTCAAGATGTCATAGCACAATCTTATGATGATGATCTAAGAAGAGCTTATGAGGAAGCAAAGAAAAAGAACAAGACTGCAGATTTCTCTCATAGTACTTTGGATGATAGTACTTTAGATCAAAGTACTGTTGCACCTAATGACAACACTTTGGATGATTTGGATGATCCTACCATGCCTGGTTTAGAAGATACTGATGATGAGTATGATGATGAAGTTATTTTCTCAAATTCCAATGAAGGTGCTGATTTCACAAATTTGGATGATAATGTTGAAGTTCCACAGACACCAATCTTAAGAGTTCATAAGAATCATCCTACTAGTCAAATTATTGGACCTTCTACCTCTGGAGTACTTACAAGAAACAAAGCTAAGGGTCTTTCTACACCTCACAATTCTTTACTTAGCTTTGTTTATAAACAAAACAGGTTGAATCACAAGGATCATCAAACATGCATGTTCACTTGTTTTATCTCTCAAGAAGAACCCAAGAACATAGCTCAAGCATTATCTAAAGAAAGTTGGGTTGAAGCTATGCAGGAAGAAATTCTTCAATTCAAACTTCAAGAATTTTGGGTATTATGTGATCTACCAGATGGAAAGAAAGTTATTGGAACCAGATGGGTTTTCAGAGTCAAGAGAGATGAAAGAGGTAATGTCATCAAGAAAAAGGCAAAGTTAGTAGCACAAAGCTACAAACAAGAAGAAGGAGTAGATTATGATGAAGTATTTGCTCCTGTAGCAAGGATTGAAGCCATTAGAATATTCCTTGCTTTTGCATCATATATGGGATTTCAGGTATATCAAATGGATGTCAAGAGTGCCTTTCTCTATGGCACAATTACAGAGGAGGTTTATGTAAAACAACCTCCTGGTTTTGAAGATCATGTGCATCCAAACAAAGTCTACAAGGTGGTTAAGGCTCTTTATGGCCTTCATCAAGCACCTAGGGCTTGGTATGAGAGGCTCTCTACTTTCTTATTACAACATGGTTACAGGAGGGGAGCCATTGACAAGACTTTGTTTATCAAGAGAGACAAGAAGGATATCATGTTGGTTTAAGTTTATGTTGATGATATCATCTTTGGAGCTACCAAACAGTCCATGGTTAAGGAGTTTGAGCAGCTGATGCAGAATGAATTTCAAATGAGTTCTATGGGTGAGTTAACATTCTTTTTGGGACTTCAAGTTAAACAGTCAAAGGAAGGAATTTTCATCAATCAAGATAAGTATGTCTCAGACATACTCAAGAAGTTTAATTTTGATGCTATGAAGCCAGTCACTACCCCTATCAAGTCTATCAACTCATTGGGCAAGGATGAAGATGGTCAACCTGTTGAAGTCAAGTTGTACAGATCTATGATTGGTTGTCTTATGTATTTAACTGCATCTAGGCCTGATATCATGTTTGCTGTTTCTTAATGTGCAAGATATCAAGTCTTACCTAAGGTCTCTCATATGAATGCAGTGAAGAGAATTTTCAGCTATTTGAAACAACAACCTAAGCTAGGGTTGTGGTATCCAAAGGATTCCCCTTTTCACTTGGAAGCTTTTTCAGATAGTGATTATGCAGGTGACAACTATGACAGAAGATCAACTACTGGAGGATGCCAATATCTTGGAAGAAGATTAGTTTCATGGCAGTGTAAGAAGCAAACAATTGCAGCAACATCTTCTACTAAAGCAGAATATGTGGCTGCTGCAAGCTGTTGTGGACAAGTTTTATGGATGCATAATCAACTCTTGGATTATGGATTCAACTTCAAGAATACTCCTATCAATATTGATAATGAGAGTACAATTTGCATTGTGAAGAATCCAGTTTATCACTCCAAGACCAAGCATATTCAGATTATGCATCACTTCATCAGAGATTGTTATGAGCATAGGCTCATTAATGTTGTCAAGGTGCATACAGATGATAATGTAGCTGATTTACTCACCAAAGGATTTGATGTTTCATGATTTAATCACTTGGTGGTGAGCATTGGCATGATTAATTATTGAGCTACATTTAAGGGGAGGAATGATTAGTTAGTTAGACAGTCATGTGCTTTGCTTAAGGGGAGGTAATACAATGACCACATGGAGTATTTGTTATTATAGAGAAAAAGATGGAAAAGTACTGTTGTTTTGTCCTATGAAAGTACTGCTATGAAAGTACTGCTCTGAAAAGTACTGCACACGTGGAAAGGACTGTTTGTCTTATTAAAGTACTGTTCCAACTGTCAAAAAGAAGGGTAAATTCAACTAATGGTAACTTTGTTATTATGGGCTGTGATTTTTCAAATCCTGCCTATAAATAACTACTTTCCGATTTTCCCTCTCATCTTTATTCGTATCAATCTTTTCCATATTTCTCTCTCCCTCACACACTTACGTATTCAAGAATCAATCACTTTTACAATTATCCATGGCAAACCTACACACAGTTTCTAAACACAACATGGTGGCGAATTTAGATAAAACAGAGGCTAATGTCATCTTCCATGACATCATTCATTTCTTAACTAGTTCTCCAATCAGTTATGCACTTTTGGTGGAGCCTGATGTAATTGAGCCCTGGATACAGCAGTTTTGGGCAACTGCAAGGACACATATGAAGAATGATGAATCTTATATTCAAGCTAAAGTTGCTGGAAGGCTTATCAAGATTTCTGAAGCATCAATTCGTGAAGATTTATTGTTTGATGATGCAGAAGGAGCTATTAGGTTTGATAAACAGCTTCTTTGGGATACTCTGAGAGATATTGGATATGAAGGGTCTTTAGTTGACACAACAACATTCAAGAAACCCTTGTTTAGTCCACATTGGAAGTACTTAGTACATGTTCTTATTCATTGTATCAGTTCTAAAAGTACTTCTTGGGAGCAATTTGGTTCAAACATTGCATCTGCACTGGTAGGATTGGCTACAAACTGTATGTTCAATTTTTCAAGGCTAATCTTAGATGGAATGCTCTCTCATATCTCTCATGGATCAAGATGGTTAATGTATCCGAGATTTATTCAAGTCTTATTGAATAAACAACTTTCAGATGTACCAAAGCCTGCAAGTCTTTTACCTATTGTGGTACAACCAGCCAAGATCTTCACATTTATGGCTAGGAAATGTGATCTGTTTACTGGAAGGAACACTCCATTAACCACTTCAATGATGGAAGTTGTTCAAGCAATACAAGATCAGGCTGCAGAAAGTGATGACAGAGAAGGTACTGCTTCAACACAAGGTACTGCTTCTCAAAGTGCTGCATCTCAAGAAACTGCATCACAAGGTACTGCTTCACAAGGTACTGATGTTAATGAACGTACTGCAGTTTCTCCCACCTCATCACACCATACTACTCCACCTATTGCATCACCAGAACAAGATATTCCTATTCCCTCATCATTTTCTGGAGGGAATGCAGCTGATATACCCCCTGAAGGAGAAGTGATGGATAACTATGTTCTCACAAGGGAGTTAGTCAGATTGAAGAAAACAACTGAGGCTTAAGCTGCTCAGATAGCCTTATTGATGTTTAAGTTTAGAGAGTTCAAGAAGTCTGTTTGGTCCTTGGTTAAACATCACAGGTTATGGGTCAAAGCTGAAAAGAAGAAGAGAAGGCATTTTAAGAAGACTTCTACAGGCACAAAGGTTCAACAGCAATCTTCTGTCCAATTGGGGAGGAATTTAGAAGAAAAGAATTTGAAAGAAGATGCTGATTTTGAAGAAGAAAAAGAAGATGAACCTCAAAGTACTGAAGCACTGGTTAACATTCAAAGTACTGAGCCTGAAAGAACTGGAGTTCAAAGAACTGGAGTTCAAGGAACTAGTGTTCAAAGTACTGATGATCAAAGTGCTACTGATCAAAGTACTGGTCTTCAAGAAACTCAGAGACAAATGCTAATTACACCAAGGGTGTTAGATTTTGAAGAAGAAGCTGGTCCTTCAACAATTATACAAGAAGAGGAAGCTGATACACCTAAACCAATGCATACTGCAAGTGATGATGAAACGGTTGCTCAGATCATGCTTAATCTGACAAGACCAAGAGGTGTTAGTATTCCAGGTGTTGAAGAACAACAACAACCACAAGTTTCTCAACCAGTTATAGATCCTAAAGATAAAGGCAAAGGTATACTGGTGGAACCAAAGAAGAAGAAAAAGCTGACTTTGACAGAAATTAGAGCAATTGAAGTGGCTAAGAATGAAGAAGCTGCTAAGAAATTACAAGCTGAATTGAATGCTGAAGCTGATATTGAAGTAGCTAAGAATGACGAAGCATCTAAGAAATTACAAGATGAATTGAATGCTGAAGCTGCTATATCAGATAAGCCAGCTGTTATACCTACACCAATGAGTAAGGCTAAAGAAAGAAATGCCATGATGGCATATTTAAAGAGTCAAGGGTATACTGGATTACAGAAGCTGAATTATATTGAGATGAAAGATTTGTATGAAAATGTTCGAAAAGCTTATCAGATGCAAGTTGAAAGTATTGTTTCTTTTAAGGATGATAATCAAAAGGAGGACGTTAGTAAAAGAAGTCTGAAAAGAAAAAGAATATTGAGCTAAGATCAGATATAGTTGATGAACTGAGGAATTACATTAGAGTTGTTGATTTTTAGAATCCTAAATTCAAAGATGCTGCACTAAAGAAGACAAAGAAAATCACATTTGAAGTTGTAAAATTAGATAATGGAGACTATCTGATGTTCCATAGGGAGGATAAAAGTTTCAGAGTATTCAATTTATTATGGGATATACTGCACCTCATAGATAAAGCAGATCTGTTTCAACTATACCAACTAGTGCAAGAATACTTTCAACATATTCCATCAAGTGGAGTTGGTTTAGTATTACTAGGAGATCTAACAACTATATTTGAAACGAGAAACAAGCAATAATGAACTCTGGAAAAATCAAGAGAACTGGGAGATTACAAGTCAGATTCTTTGAAGAATCAGGAGTTCTAGCTTTGGAATTAGAAAATGGTACTATGATTCATATGTTAGCTGAAAGAAGATATCCGTTGATTGAGGATTATATGAGAAGAATGCTGGATCATGGGATGGAAGTAGAGACTGAAACTGAAAAACTCTGGTGTTAATTGAGTTGTTTATCGATGGACAACAATGGTGATGATGAAGAATAAATACTTGGTATGATTTATAATTGTATATTTTTTTTGAAATATAAGTACTTTATTCAAAGTATCTTGCAGATAAACCAAGAATGTTTTTAAAAGGAAAACTTTTGTTAGGTAAAGAATATTTTAAAACAAAATTTAAAAACAACAATGGTTTTTGAGATGGTTATAACAATAGGTTATCAGTTCACCATGTTTACAAAAGAACTGGCTAATCCATGAGCAAACGGCTCTGATAAAGATATCTCAAATCCGTTATATAGTTGACAACTTGCTAATAAGTTGTATGGTAATCAACTCACCATATCAGCAAATGTAAAGAGTTGGCTAGCCCACAAGAAAATGGCTTGTGGTAAAGGCTGTGGAAAAACCATTCATATGGTAATTAGTTCACCATGGTAGTAAGAACTAACTAGTCCAAAAGGGTACAACTTTTGGTAAAGACAAATCAAATCTGTTGATAGGTGATGATTTGCTAAAAATCATATGGTTATCAATGTACCATGGTCTTACACACCTAAACATTTGGCTACTCCAGAGTTAATGGCTTTGGTAAAGAGACATCAAAATCCATTAAATTTCAATGATTCACCTCTCACAGGAGTTTACACACCTGGAAGTGATGAGAATAGACCAAACTTAAACTGAACCGATGTACAAATTGTCATATGTTGCCGAAGTTGTCGAAAAGATGGAGCTTGCCGATTGTCTTGTTGAAAACAATTACTGATAAAAGTTACCTTGATGATGATGATATAAGCACAGAATCTAAAAGATATAATTTGAAGAAAAAGCCACAATCTCTCTTGAAGACAAAGGTGTTGAAGCTGAATATACAAAGGAACTTGAAGTCAAGCAAGTAGAATTCAAGTTAGGGGAGGATTGTTGGGATATAGAAAGTCAAAGTACTGAAGAGTTAAAGTATCAAGAGTCAAAGTGTCAAGAAGTCAAAGTAATCGCTAATGAAGAAAGTCAAAGTATCAAGCTCATTCATCAAAGTACTGCATGCTTAAAGGACTGATATGCAATATCGTTAAGGATTATATTGTAATTCTAGAATGTTCTTATATTAATATAGTATTACTTGTCGTACAAGGTTACAAATTGTAAACCGACTAGGGTTATCCTTAAGCCTATAAAAGGACCCCTAGGTTGGCATTAGAGATATACGTGTTTTTTAGAGTTTTAGAGAAGTGCGATATTAGAGTTTTAGAGTTGTTAAAGAATGCATAATAAGCGATTTAGAGTTATTAATAATATCGCTGAAAGTTAAAGTTAATTCTTCTTAGCTTTGTTAAGTAAATTCCGCATACTTAATAGAGTTTGCTCAGTGTTTCATTGTTAATAACTTATGATTTATCCGAGGTTGTTAAACCCTTAACAAGCTATATAGTTAGTTTCGTTAGAGTACATCGATCCAACACTTTTGCTCTAGTGTCATCTGTTTATAATGTCTAATGTCTTGGTTTAATTTTATAGTTTGTAGATATATTAACAATGAAACATGTATGGATCTTTTGATGGTTTATCCATATGACACTCTAAAATATGTATGTTGATCCAATGGAATGGAATGGGATGCGTTCGCTAGTTTGTTTCATCTTTTTTTAATTTTTTTTTTGCATTTAGGAATTGGTTGTGGTGTTTAAGTTCATATCTGGTAGAATGTATTATTGTAGGTTTGAGGTTGATCCAATGACAGTGGTGCATCCCATGTGTCGTGTTCAATGTTGAGCCATGGATATGCGGTTCATAAGTGCTTTGCTTAGGTTGTTCATTTTTTAGGTTGTTGTCAAATTTTTATGACTGATTATGAAGTTTAGAAGTGGACCGTTTGTGCATGACAATTATTTTGGATTGAACCATTAGAGTTAGGGTGTTTTTGTTGTTGTTTTTGCTTTAAGTTAATTGCATTTACATGATCTCTTGATTTTTTTTTACTGTTGGAGGATGTTAGAGCTTATGTAAGTGCTTATAAATAGCTTATTTATAGGCTTAAAGTAAGGTCTGAGGGCTATTTGTTGTATCAGCAGTCCTTGGTTGGATTTGATTATTTTTGTGCTTACTTGTTTAACTGGGACTGCTTATTAGTTATAGTTTCTTAATTAGTTGCTTTAATTCCATTTTTTGCTTTTGTTTGTTCATTTGTATACGCCATGTGGTGAGATTTTAGTGTAGCTGCAGTTATATGTGTCTTTGATACAACGGGTTTGAAGTTATATGGGTGTTTGGGACTGTGGGTAAGCACCATTTATATCATGGGTGTGTTGGTTTCAAAAATTGCAGCCAAAAATGAAATATTTAAATTCTATATTATCAATTTGGAGCCACATTTTAAAATTATCAAATTTGGAGCCAAATTTCAGCCAAAATTTTTAAAATTACTTAGGAAATTATGGTTTCCTTTATTGAAATACTACCCCATCATGAGCCCTAATTTTACTCCAATAAATTAGGATTCAAGCAAAACAACCAGAACTTTAATTTTTACACCATTATTTACCAATTAAGTTTACTAATTTTCTTTAACACATTACTTCTGATGAATCATGGCAACTCAAACCAATTATCAGGATGATTTGGTTTATTCTGATCGTGAAAATGATAACCCTTTTTTATATGAATCAGAGGCGTATTCAGATGAGGGTGAGGATGCTGAAAACAACCATTCAAATGCGAATGTTGTTAAGAGGGCATAACTAGGTTAGCTAAGTTTCAGCAGGAATATGGAAAAATCGACGGAATAAAGGTTAGTGTAACCTTCGATGCACTGAATAGGTTATCAGGAAAAAACAGGGCATTGTTTTCGAGTTTTTTGGGTGATTTGGTTCGTGATCATATAGGTGTCACGATTCTATCCTGGAGGAAGGTTGATTTAGAAGCAAGAGATAAAATGTGGGACAAAATCACGGTACACATATACTTTTTTTTAACTAGTAGTGGCTTGGCTGTCGTAGGTACAAGGTTTTAATAAGTTTATCTCTGCATTTACATTATGTGCAACTAATTAACAACATTGTGTTAATCTTTGCAGCGATATGTTGATGTTGACTTGACAAATGTAAAGTCGATAATGAATCGTCTTGGTCAACTTCTAAGGAATTTTCGAAGGAAATTGACCGAAAACTACATATTGCCCAACCAAAATACCCTCTCAAAACTTAATGAAGTCTCTGAAGTATAGTGCAATTATAAAAGCCGAAGATTGGGTAAATTTTGTAAACTACACGACCACCGAGGAATACAAGGTGTTAATTATTCATTTTTATTCAAGTTCAAATGTCATTACATTTGATGTTTCCATATATATTAGTTGTATACTATCAGCATTACTACATCTAAACATATTTTTTATTTTGTGTTGCAAGGTGAAATCAGCTGCATCTAAAGTGGCGCTGCTCCAAGTCTTTATCAAGATACAATGGGACAAGGTGGATACGCCCGTGTGATAGATAAAATGGTAACATTAAAAATTTGCACATTTTCATTTAATAGCATCATACTTTCGTTTATATTGGTTTATCTTACAAGTGTATGTATTTGATGTTTATAAGATCGAGAATAAAGAAATTGAACCAGATGAAGAACCACCGCGTGGTACGCTGTGGTTGAAAGGAAGGGTGAATAAAGACGGAGAATTTCACGATGATGATATCTGTTCAGCTGGAGAAAAATTGTAAGTTTGACTGCAAATTTTATTATTATATTTATTGTTAGTTATAAGTTAATACTGATAGTGTATTAGTTAAAACTGTTAGTTATAAGTTAATAATGTTAGTTATAAGTTAATACTGTTACTTATAAGTTAATACTGGTAGAATTAAATAACCTATTTCCCATATTGTGTGTGCAGAAAGAGACGGAGGACAAGATCAAACAAGGAACCTTGAAGGTTGATCATGGCATTGATGCCATGACAGTTGTATTAGGTAAGGAAAAGGGAGGATATGCGAGAGGAGTGGGAGGTGGAGTAACCTACAAGAGGTATTTTGATCTGCCTCGAATCAGAAAAGCATCTGATGAAAGAGTGGTGTTACTTCAAAGTGAACTTGATAATGAGCGACGCCAAAGTAAAGAAAAAGAGGCGGTAATACAGGATTTGATGAATCAATTGGCTGCACAAAGGGGGCAGTTGCAGCCAACGTCAACTCCATTGACACCAACGGATGTAAGACATATATTATGTTGCTTTTTTTTTGGGTAACTAAAGTGAAATTATATTATCAATATAATCCATGATCCAAAGACTCCTCCATATAACAATAGAATCCATTCAGCCTTAAGTTGAACTTGTTTCTTGACATAATAAAGTAACATTCCATCCTTTTTTACCCTTTTAAATACTGCTGCAGTCTTCTTAAACAATTTATATTTCAGGTGTCTCCGGTTAACATCAATCTTATAAATAGCAAAGGCTTCGATGAGGATGCCGAAACACGTGTTGCTGGATGTGACAAAGCTGCGACCATTCAGAAGTCTAATGGACTTCCAACTTTGGAAAAGGAAATGGAAATAAGTGTAAGTAATAAATCATCCCCCTGGGATTTTTGAATTCTACATACATGTCTTATTTACCATGTTTTATATATATAGGAAACTGTTAAATATGTCGCATCTAAGAAACCGACTAGATTAAAATGAAAGGATTCTTCACGTCAACTTTCCGAATCACAAGAACATGAGTCTCCATTAATAGTACTAGCACAAGTATGTATTTAAACATTTTCATATGTTCTTTAGTTTAATTAATTTTTGATACTTATATACATGCAACAAATTATCTTTTTAGGGAATTAAGTGCAGACTGTGGCACTTAAAAAAAATCAAGTTTTATTGCGGAGGGTACCGTGTACAAAACTGATGGAAAATAAATGCTTCATAACAAACCACTCCCAAAGGATTGCTACAGAGTGTCTATTGATAAATCTTTAGTGGATGCAGCATGCATACCGGATGTAGGAACTAACGGTTTCAAAACAGTTAAGGATGCAGTAGGTGGTTTTTATGCATGGCCAAAGGGTCAAGTGGTTTTCGATGAAAAGGTACATACATGCATGTGTTTTACAAACCTACATATACCATTCTTCATATTTAATTCAATGTTTGATACACCCGGCTTTTGTTTCCTACAAGTAACACCACCAAGTACCATAAAACTGATTGGTGAGAACAAAACGCACTTAAATTACCAACGGCCTTACGTCACTAGTGATGCCATGCAAAAGGAAGCCAAGAAGACAAAGAGTCAGAAGTCGTTAAATTATTGAGAATTTTATTATGTACGGCATTACAATTGTATATACATTCAAAATTTATTGTATTTGAATATGTTTTGGTATATATATATACTAGGCGAGTACCCGTGCCTAGCGGCATCGGTTTCTAGCGACAGACAATTAACGATATGCGATATTGTGGTAAGTGTTTCGTATAACGTTCAAAATAGAATGTGAAAAGATCAAAATGTAATTACAAACGGTTGTAACATGTGATCATTCGACTCTAGCAAAAAAAATTAATATGTATCAAACGACATATAATAATATTTAATGAAACTAAAGATAAAACAATACATCAATAATGAAATATTAACTAACAACACAGTTATTCGTCGCGTAAAACTTCTTGATACACAACATTTGAAGTATAGATTCCTTCTTGACGGAACTCTTTGACCGGTTTAACCAATACCTTTGTTGTTCTACGAGATATTCCTCTAGACAATGCCACATAAAGCTGGCCATGAGAGAAAACAGAATCTGGCAAATAGACACTCACATTTGGAATTGTTTGATTCCGCTACCTTCTTTTGTTTTCTTTGTTGGTAATAAAGCTGTTGGTATTCTTTTCTTTTTTGACTCGCTGGGTCTACACTTACATTGGTGTCTAGAGGTTGAACCATAGGAACATGGTGTTTGTAATGGTGTTATATTTTCTTTATTTGTTGACAGGTTTTGAGGCGATGTTGTTTGTAATGGAAGCGTATTTGGAACATCGATAGTATTTAGGATATTGTGCAATGTTCCGAACGGTACCCTATTAGGAGCGATATTTATGTGAGACGAACTTTCTTCAAAGTAGGCAGAGTTGGTCTTTTCTTTTTTTCTCGTTTGCGTTGTGCGAACATCTTTATTAGACAATGCTTTGCGTTTTTCTAGCATAAAATTGAATGAAATAAAACCTGTATTAAAAGTTAAGTTTTTAAAAGCAATATATCGAGTTAAAAACACAAAAAGACATACCTTTGTTTAAATCAACATAAATGGGGTTCGAAATAGTGGTGCTAGATTGTTTAACTCCAATCATCGTGTCTTTAAACTACAAAAAAGAATCTAATTAGTTTGTGCCATAGCCATTGCTAAATCATTACGGGTGCGTAGGAATATCAAGGTTTGACCACTCATGCGAATTTCAACTTCAACTCAACAACAGACCGTCAGATACATGTGCTTGATGGAAAGAAAAAATAAAAATCAAACATTGGGCAAATTGTATGAGACGCATTTGCATATTTTTTAATTTTACTAAAACATATAATTATTAATAATAAACACTATATGCCTTATTATCCAAAATTTGTATTCTTTAGGTGTTGACAAATTAAATATATAGGCTGTGTTTGGTTAACGGCTTATGAAGGGCTTATGGGCTTAAGTTTTAAAAGCTCCTTATAAGCCTTGTTTGGCGTAGACGCTTATAGGAAGGCTTTTGAAATTATAAGCCCAAGTCCCAGCCTAAAAAATGAGGCTAAAATTTTTATAAGCCCGAAATATAAGACTCGTTGGCACTAAACTACTTAATTACCCACAAAAATATCTAATATTATGCATATGTTAATTTAATTATATGTGTTTTTTAGTAATTTTACAATAATAAGCCCCAACTTAAACTAATTTTTCAAACAAGTTTATGATACATATATTCTCCTAATATACAAACGAAATGCACAAGTTACAAATTAAAAAGAATAACGAAACCAATACATTGGGCCCAACGTTGATAGTATTTATTTGTGAGCCTAGTTTTAATCTTTAGCAATATATTACGTACCAAACTTTCATAGATTTATGAATATTAATATCAAATGAAAAGCAGGACATAGTTTGTAATTCAAAACTATACACACGACATAGTTTTCACAACATAACATACACAATAGTAATTCATTCATTTATTAGAGGACAAGAAACAAAGTAAAGCACGACATATTTGTAGCCAATGTAAAACAAAATGTTTTAACAAACAAAAGCATAAATTTTATTCTTCGTCGCTGTCACTTTGATCTACCAAACAATAAACTCGCTTCCACCAAGATTTATTGGTAGACTGGTTTCTTCTTCTTTCTCATCATCTTCGTCATCACTAATCAGATTTGACGTCATCCCAATTCCAATTAATCAGATTTGGGTTGAAAAAAAGAGGGGGAGGTGGAGGATGGGGATGTGGAGGAGGGGGATGAAGCTGGTGAAAAAAACAAAGAAGTTGCGTCAATTCACATTAGAAACAACAAACAATTGCTTATTTAACATTAAGATCATCAAAAAAAAGCAATTACTAACCTCGAGAATGTCATCAAAATTATTTTGAGTTTGCATATCCATTATTTTCATTTTATGTTGTGAATACAAACCTGTTATAGGGTTGTTTATATAGGTGAAATAATCAATGTTCAATTTCATTTTTGCCGCCTAGGTTTGATCTTTGTAATACCTTCCATATGAAGTAATGGATACTTGCCATTATATTGAATCAATTAATATGGCATGACAGTATTCAACAACTGAAACTCGTTTGAATAATACTAGACGAGTACCCGCGCCTAGCGGCAGCGATGTCTAGTTTTCTGCAAAGTTTCGATGACCCATAAGTTTCTTTCAACAAACTGTATTTGTAACATTAGAGAATCGTTGAACAACTACAATTCGGATGCGTGGTTGCATAGCGTAATAAATATATAGTTTTTAAAAAATTATGTGGAGTCGATCTAAGTGTGTGAGTATATTTTCTAATAGGATTGTTTTAAGTTATTAATATTTTTAGTAATAATAGATTCAAGCATTATAAAAAGCAACGGTATTATGTAGCTGGCAATATTATATTGTAGTTTAGAGGTATAGCCAACATGTGTGACCGCATTTTCTTGTTTTGTCAAGAATTTAGTAAGTTGATAACTATTTTTTTACATGTGTAACGCTTATCATTTGGTGTGTGGCTTTTAAAATTGTAACTTTGCAAATTGGATATCACCATATAAGATTATTTTGTACTATCAATTTGTATAGATATTTATGCATTGTTCAAAGCTATTTGTTTGAGGTACAAATAATTATCGCTAAAGATAACAACACTATTTATTTTTTGTGATTTTAATAAACTTACATAACATTATTGATACACTGGACAAAGGGCTATACAATATATATTAACTTTTAAACGACGATTCATATATGCTAGTCCCTTAAATGGTGCAAGAGCAACATTTTTTAAAATAACATTATACAAATGACAAATTACATGTGTCAAAGCAAAATAAACAAAAAATTACAATTACTTGGTCTCTCATTTCAAAAAATTGTCACAGTTCCACAACTACTTCATTATTTCTCATATAATTTTGTCAAATTTGAAACCCGATTTCACCCGGGTGGTTCAACTGGTTGAACCGTTTCGATAAAAAACAGTCGATTTAAACCGAGTCAAACCGATAGGTTGGGTCGAAAATGTCAAATTAAACCGGTCACCCGGGTTTGAAGGTCCCGTGTCAACCCGGATCGGTTTCAACAGTCAACCCGGTATCGGTTTCAACGGGTCAACCCGGTATCGGTTTCAATTGGTTGTTTTAATTTGGTAGATGTGCTTTTAATTGGGTGTACAATGTGAATAAATTATTGTACTTTTAAGTAATGAGGTGTTTTAATAAGAGTATTAATTATATTATTTATTTCTCTCTCCATTGACCATGTTTTCAACATTCAACTTTCAACATTTTTCACTTTTTCCACTTTGACCATTTTTCCATTTTATATAGTATAGATATATTGAATGAATGTATATATGGTATGCCACCATGCAATACCTTGTACCATGGAAAGTAAGTCAACGCATGAAAATTTCAAATGCATGGCTTAAGCTAGATTTAAAGGTTTGACCACTTATAAAAATTTCAACATTCAACAATTCAATAGTTAACCATTTAATGAAAAGAATGAGAAGGCATGTGGAGGTGACATGTGTCACCTTTGCCACATCACCATGCCATGTCATGTGACATGTGTCACCTCCACCCCCCCCACCCACCCACCCACCCACTCACTCCCTGGGCAAAAAAAAAATTCCCGCCAAAATTTATTACTGCATCACAGTTATAAAAATACTGCATCACAATTATAATTGTGATGCAGTAATTTATAACCTTAATGCACTAAAACCATGCTTATGATGCAAAGAAATTTATAACCGTGATGCAGTAACTTGTAACCTTAATGCACTAATAAGTTTTGGTGCATCTTTATTATAAGTTAATAGTTCAGCGCATCAACTATGATGCACTAAAATCAAGGTTATAACCTTAAATGCACTAAAATCATGATTGTGATGCAATAACTTTATAACCGTGATGCAACAATTTATAACCTTAATGCACTAAAATTATAATTGTGACGCAAAGAACTTATAACCTTAATGCACTAATAAGTCTTGGTGCATCTTTATTATAAGTTACTGCATCATAGTTAATAGTTAAGTGCATCAACTATGATGCACTAAAATCAATGTTATAACATTAATGCACTAAAATCATGATTGTGATGCAATAACTTTATAACTGTGATGCGGTAATTTATAACCTTAATGCATTAAAATTATGATTTGTGATGCAAGAACTTTATAACGTGGATGTAGTAAAAATTTAGGGAAATTTTTGGCGGAAAAATTTTGCCCCAAAAATATTTCGGGGCTGGAGTGGGTGGGGATGGGGCATGATGATGTGGCATGATGATGTGGCAAAGGTGACACATGTCACCTCCACATGCCTTCTCATTCTTTTTATTCTAAGAAACTTTTCATAATAACCCAAACCTATATATATATATATATATATATATATATATAAGAGGAGGCATGCCACATAAAATGCCACTTGGCATCCCATAATGTCACGTCATATTTCCATGTCATCACAATGCCACCTAAGCACCTCTTCATTGAATACATGGCATTTTTTTTAAATTTAATTTGATTTTAGTGTTTTTATATAATTTTTAATTTATAAAATTCGGATATTTTTAGTGTTTTTATAATTTTTAATTTATAAATTTCGCTTTTATTTAAAAAACATTCATTGGAATCGAACCTCGGCTCATTGTTAACTTATTTAGACACCTAACCAATAGACTAAACTGTTTTTTGATTTTTATCTTCCAAAACAATAAAAATAAGGATATTAAAGAATAACTCAAGATTTTAGGCCCAATCCGAATACATGCAAAGGTAATATACAAAAAATATCCTAATGATCTCTCCAAACCTAACGCAACCATCATTAATCCACGATTCTTTTTGTTTGGTTCGTGAATTATGTTATTCGGATATGTGTCATGCCAAATCACGAATGAATTGTTTGGTTCTTATGATGAAGTTGAATCTTTAATCTCAAATAAGGTATGTTTGAATTTCAATTCCAGTTTTCTCGATTTTTATATTTTTCTTTACCCGATGCAATATTAAATATTATAATAAAATTGGATGATGGTGTATGATGATAGCCTTACATCGAAGGCAGGATGACAACAATCACATTATTATATTGAATCTTATTAATTCAATTTGGTTGTGAATTAGGTAATGGAAGAGGAAGCTATATTGCTTGAGAAAGAAAGGTATGTGGTTGTGTATATCCTTTATCGCTACATCAGTTTCCAAATCAAGATCCTATAATTATAAGTTATCGTTTGGTTTTCGGGTTTTTAATGTTTTGTTTTGTGTGGTTTCACTGTCTGTGATAGTAAAGGAGGAGCTCTTGATTCATTAATAACTTCTTTAGGACGAGATACAACTCCATAGCCTGGTATATATACATAGTGCTTATGTAGGATGTATTGGCTTACTAAGATTTTGCATAAACCAATTGTGCCTAACCAATTCACTAAATTTTACCGTTGCATGACCCGCCATCATGACACGCTTACTAATTACTTATCTCATCAGTTTGATGGTTGGGTGGGATATAGGTCCATCTTGCTTCATTTTCCATAAAAAACATTCATACTAAAGTTACAGATTCCGCCCCTGACCGTTTCAGTGAAGTTACCGTGGATCGCCATAACGAGTCCCTCAGATTACTACAAATCTTTTATACGAGTAAGAAATTTACAATGAACAAACAATTTTAGTCATCATTCTATATAATCATCTTCTTGGTCCATTTATGATTTTTGCACGTTGTTTCTCGTGATTATGAATTAAAACAGATTGTGTATGACTTCTTTGTAATGTTAACCCTCATGATATATCCCATGTTAGGGAAATTCTGTGGCTTTTACAAAAACATCAGGATTGCTCTATGTCAAGTTCGGATTGAATGTAGCATTAATAAGAACACGTTTAAGAAAACCACTAAAAGTAATAATCAAAAGCCATATAAAGTTTAGTTGATATGTAAGCATTGTTTGGGTTTAAATGAGAGTTATAATGTGCCTAATAACCCGCCATCACGTTTGGTTTTTCAAACCATAACACGTCCAGCTTTGGCACGATATAGATCAAAATTTAACCTAGAATTTCTTATGTCGTAAAACTTAACAATACCTATGACTGTGTTGCTATGTTTCAGGTGAATATGAATCTCAAGGAGATCCTAGGAATGAAAAGCAGAGTGAGACGAAAAAAATGACTTATTGTGCGGTTCAAAATAAGTCGTTACTTATATGGACAAAGATGGTGACCGGATGCTTCTTGGTGATGTACCTTGGGAGTAAGCTAAAAAGTGAAATGCTAAAATGATCGATGAGCTCAATGGGTCACTTATTGTCGGTATCTTGATGTTATGTCGCATACAAGTGGAGTGGTAGGAACTTGTGTGCACGGAACAACTACTGATCAAATCAAAGACGACACGATGTGGGTCACACACAAACACGGAGTACAAACCAAAGTAAATTATATGTGTACTATATATATTATCACGAGAAAATATGGCCAAATCAGAGACAATACCTTGTCGGTCAAGAATAAAGGATCACATCTTGGATATAACTACCAATTTGGTTAAAACTTTCTTAGAACACTCATTTGCTTATTAGGATACCACTAGAGTAGCTTAACCATGTCAATCTTTACCAACTGTCACAAGACTTCTTTAGAATTTTGAAAATTAGGAAATTGTGACACTCCATCCTTTGCACAGTTGTACTAATCTGATCATGCTTTTTTTTTATGCACATATTTCTTTTGTAATTTTTATGCAGGTTCTTTCTTCTTCTGTGGAACTAATTTCGGAACAAACTACACCATGTACTAACTTAAAGATGTTAAAGATTTATCCATAAGTAGTAGACTCGGTTAAGCGAGCACAAAAAAGGATTTTGTTTACTTGAGATTAGTGGTTGAAATTTTAACATATTATATATAAGTTGTTTTTCATTTGTTATCGAACAGCCTTTCAGCTTTTCCTATACATATTATATCCTACAGGTGGCGCTACTTGAACATAAACCGCTTGAAAAGTTCTAAAAGCAGCAAAGCATGAGCCACCGGAGAGGTAATGAACCTACTGATATGAATTTGATAGTAAGGGATATAAGATTGAGTGATTACCTGTAATGATCAACTGATCTGCGTATGATGCACTTTCAACGCTTATACAATGTATGCTTATGTAGGTTGCAACAAGATCATGATGTGCACGCTGAGACCTTAATATATATCGCTTTCACTGGTCTTGGAGACTATTGAGTTTAAAGATATTTTTCCTTCTCAAACGAGGTATGGAGTTTCTTTTATTTATCAGATACTCTTTACTAGCTTTCAAAATTTCTTTGCCCACCTGCATATTCTTTGGTGAAGTAGCTGAATCAAAACTCATTATCGGGTACCGATAATGAGGTTTCTTAAAACGTAATTTTCCGAAATGGAAACTCGATTGATTATGTTAACGGTCTTAAGATCATGGTTTTCGTCAAGACCTTTGAAGGTGTAAACAATGATTTTTATGATGCGAAGAATGATTATGATGGGGTTTTAGCATTTAAGGACACAAAGAAGAGCAAGGTTCGAGAAGAAATTTTGTTGTATGGTAAAATAGATTAGCAAGGATGGCAATGTGGGAAGGTGGTGAAAAATGAGGAAAATATGTGCGAGGATCATATCATTGAGCTTAAAAGCATATTTTTCAGCCGCTAAGAAAGAGGCCCAACTCGCCCCTCGGTCGTTGGTGGGAAGTGGGTATCGGCATACCAAGAAAGGGGTCTTAGCAAACCCATATGACCAAATGTATTATTATTCCGGGTTGGGCCGAATTGGGGGAAAAAGGGGATCAGGGAGTAGTATCTCAAACAAGTACAATGAGCCTACCAAAATTGATTGGGAGGAGAGCAAGATTAAGGAAATGAGTTCAGATGACGAAGATAAAGTCAATTTAGGCAAAGAGGAAGGACATATGTATGAATTTGAAGTGTCTGAAGTGGGGCCCACCAAGTTGAAGTATAATGACGACTACATCGACAAGGAATGTAAGACAGGCCGATCACTAAAAAAAGAGGAGGGAAAGGCTATCAAGGTGGGAGGCTATGAAGACCAAATCATTTAATTATTTGATATGATGAAACATTTGTAATGGTTTTGATCCATTTGTTTTTGTTAAGTCAAAAAGAATTACAAAGGTAGAGTTTAGCATAACATACATTTCAATGAGCTACAATAATGTTTAGGCAAATTGCGACGCCTTAATTATTTTTGTCTTTGTTGTAACCATCAACTGAATATGAGGCCTGATATATATATTTTTTTTAAATGTCTTTTAACTGATTGTTATACATTGGTATGTAGGATGTCGGGTAGAGGAGTTATTTCCTGTAGGAAGAGATGAAAACAAAGCTCGAGTATACTTTTACAGGACAACATATTTGAACTGATAAGAAAATGATGCAAAGTGAATTTGAAAAGAAGGCTCAGATTGAGAAACTATTGGCTCGACTCAAGATTCTAATCTCAGCCTATTTAAGAGATTTTAGCTTCTTTTACATCACTGTAACTTTAGGTGCTAATCCTATTTTCTCATTTGTTATTTAATCTAGCAATTTACCAATCCAAATCCCTTAGTCAACTGTAAAATCCAATTCCAAACACCCCATAAAACAAAGACTGCAGACTAAAGATATATTCCCAATGAGTATCAAGAGCCTTTTACTAAGGCTTGATGCCTTGACCCGTTCCTCTTTTTCGCTAATCATGATATACTACATCCTTTTGTTTACAACATGTACGATTGGTTGTTAAGATAAAGACATAGTAATACTTATAATCAGCTTACAAAATTCTTGGTCGATATAAAGATCTAAGTTACTTTTATTACTTACATTTAAAATGCTTCCACATACGGAGGCGAAAAATTACATATTGTGTTTATATTGGTGACGTTCATGAGAAACAACCTGAAGTGGAGCACTATAGTTTCCAAAGATCACAGTTGCCGCCTTCATCTTCTTCATGTGAAGTCGCTAATATTTAACCTCGACAGGCGTAGAGTGACAAGAAGAAATTGCTTTGTGCCAAGTCGTCGGAGTTTCATGTAACTGGAAAAAAATCTATAACTAGGATTATCCATGATCAGGTGATATTTCATTGTATTTCTTATTTTTTACTTATTAATTTAGTTGAAAGTGTGTCTTGACGTTAAACGTGATTGAGAAATCCTGTCAAACATAATGAGACAAACCACTAGATGGGGGTTCCCGGAGCCTGATCACACAATGTTACTAACTTCCTTACCCATGCAAAGGGGCTAAGTCGCTTACCAACAACTTGAGCAACCTAATCACATTACATCCCCATTTCACAAAAAGACTTAGCCTTTTTAATGACACTAATCGCATCTCTACAACCAAATCCCCGCCACCCACCCACTTCATCACAGACGCAAATCCTAAAAAAACCCATATTCAATTGTAACTTTATAACCCATAAAACATAATAAACAATAATGCCAATTAATCAAACTTGCATTTTTTAAACATTAGACCAATATAGATTCAATTCTAGCAACTAACTGATATAAAGGTTAACACCTCGTAGAGAAAGTATGAAGGAAAAAAAGAAAAAGAGATCACCAGACACATTAGTGTAGCAGGTCTAGAACAATAGATCCAATCACAATCACACGCATCATATGTATCACTTTATGATTATATATAAACCATGATGCCGGATATTGTGTTTTGTAGGATCGATACCCATTGCTTAAGACCGTGCCAATGAATTGAAATTGAAAATGGAATTGAAACTGAGTGTGTAAAGGTTCCCAAACACAAAGAGGTGCAACACTGATTGTTTGTCCAATGTGCCATCCGAGGGAGGTGCTAGGATGTGCTTAGGACAATTGCACGGATGGTACTATTCACCATCAATTCAAGTAAGACAAATTTGTTTTACTTTTCTGTTTCATCATTCAATTGCGGTTAAGATTATCAAGAATAATGTCTGGAAAAAAGTATCTTGCTTAGGATTAGTTTTGAGTTATTATTATGAAGTTGTTCCGTTATCACTTTTGCAAAGGGGGTACTTTTGCTAACTTTTTCCGAAACCGATTTATTGGTTGTTTAGTTAGTAATAAGGGCTTCGAGACGTTATATATCTTAAGGAGATATCAAAAATAGAAACATGGTGTATGATCACCCCTAAATATTTAATGTTAACGATGCGATTGATATCTTCATTCGGATAGAGGTCCTTATTTAAAAAAATAAGGTAATACATAGTAGGTCCATGGTGTTCATACCACAGCTGGCGTTGTTATACGCAGTGAGGATGTGCCCATTAGCGGTGGTCAACCGCAAAACAGTTGCAATGCATTCTATGATGGACTCTCAGGTTGCTTGGATCGGGAGATGAATATGTTGTTCTCAAGCTGCCGAATTAAACGGGTGTGTATTTTTCTTTAATAGTGTTGATTTTTAGGATATAATCGACATGGACTCCTATTTTGTGCATTTAAAAAGTGCCTTCATTGTTTAAAAAATATTGTCAAATGATATAGGCATACTGAGTGACGACCAGCAGATTTTGCCAACATAATATAACATTGTAAGTCTATGTGGCGGTAGGTTCAAACCCATGGATTTGGCGGCAAAAGTTCAGAATCGCTGTTACCCAACAAGTGCATACTAATCCTCACCATTCAAGTGTACACAAGCTTTGAAAATTTTCACACTTAAAGGCACAAATACTTTCATGTCGTATGGCCATATATACTGTCTAATAATCTTTCATACAAAACTATGCATACCTGATTGAGTTGAAAAGAAATTAATGTATACGAAATGCATATTTGTTGGCACTCTAATTACTTTTTGAATTATTATTAGACTGATGTATATAAATATGTATGTAGTCGGGTCATGAGGACATTTTTGTTACAGCTATGTATAAGATTGGTATATCGATATGAACTTTCCTTCTGAACCCACATCCCCAAATACAAAAACCAATTTCTACAAAGCCACCCGAGCATCAGAGATGTGGTCAAGGACTCGATAACTAGAGAGATCCGCGTGAAAAAATACTAACGAAGTTAGCCCCTGTTATGAAGCATGTTGATTCTCCGAGGCCTTTAATACACCAAAATTTTGTTCAATATGATAGTAAAGGCAGGAAACTTCAAAAGGTTGATAAAACTTCATCGGGAGTCCAAGAAGCCAAGGAGGCATCAAGATTGACTTGTGATGAAAGGGAATCACAATGTGAATTGAAATCAACTTTCAAAGTCAAAGAGCTTCCAAGGTTATCACTAGATAGTAAACAAAATTCTAACAGGAACTCCATGGTATTGGCAATCGGTGGGACAATAACTTGTGCAGGGAAATACCTTAAATAACAAAACCTTAACATAAAGGTTATATCTATTTTTTACTTCTTCAGACGTAATGTCTTATGTTGCTTATGTTCGACGCTTCTCCCGTCCCCTTAAAGCAAGTTTCTCTCTAATGCTTTTGAATACATTCAGTTAATTAATTGAACTTTTGTATTTTACATCAGCTTCATGGCATTGAGCCTATTGAAAGTGGTCCGATGGTCTCTTATCCGAATAATCCCTCATCTCATAACTATCATCACTCTCACACACACAATCAAACCGTCACCATACACTATCAAAAGCATAGATCAGATGACACAAGAAACAGAACTCAAAGATAAACACCATCAACCTGATCACTAACTGGCGACACCCATGACACCCATCGAATACTCATCACACCATAAATCATCGAACGGCCATCACACAGAACCCTAAAACTTAAATCATTGATGCAAGAAAAATATAGTTGGGAAGCTGAGATGAAAATTGAGTTTGAATCAAATTTATGGATTGGAATTATAAGGGTTAAAAGTATTGGGTTAGCTTACTCGTATTGGGCGGCATCGTGGAGTGTAAAGATTGTGTCGTGGTTTGATAAAGATTAAGATGGGGCATGTAAGTTTGTGTGCAAACCTGGTTTTGTTGAGGATCATGGGCTCATAATTTAACACCTGATGAGCCTAATATTTCCACAACGACAATCTTAGTTATTTGTTTTATGTTTAGTTATGACTGTTTTAGATATTTCTCAGATTGAGATTTCATCATCTGGAAAACATGAAAAGAAGGTATGATTAATATATGAGCACACAAACATAACACACCCTTTCAAATTTTATAATAAAAAGAGGGAGACAAGCCCCTTTCTCTTTCTTTTCTTTGACTAAACTAAGCAAACCAAGCAACCCTTTTATAGAAGAGCATGTTGTTTTGTCTTTTATTCGAGCTATCTCATCGGAGTTTGAAGTGGAGGCAGAAGAGATTGATGAGGTGTTTGGAAACGAGGATAATGGTAATGCAAATTGAGCATTGTAGTTGGTGCGGCTAACTGATCCCGACGTATTGGATTGCTTGATCTGTCACAAGCAATTTTGCACCCTAGTCTTCCGGCATACAACAGTTTTTAATTTTAGTTTTATCGTAAAAAGTACTTTCTAATGTGCATTTCCAACCGCTTGAATCAAAACTACATATAATGTCCAAAAAAAAAATGCAAATTATCAAAATCAGTTTGGATGATCAATATACTCTTAAGTTGATTTCTTCTATAAATAAAAAAGCTATTCCAAACACCCTTTAACTATTAGGTAATCAACTTATCTGTTTATTTTGTATTTAGAAGCATCATTATTTAGAAGCATCATTTTTGTAAGCGAGACTGTGGAGAGACCTTTCGAGGATCCGGATATTTCTAGACTTGGTAGACTCAATCTTGGCTTCCCCAAACCTTTGTTATATATGTGTCTGCAGAGGAGACATGGTATTCATTTCTATTATTTAGTTTGGCACTTTTATTTTTGAAATGTGCTAAAATGCAATTCAAGAAGCTCATTAACTTGTCTTTGTTATTGGTTTGGTATGCTCATGGTAAGTTTTCCGTTCGTATACATCATTTCCGATAAGGATTAGCGTAAAATATGTATGGAGTTTAAAAAGTTTGTTTTAATGTTTATACACATCCGAGTATGTTTCAATTGTGTATGGAATGATTTACATCTTTATGAACTTCGTTTTGTGTAGCTTTTGGTAGCTCACAAATACTAACATGCTCTAAATTTTCGGGCCTGACGTTCCTTGCTAGCAAGTAGGACTGAACATCCAAGAAGCACATGCTTTTTCCACAGTGAATCGCTACTCTTAGATGTCTTTGTCGTTGATGGTTGGTCGTATGAGGTATAGTCTTTGTTGTTGATAGTTGCGATATCAGTTTTTGATAGTCAAAGTCAAGCCCACATGTTGCATGCACCTCTACTGTCTTACTTTGACTTTTAACATCAGCTTGATAACTTATCAAATTGATACATTATATGTGAATCTTGATCATAATATCTTAATCTTAAGAAAGAGACTGGGTAAATAATTTTCTAATCCAAGATGTTGGTCAATTTGATTTTTACTGTCAAAAGTGTCTATTTTGCAACTTTAAAGATATTGAAAAATCTCTGTTTTTCGTGCACTCCTGCTATGTGGTTCTCCATGTAGGGTACCAGATATGTCTAACCGACTTGTTCAAGTCTTTTATTCGGTTTAGGAGTGTAGAGTGTCAAGTTGCAAGTTTTGATTTTCTCTCTTTTTGTGTTCGATTATGCAATTTCTATGCAGCTTCAAGGAACGGAGCATTCTGTATATCTTTATTAATGCATAGATAGCTAAATAAGTTTACTTAATACCTGAGATATGGTAATTATTTTGACTCCAATAATATTATCTAAAGACTTGGATTTTGGTTTTTATATCGTCAGTGCTTTGTAAATTGATAAAATGATAGGAAATACATATCGACTCTGAAAAGAGTGTAGTTTTTAACATCAACTTTCAACAATTTGAAGAGTTTTAAACTTCTATCACGTATTTACATTACATAAATTTCTCTATTCATATAAGGATGGATCTTACATAAGTGGACATTCAATATATTTATCTATTTATGTAAGTCAATGGAAAGGAGAAAACAGAATAGACTATAAGAGGTATACTTAAGTAATATCTAGCAATAATACGCATACGGTCTATATATTTTTGATACCTGGTCTTTGTTTTTTTCTTTCACAACATTAGCGTGTTGTTATGCATTATTGCATTTCATTTGTTCTCTATTTATTCAGATTACCAGTTACATCACTTCTATTTTCATGGTGTACAAGGGGAGTTAAGTCCTATATCTTTTGTGTTTGTGATATACAGTTAAAGCTAGCACTCTTCCACAGTTGACACATGTTCAGGTCCTCAAGCTAAAGCAACTCACGATGCTCACACTAGCCGAGGCAAACAAGGTATTTTACCCTGCATGTAAACAAACATAAAGTTAGGAGAGAAAGGGCATAACTCGCCATAGATCCAGGTTGTGTATTTCTCTTGGGTTTGGGTCGATCGATTTGGTTTTTGATAGAATTTGCGAATTTGCGGTATGCATAAACTACTAATTTCATTTAGGTTCCATGTGATAACTTGCAAGCGTAACAAGCGTGATATGGAAAAGGGTTGATAGCCATGGCAATGATCAACGAGGTATCCTTTTGAGAGAACATTTTAGTTATTTTGAATTGTTTATTGAAACGACCTCTGCAAGAAGATGTTTAAAACTGTCCCAAACAGTCCTTTATTACCGATAGTTTTACTAGAGCAATTATAAAACAGGGTCGTTATACCCAAATTCTTTAAAAAAAATTACATGTACGATTTTATGTCTGCAAGTTGAGATTGCATATTCAAAAGGGATGCCCTTTTTTACGTAGTAGGCAACTAAAGCAAGCAATTTCAAAGAATCCATAATTTCATACAAATGAGCATTTTTAAATGCTCGATGAAACTACTTATTTTAGTAATGGAGTGTTTGGAATTGCTTTAAGTGTAAATTGCCTATTGCTTTATAAAGCAATAGGCAAGCCAAGTTCTTGCAAAGCAATGTTAAATCTTTTCTTAAAAAAATTACTTTTGCTTTTGATTTAGCATGTTTATGTTGAGTACCGAATTGTATATACCACGATGCCAGTTAGACACATAACGTGTTATAGCTTTATAGGATTCTTTAGTTATAATTCTCAACTTTTAGTTCCGACTTTAATTTGACTAAACACGACAGTGTGTCTCAAGTTCAATCCACTTGCTTTAGGTCTTAGCCATTTTCTGCACAAAAGTGCCTATCTCTGCATTGCAACTATAACAAAAGGAAATAAGACTTTAATTTGACTAAACACGACATGTTGTCTCGTGTTCAATCCACTTGCTTTAGGTCTTAGCCATTTTCTGCACAAAAGTGCATACCTCTGCATTGCAACTATAACAAAAGGTAATAAAAGTTTGTTTAACATTCTTAGAGTTGGAAAAATGGAAACTAGAAAAAATGCAGTTGCAACCCTTTTAAGCATATCACATTGCTAAAATGACTTTTTCAATTATTAAGCATATCACATCTACTATTCTAATTTGGATGGTGCTATTTAGTTTCAAATAATGTAGTCCTTTACTTATAGTTTTACCTGTATGAGAAGTCATTTTATTGGAATATAGTTAGGTAACACTATGCTAAAAAACAATTGGTTTCTCAGCCAAAGAGAGGAAAGTTGTGTATGTGAGTGTATATACTATATATGCAGTCACAAACATGAATCACATGATTGTTACTATTATGTTGGTAAGCTTACAATCAAATGTCATTGCAAATATAGTGATGCATGATAGTGTAGATGCTGCTTTAAAGTGACTTTTTGCAACTTTAACACCTACAATCGATAATATGTTAATTAGATAATCATGTGGTTTAAGTTAGGCGCATAGTTAGATAGTTTTACATTTGCGTCATGTAACATTTCATTTTTGCATGCACTGATGTTAAGCTTGCAAACTGCGCATGAATTCAGAAAATTGATTGAAGATACACGCGTCGGTGCCAAACTGATTGAGCTCATAAAGGTGTTGTCTCTAATTATTAAGATCAAATCCGACCCGCTATTTTTTAATTGGTGCAATAACTGTTTGATTATATGTGAATTAGTGTCATCGTTGTTTGATTTAATATATTCATAATTGACATACATTCGAACGAGATGAATGAGGTATTTGAAGGCTATGAACATGTGAGCTTTCGCTAGATTGTTTAAAAAAGTGTACTTCTGCTTCTCTTCTTCATGGAGGTCAGTTTAGAGCCTAACCAAATTTACCGAATTGTATATTCCCCACAATAGATGATTTAATGTCTAATTTTCTTGATGTTATATATACCGTTTCGTCCGAATTATATGTTTAAGTGTTTGAAATTGTTCATCCAAGTCCTTATCTGGAATGAAGATATCGGTTTCTTATTGCGTTTGGATACAAAGATATGCCTTGCGTGTCCTCAAATTTAGGTGCTTATAACAACACTAGCATATATCTTAGTTATATATATGTGGTTTCTAAAATATTATAGGGTGGGTTACATGTGGTGTAGTGCGTATTGCCTATGGCTTAGTTTATCCTTTGATAAGCTTAGGACTAAAAAAGAGGAAAACTAATTAAATTGAGGTTGAGATCTTATTGAAAGATATTCCAAATATATACTAACTGTAATATCCATGTAACAAGGTGATATATCAAACAATATAGATTGCTATTGCTTATATGGATCGGTTGATAATTTTCAGGAGTAATATAGTTTCTATAGAAGAAAATAGTAATCGGATTTAGATGTTTGTTACTACTCTTAAGGGACACTATTCACATTAAATCTATGAATATTTCCATTTTTTATGCTTGGTCTTACGTTATATAATCATACGCGATTACCTAATACGCTGATAGGAAAGGAAAAAAAAAACAGTATCCTTCTTATTTTGATGAGCACCCCGAACTGATAGTTAGCTAAATGAAACTAATTTTGTTATCTAGATAGATTTAACATTGACTTTGGTTTAATGATATTTTGTTTGTCAAATTGCAGTGTGAGAAGACCAAGCTGATGCTTTGGTTAAGGCTTTGTAGGCGTCTGAAAAGGAAATATTGATGAAAGTTGAGATGACACAAAGAGAGATTAGCGACTTGAGTGAAGATGAATACGAAAGAGTAGATGAGCCAAAGTACAATAAAGCTAAATGTTGCATAGGCTAAGGACTTCATGACCGGTATTCGGTATTGGTGAGGTGATAGCTCTGGTTGGTTTAACATGGTTGCACTAGCAACTGAAAGGCACGTTGTTCCTTTCGTTGTTCTTGCAGGCATTCACAAGGTAACTATAAATCTGTGGTCCAATTGTTTTGTGAATTTAGCACATGCGTAGTGTGGTATGGTTGTAAAACTGCTAAATAGCCATATTGGTTTTTTGGACATGAAAGGAGTGAAATAGGTTTTACTACTTTGAAACTTTTTCCCTCTCATTTGATAATTATTTATTTCTTTTTGTTTCGTTTCTAAGCATTCAATTAAAAAATTGATATGTTTATAGCTTATTTTTCGCCAACTTAAGTTTTTTTAACGATATTCATAAGGCTTGCTCACCCATTCACAGCTATGCTTTGATACTTTGTTCTTAAGTGCACCACTTTGAAACTTTTTTCTCTCATATTTGATAACCGTTCATTACTTTTCGATCTTAATGGATTCAATAAAAAAAATTGTTCGTTTATAGATAAATATATATTATTTTTCGTTAACTAATACCTTCCAACGATAACACACCAGAATATAATTATAATGTAAACTAAGAAATTAATGATATCAAATTTAAACAATAAAATTTAATAACTCTGAACAAAAACACTAACACAGCTCTAACTAAGTAAAATGGAGCATCCTTAAAGAAGCGCCGTTTGAATACCACTTCAGGATTATATCATCATTATCAAAACCATATAACCACAACCTTTTCCCCTATTCCTGGTAAACACACAAACATCACCACTTAACAAACAAAGGGTATCAACAAAAAAACTCCACTTGTAACCCGACAATACATATTATCATAAACAAACTCAATGTAAACCAAAATTTCACCACTGGATCCAATCAACCAATAATAAATCATTCATTTTTATTATGATAACTTTCACCCTTTTAAAATTAAATATCTCGCAAAACCGTAACCGTTACGATAGATTATATTGTCGTAAATTTAGAATAATTATCTTTCTATAGATATGCATCTACTATATATTTTAAACAACTTTTTTCAAAATTTCTGGCCTAACAAAAATCATATATGATTGTGAAAATCATATATGATCGATTTTTACTTAATCACATATGATTTCTATTTAATCATATATGATTTTTGAGAATCATATGATTCAGAAAATCGAATCATACATGATTTTTAAAATCAATAGGATATGTAAAAATCATATATGATTTTTGGACGGAATTTTGAAAAAAATGTTTGTCGTAAAAAATATGTAAAAGTGCATATCTATAGAAATATAATTTAATTTCGTCTACTATGGTGTGTATTTTTTTATATTTTGAAGATTTACCGTTTGTAAGATATGTTGTTTTAAAAAAAAAAAGTGAAAAAATGACTTGTATTAATTTGGGATAAAACAGAGGCGCTAATGGTTCATTTATTCTATGACAAATATGAGTTCTATATTGATCTCAACTCTACATACATATTCTCATCACAACAAACATCAAACAAAACCATAAATCCATTCATGTGATAATTCAAATTGCCAACATCATCTAAATTTGGTAAAATAACAATTTGGAAGCACCTATATACAATAACTAAATAAACATAATTAACAAAAACAAAAAAATATTATGACTGCCAAGCTTATCAATTCTTTGATTTTCGAATGGTAACTGGATCAACTTTGACCTTATCTATTTTAGTGGAATGTTATATAATACTTGATGCAAAATAAAAATTGACATGGGTTTTAAGTGTATTTTTCATTAGTATAGTTTTCATCAAGTATTATATAAACACAAAAAATATTTACTGTTGAACCGCTTTGACTTTGAAAAGTCAAACTGGACACTTATTTAGGGACGGAGGGAGTATTAATAAATGTTAATTTTATCAAATGTAAAAGATGTTCATGATTAATATTGTTTAGAACAAAATGTTAGAAAGTACTTACATACTTTAAGCCGTTTTATGGATTATGGTAACATCAATTATACTTTAACCGCTTAATTTAACATTTAATAACTTTTAACTATTATAGATCTTAACCCTTTCATTTAACTTTTAATTACTTTTTAGTATATATTGCATCCACTAAATCATAAAAATAAAACCATTAAGTCATACCATTCCATCGGACGGTTTTGACATTAATTAGTGTATATATATATATATATATATATATATATATATATATATATATATATATTTGAATTTGTTTTGATATATATCGATTTCTTATATGTGACTAAAAAATGCATATGGTCACAATTTTTAACACTTTTGGTCACTGTTTGCTTAATTCGTTGTGTGACTAAATGTTAGAAATGACCACACAAACATAAAATTCATGTGGCCATTGGATGGTCAATAGTGACACAAAAAACACATTTCTTCACTTTAAACACCATATGGTCACACTTATTAACACTTTTGGCCAATTTATGCTTAATTGTATGTGACTAAATACCCAAAAGAAACATGCTTTGTGTGACTAAATGTTACAAAATGCCACACAAACATAAAATTCATGTGGCCATTGGATGATCAATAGTCACACGAAATACATATTTCTTCACTTTAAACACCATATGGTCACACCTATTAACACTTTTGGCCACTTTATGCATAATTGTATGTGACTAAATACCCAAAAGAAATATACTTTGTGTGACTAAATGTTAGAAAAGGTCACACAAACATAAAATTCAAGTGGCTATTGGATGATCAATAGTCACAGAAAAGACACATTTCTTCACTTTAAACACCATATGGTCACACTTATTAACACTTTTGGCCACTTTATGCTTAATGGTATGTCACTAAATACACAAAACTAACTTGCTTTGTGTGACTACATGTTAGAAAAGGCCACACAAACATAAAATTCATGTGGCCATTGTATGATCAATAGTCACACAAAATAAACATTTCTTCACTTTAAACACCATATGGTCACACTTATTAACACTTTTTGTCACTTTATGATTAATTGTATGTGACTAAATACCCAAAAGAAATATACTTTGTGTGACTAAATGCTATAAAAGGCCACACAAACATAAAATTCAAGTGGCCATTAGATGATCAATAGTCACACAAAACACACATTTCTTCACTTTAAACACCATATGGTCACACTTATTAACACTTTTAGCCACTTTATGATTAATTGTATGTGACTAAATACCCAAAAGAAACATGCTTTGTGTGACTAAATGTTACAAAAGGCTACACAAACATAAAATTCAAGTGGCCATTGTATGATCAATAGTCACACAAAACACACATTTCTTCATTTTAAACACCATATGGTCACACTTATTAACACTTTTGGCCACTTTATGATTAACTGTATGTGACTGAATACCAAAAAAAAAATATGTTTTGTGTGACTAAATGTTAGAAAAGGCCACAAAAACATAAAATTCATGTGGCCATTGTATGATCAATAGTCACACAAAACACACATTTCTTCAATTTAAACACCATATGGTCACACTTATTAACATTTTTAGCCACTTTATGCTAATTGTATGTGACTAAATACCCAAAAGAAACATGCTTTGTGTGACTAAATGTTACAAAAGGCCACACAAACATAAAATTCATGTGGCCATTGGATGATCAATAGTCACACAGAATACACATTTTTTCACTTTAACACCATATGGTCACACTTTTAGCCACTTTATGATTAATTGTATGTGACTAAATACCCAAAACAAACATGCTTTGTGTGACTAAATGTTAGAAAAGGCCACACAAACATAAAGTTCAAGTGGCCATTGGATGAATAATAGTCACACAAAATACACATTTCTTCACCTTAAACACCATATGGTCACACTTATTAACACTTTTGGTCACTTTATGCTTAATTGTATGTGACTAAATATGCAAAAAAAATGCTTTGTGTGACTATACAGTGTTTATGGTCACTAATACGGATTAATCCAACAAAATTTGTACCTAATTAGTCACGCATGTTAAGGTTTTGCTATCTTGTTATAATAGAGACTAAAAAAAAGTCAAACATGTGACTGTAGGGTACCTATGGTCGCGCGACCTTTTGTCACACACTGAAAATCTTGTGTGACTATATGTATATCGTCACACATATTGGGTGTAGCCAAATCCACTTTTTGTTCTAGTGAAGGTAGAAAAGGACCTACGGCCTGGCAAGGGGTGAGGATCGAACCCTTGACCTCTGTCTCCAGAGGCAAGAGTGTTAACCACTTGATGCAAGAATGGGATATATAGGTTATACCAACAACATCACTACTCCATTGGGATGGACTTAAAACTAAGTCTGATCTAGCAAAAGGGAGCACATTGGAGTGTTTGCTGGCACTATCAATCAAGCTATGCCTATAATTAGGATCCATTTGAAACACAAAATCAGGACTTTTAAAGTTATTCGAAAAGCACTGAGCCCCGGCAATGAAAAAGAAAACTACTATAATACTTTAAAGGGGAACTAATCTGTTTTGAAATACCAAACTCGTTATTTTAACTCTCACGTCCTTATGAATCAAAATTCACAAATATTCATTAAACTGATTATTGCGTTTGGATACAGTATAAGCAACTCAAACATTAAGGGTGCTTCATGAAGAAAACACTCGATGTTTTCCACTAAAAACTCTGTACAAAACAAGGAAAACAAAATGCGTGTTCCTCATTTCACTTTATAATACAAAATCTCCATTTTCCTTGTAATTAAAAATAATAATAATAATAATAAATTAAAAAAAATAATAACCTAAGTAATATTTTCTTCAACTAAACAATCCCTAACAATGTGCTTAGTCGCCCATAAAAGAGGCTCTTTTTAAAAAAAACAAGGGAAAAAACTCGAAGCATATATCCAAAGAATTTTACTGCGAAACAAAATATATACCACCTTTAAAAACCATAATACCTAGCTTCCTACATTGCTTTCGACTTCCATGTTTTGAAAATTTTCAACACTTTCATATCATACGTTACCTAAGTCCTAACCCAGCTAGTTAAAACTATATTTCACCTCTCTTCTTTCTCTCTCTAGGCGATTTTGGCGAAATTGTCTTCTCCACGCAATAATTTCTTCCATTTTGGGGGAAATTCCTTGTGTTTCTATCCTGTTATTCATCTTGTTTTAATCACTCAATACCCTTCTGATAATGCCAATTGAAAATACTAAACCCCCAGATCCACTTATTAAGGAATTTTGTGAACTGATGGAATGTCACTGACAATATAAGCGCTTAAGGGCTAATATTTCTGCTTCTAAGGGTAAGGAAGGGAAGATTAGAAGACACCGTCATGGTATTAAAATTAGGTTTCTTCTCCGATCTGCTTCGTTGGTGCGGATCTGTCTTAAGGAATCTGCGTTCTTCCAAACATGTGGGTAAGTCTAGGAAATGTGTTGATTCACCCTTTATTGATAATAGGGGTGGTAAGCGTGCTGTTAAAATTCCTCACTGATGATTCTATTAATATGGTTCTTAATAATTTGAAGTCGGGTACTATTAGTGATAATCATAAATTTGCTATAGGTAGTTCTAGTGATATTAGGACTGCTTCTAAGCCTGTTGAGGTTCACGATAGGGCTAATGGTAATGATGGTTCCTTCATTAAGGCTCCTTTAGACCTAGGATCCAATGATAGCTCCCTTAGGAGTCCTGTGGCTAAGAGTTGTTGATAAAGCTTACGCAGAGCGTTCGGGGTCAAAGGAACTTCCTTTTCGTCGATCAAGTTTTTCAACACCCTAGGCAATGAACCTAATCGTTGTAGTGTAGTATTAGGGTAAGCCACGGGTATTGATATCGTTCTCTAGGGGAATAGGAATGCTAGTAAGAAGTTACTACGCAAAGGTTGGGGTTGAGGAAGATTATTTTTTATCTTTTTGCATGTTTTTTTAGAAAATGGAAATTACGAATCTCGGGGTATTGGATTTGGGGGTTGGTATTTCTACCGATTACTCCTACTTATCTAATTATCTAATCTAAGGTGAGTGTAGTCTATGTCTATTGTTGTGTGCTCGTATGATAGTTAAAAATGTGTTTACTTAGATTTTATTACTCCCTAGTTATCTCCTATTTATGGTTGAATTGTCACATCCTTATTCTTAACGCGTTGTGTTTCTAAGGTTGTAGGGTATGCGTTTATCCCTAACTCTTTGAAGCTACCAAAGGTTAATGACTACGAAATCTCTAGGATTCATAAACTTAACTCTAAGGTATTCTTTGGATGTTTAGCCTGCAATTCCACTAGTAACTATATGCTAAGGTTCAACAAAGATTAATCAAGCATTAATAACACAACGAATGACTTATCGCAATACTAGGCCAATCACAATTAAGATAAGAGACAACCAATCAATATTCAATAACTAGGTTTCATATTACCTAAGCAAACACACAAGTAAATTAGCCGGACATGGAGAACATGCAAGCATAAACACAATCAATTGAATACATAATTGAATTAATGAAGTAAAACACTTATCTTGATGTAAAATAGGGTATGGAACCCTAAAATACTGTACAAGACATCCTTGGTTCGGTTTAGGTTTTTACTTCACAAAAAATAACTTTCTAAAACTGAAAAATTCGGATTCTATATATAGTGTTACAAACTGCGACGGCGTTACTCTTTAATTGTGACTGCCGCCGGTCGCCGCCATTAGGGTTTCGTCTTGGCCACGTCAACTCGTGACGGCCACCTTATGCCTCGCGGACGCCGTCGCCTTCTTTGCGACGCCGCCCGGATCAAATCTAGGCCATCCGGAAAGTTGCGACGCCTACTCTTTTAAACCTGATGCCGTCACTTGAAAAATGTCAATTTGCTCTATGAGTCATCACAAGATGTGTCGCGACAAATGCCACAAATAAGACCTGACGCCGTCCCCTTTCAATTCAGTAGATTGAGTGTCTCGATTCTTGACTTTGGCCATTTTCTTCGTATATTCTCGCCTTTTCGTCCGAATAAGTGCATTCCAAAGAATTTGCCTTCAAGAGACCTATAAAGTGAAAAGGAACGAAATTAAGTAATAACGGATACAAAAAATGATCAATTAATGGCTTAAATGACCCCTCAAAAAGGTACCTTTTAAAGCCTTATCAAATATCCCTACACTTGGTATTTGCTTGTTCTCAAGCAAATGTGCTTTTAGCGAATTGATTTATAAGTTAGGGGTCATGAACCATTAGTTTAGAACGATTCACAACACATATAAGCCCCAAAAAAGTCATAACAAGCACGGAAATTACATACTAGTACCTCACATGGGGTGTTTGGATACTCACATCTCTCGGGTGTATATGAAATATATCAAGTTGGAAATGGAAGATAAACACTCATTAACCGGTCCTAGTACATAGATTACCATAGGCTTGAGACTAGATCAAACCTCCATCGCTTTGGCGTAAGCACCTAGGAAAGACTATCCAAGAGGTCTTTTAAAGGGTTTTAACGTTAGGCTTACGGTAGGGAAACAAAGGGTTTGGTGGGATAGGCGATTTAGTGGTGGCAAGTCAAAAATCTTTATGTTACAAGCATGAGAAGAATTAATGACGTTGCTAAGACAAGACTCGACACTCTAAACTCTAGATAAATTAAAATAAACAAACATAAATTTAAAGATAGATGTAGGATGGTAGACGGCATGGTTTTTTTTTTTCATACACTTTTACTCTACCATCCTCTACGATAACATCAAAATGATAGAGATTTATAGGCACATCCATACACTTGAGTTTTTATTACCCTAACACTAATTTGACCCGAATTAAAAAGATCAAAACACTTGGAGTACATTATTATGCAAATAAAGGGAATTTGAATTTAACGTTCCCTTCCCGTCATTTCATAAAATTTAACTTTTCCCATGAGTCCCAATCGTCCCAAAACTGTGTATAAAGGATATGAATCGACTTAGCAACTTATGCAAGCAACTAGATAATTGAACTAAGGGTTTAGTTTGATAACAATAATGCACTAAAAGTGAGTGCATACAAGGCAGGCTAAGGCGATTTGGGTGTACATTTAGAGGTGGATTGTAAACAATGCTCTTCATTGATATTCCGAAAACCAAACATCACCGAAGAAATGTAAAAGGATAGGCTCTAAGGGATTAACTAGGGGTATCGTGTACTAAAGATGAGTACAACGCAAGGGTGTGGGGGAATTACTCAACCAATGTGGAAGAAGTAATTATATTACGGGTATCAAACAAGGGTTATCCTAATGCCTCTTATCATTTAGTTATTCCTAACTACACAAGTGTAGTCTTACTAGCGATCTCGGAATGCATCACAAAACAAGTTCTAGAATCTATTATACTACCGGTTCACACTCTAAGCATAAAAGATTAATGCTTTAATTCCTACAAATCTAAGGGCGATCCTCACATTTTGGGTGGAATTTAAATGGTTAAGGGTTTTTGTGCTAGTAATATAATTTCCTATCCATGAGACGCTTTATTAAGACTAATGGCCCACTCCTACATGTCATGAAAAATTTTAAATTTGGTGCCAAAATTACCCTAACCGATATTTCTCATGGTTTATTACACAAATGAAATTGGACAAAGCAAATAGTCAAGGATAAGCATAGTTTCAAAGTTCCCATTTTATTTTCCCTCCCTACACTTTAACTAAACATTATCCCCAATGTTCCCCGAAAGTATCAAAGTTATGATAATGGAAGGTAATTAAAAACGAAAGAAACTAATACTCCCCTGATTAGCTCGGTGGGATCCGTGTGAAGTGGTGGTTAAATCTTTCTTCAAGATGAATGTTTGCATGAAAAGCTCCTTCCAATCTTATGTATCTTCTTCTTGACAAATTAAACCTGCACACTTGAAGAAAACAAACGAAACCTTCGCGTAAAATCGGCGGTAACAATATATATATGAATCTACTAAACTAGGATATAATACTTTTGGAATGGATGTTTACAGATTTTCTGGAAAATTAAGACCTGGAAAATTCCAAAAATTTATAAGTAGCTCAGAAAACGAGAAAAGTAGTAAGTCGTTTGCTCTCCCCGGACGCCATCAGGTTGCGACCCTGACGCCGTCAGGTTATCCTGACAGAAATTGTTCTGCGATTTTCTGGAAAAAATTTTTATCTTTAAAATCTGGAAAAATTTCTGCAAAAACATTCATCATGACTCGATACAAGCATTTGACTCGAATAAACACACATGTATATCTTTTAAGTAATTGTAATTCTCATGTTCACGTTTCTTTTGAAAACGTGTGTAATTCTCCCTACACTTATCCCTTATGTAAAATACCTTTATATGTAATTAAGACGAGGTTAAAGACAAAATAAAGCATTTTTACAAATTTAAACATGAGGATAAACAATCATTAAAAGATATACGACACACTAACAAGCAACCAATTTAGCATGGGTTGCCTCCCACAAAGCGTTTTTCTTTATTTATGAGTCTTGTAGCTAGACTCGAAGTCGTGCCCTTACGTTGCCTCGTTTTTCATTCTCAATGAGAATTCTATCATATTGACAAAATTTTCATCGACTCTATACCTAGGCCCTAGGGTCAAGCAATCCTTATTATAAAGTCTCCTTTTTTCCCACATGAAGTTCAAACCTTTTTCAACATCGTCTTCCCTTTTTTCCTCAAAATCTCTAATGTTTTCTCGTTCAAAAAGGGATAAAGGGCCATATCCATTCGTTTTCCAAGGCATCCTATAAGTGATCTCATTGTTTCCTTCCTTAAACCTAATCATTCCTTCAAACTTGTTATGGCTCATTTTAGACTTTTCAACAAACGGTTTTCCTAGCACTACTTGGGATAAGCTATAGTCAATGACACATCCAATGTCTTCTAGGATCACAAAATCAACTAGGTAGGTGAAATTCCCTATAAAGACGTGTACATTCTTGAATCTTCCCACAAATTTGCAAACCCCACCTGGATACTTAGGGTCTCTCATAATCTTAAGTCGCTCATTCATAATGTCATTGTAAACAGCTGATGACATTACATTAATGGGAGATTCCGTATCTATGTAAGCATGCACGACATTCCTATATCCGATCATACAAGGAATTTTTAGGTTCCAAGGATTTCGTCTCCTAATTTTTGGAATATCCTAATGATGGGTGATCGGGGATTATCGATTATGTATTGATGGTAAGCAATCTCTTCCTTAGTGGGGTAAAGATTGAAATAAGCACTATCCTCCTCATTCACGTTTCTATCTACTAAGCCATTTTCCGAATTACTATTAATCATGGAGCCAACTAAAGAGGCGCTGACCACTTTCTCAACAGCATCCCTGATTGTACTATCAAATACCTTTTGCAAATCTTTAAGGGTTTTGATTGAAAGTGATTTATTCGGTGGTGGGTTGATGAGTGGTGGTTGATTATCACCTTCCATGATGAAAAGTGATGGGGTATTACGAACAAAGGTCACAAAGAAGGGGGATAGACTACGAGGAAGCTAAAAAATGGGAAAAAAGTCTTACTTGATAGGAATCAAGCAAGGAAACCTAAACGAGGTGAACTCCTAAGTAGCTATTCTATTCCCCGGCAGCGGCGCCAAAAACTTGATAATGCTTATGCAGCGTGTTCGGGGTCAAAGGAACTTCCTTTTCGTCGAGTAAGTTTTTCAACACCCTAGGCAGTGAACCTAATCGTTGTAGTGTAGTATTATGGTAAGCCACGGGTATTGATATCGTTCTCTAGGGGAATAGGAATGCTAGTAAGAAGTTACTACGCTAAGGTTGGGGTTGAGGAAAATTATTTTTTATCTTTTTTATGTTTTTTTAGAAAATGGAAATTACGAATCTCGGGGTATTGGATTTGGGGGTTGGTATTTCTACCGATTACTTCTACTTATCTAATTATCTAATCTAAGGTGAGTGTAGTCTATGTCTATTGTTGTGTGCTCGTACGATAGTTAAAAATGTGTTTACTTAGATTTTATTACTCCCTAGTTATCTCCTATTGATGGTTGAATTGTCACGTCCTTATTCTTAACGCGTTGTGTTTCTAAGGTTGTAGGGTATGCGTTTATCCCTAACTCTTTGAAGCTACCAAAGGTTAATGACTACGAAATCTCTAGGATTCATAAACTTAACTCTAAGGTATTCTTTGGATGTTTAGCCTACAATTCCACTAGTAACTATATGTTAAGGTTCAACAAAGATTAATCAAGCATTAATAACACAACGAATGACCTATCGCAATACTAGGCCAATCATAATTAAGATAAGAGACAACCAATCAATATTCAATAACTAGGTTTCATATTACCTAAGCAAACACACAAGTAAATTAGCCGGACATGGAGAACATGCAAGCATACACAAAATCAATTGAAGACATAATTGAATTAATGAAGTAAAACACTTATCTTGATGTAAAATAGGGTATGGAACCCTAAAATACTGCACAAGACAGCCTTGGTTCGGTTTAGGTTTTTACTCCACAAAAACTACCTCTCTAAAACTGAAAAATTCGGATTCTATATATAGTGTTACCAACTGCGACGGCGTCACTCTTTAATTTTGACGCCGTCGGGTCGCCGCCATTAGGGTTTTGTCTTGGCCACGTCAACTGCTGGATGGCGCCACCTTATGCCCGTGTGCGGACGCCGCTTTCTCGGCCTCTCGGATCAAATCTAGGCCGTCGAGCCGCGACGCCTCTACTCTTTTAAAACCCGATGCCGCCACTTGAAAAATGTCAATTTGCTCTCTCGAGTCGTCACAAGATGTGTCACAACGGCGCCACAAATAAGACTTGACGACCGCCCCTTTCAATTCACAGAATTGAGTGTCTCGATTCTTGACTTTGGCCATTTTCTTCGTATATTCGCGCCTTTTGTCCGAATAAGTGTCATTCCAGCAATTTGCCTTCAAGAGACCTATAAAGTGAAAAGGAACGAAATTAAGTAATAACGGATACAAAAAATGATCAATTAAGGGCTTAAATGACCCCTCAAAAAGGTACCTTTTAAATCCTTATCAAATATCCCTACACTTGGTATTAACTTGTCCTCAAGAAAATGTGCTTTTAGCCAATTGATTTATAAGTTAGGGGTCATGAAGCATTAGTTTAGAATGATTCACAACACATATAAGCCCCGTAAAAGTCATAACAAGCATGGAAATTACATACTAGCACTTCACACGGGGTGTTTGGATACTCACATCTCTCGGGTGTATATGAAATATATCAAGTTGGAAATGGAAGATAAACACTCATTAACCGGTCCTAGTACATAGATTACCATAAGCTTAAGACTAGATCAAATCTCCATTGCTTTGGCGTAAGCACCTAGGAAAGACTATCCAAGAGGTCTTTTAAAGGGTTGTAATGTTAGGCTTATGGTAGGGAAACAAAGGGTTTGGTAGGATAGGCGATTTAGTGGTGGCAAGTCAAAAATCTTTATGTTACAAGCATGAGAAGAATGGCATTGCTAAGCCAAGACTTGACACTCTAAACTCTAGATAAATTGAAATAAACAAACATAAATTTAAAGATAGATGTAGGATGGTAGCCCGTATGTTTTTATTTGGTCCTAGCTTGTTTCATAAACTTAGTAGTCATAATGTTTGGGCTTCTAAGAATTCGGGGGTTAAGGCGGTGAATGCAAATGGTTCTATTAACATAGAGTCATTTGCTGAAAAAATGAAGAAGGCTATGGAATATAAGGAGCTTCAAATGAATTATGAACCTCAATTTGTGTCTAAACAGAATGATGGTACTAGAAGGATTGAGTTTTCAGCGGAAGACATAAAGGTTGGTAGTGAAGCTTGTTTGTTACAGCTTTATAGATATTTTGTGGGGACCTCCATGGATTACAGAGTAGTGAGTTCTAATCTAAGTAAAATGTGGAAGGTTTATGGTATTGAAGATATTACGAAAACAAGTTCAGGGGTATTCTACTTCAAATTCAAAAGTGAAGAGGTATGAAAGCTGTGTTGGAAAGTGGACCTTGGATGGTGAACAATGTTCCTCTGGTTTTGAATGTGTGGGAGCCTGGGATCTGGTTGGAAAAAGTTGAACCTAGTACCATTCCAATTTGGGTCTGTGTTTATAACATTCCCATGGAATTATGTAATGGAGCTAACATTGGGAAGATTATGAGTGGCATTGGCAAACCTATGTTGATGGACAAGATGACCAAGGATAGGTGTTTCAAGAAGTCAGGGAAGCTTGATTTTCCTAGAGTGCTTGTTGAGGTGACGGCAAATTAAGATCTTCCTGAGGTATTGGAAATTTCTTATCCCCCTATTGGTAATAGACCTGCTAGAGTTGGGAAACTAGAGGTTAAGTATCAATGGAAACCCCCCCTATGTACTCATTTCAAAACTTTTGGGCATAACACTGCTGGTTGTAAGGTTAGACCAAGAGCTGAGAATGAAGATGTTGATGTTACTCAAAAGGAAGTCATGGGTGTTAAGGATAATGGTAAAGGCATAAGTCAATCTGTTGTGGAAGACGTTGATGGTTTTGTGACTGTTGGTAGGAAAAACAGACCGGTGAATGCTCAGAGTAATGTGAATAAAAGTAATCAGCACGGTAGGAGTGGTACGGGTAATACTTCTCAATTTAGAGGTCCTTCTAATTCCAGCAAACAATATAATGGTAGTAATTAGCAAAGCAAGGTTAGAGTTGGGCCTAATTTTTAGGGTAGAAATGGTGGTTTTCAACAGGGTAGTACTTCAAAGGCTAAGGTTTCTTTTGGAGGGTCTAAAGCGGTGTAGCAGGGTAGTAAAAATGTGGCATATGATTCAACGAATAATGGTATGAAGAATAGCTCCTCTCAACAGAAATCTAATTTGGAGAAGGGTATTAATAAGTCTAATGTGAAAAGTGTTCCTGGTAATTTTTCTAATTTCAAACCTAAGGTGTTGGTTAGAGGCTCTTCTTCTCATAGTGCACAGGATGATATTCTTGCTAATGTTGTTCCTGTCACTAATTCCTTCCAAGCTTTGGTGGATCATGATTTGGAACAAAAGGAAAATGAGGTTATTTCCTCTATGGATGAGGAGTACTCCCAGGTAATTAAGCCCAAGCTTATGCAATATGTCATTGATGTTATGGAATCTGGTGTGTATCCCTCTATGGAAACTAGGATGCAGTGGTCATTAACTCAAATGGATTTCTTTTACAACAACTGTCACAAATATGGTCTTGACCCATCTTTTGATGAAGATGATGTGGCAACTGTTGATGGAGATATGGCTAATGAAATGAGGCCTGCGTATGAGCTTGATGGTGGCCAGGATCAGGGTAATTTAGGGGCCAATAATTCCAAACAGGTTTCCAATGATTAAGGTCTGTTCTTTGAATATTAGGGGTCTCATTAACACCCCTAACCAAAACCAAGTTATTGATTTTATCCATGGTGGTTATTTTAGCGTATGTGCATTGTTTGAAACTAAGGTTAAGAAGAAGAATATTAGTTATGTTCGTTCTAGAGTGTTTGGAAACTGGCATTGGGTTTCTAATAATGATGCTTGTATCAGTGGAACTGGTATCATTGTTGGATGGGACCCAAATGCAGTTAGCATTATGGTTTTGAACCAAACTACTCAACTGATGAACCTTCTTGTTGAAACTGTTAATGGTCATCAATCTTTCTATTGCACCTTTGCTTATGCTCATGTTAGGCCTTACGAAAGAAGGAGTCTTTGGAGAGATTTGGTTATTCATAGTTTGGTTGTTGAAGATAAGCCTTGAGTTTTACTTGGTGATTTCAACGTTATTCTTGATCCCGGTGAGAGATCTACTGGGTCATCTTCGCTATACAGTATGGTTGATTTTAGAGAGTGTTTGGCGAAGATTGAAGTTAGTGATTTAGTGATGTCTGGACTCAAATTCACTTGGAACAAAAGTCCTGGTAAAGCTGATGGTTTGTTGAAGAAGCTAGACAGAGTTATGAGCAATATTGCATTTGTTGACAAATTTTCTAATGCTAATGCACAATTTCTACCTTTTATGGTTTCTGATCATACTCCATCTGTTCTTAATATCCCTAGTGGTGTTAACTGTAAACCTAAGTCGTTTAAGTTTCCAAACTTTTTAACTAATAAACCTGAGTTTTTACCCATTGTGAAGAAAGTTTGGGATTATGAGATTCCTGGGTATTCTATGTATTGTGTGGTCTCTAAATTGAAGCTTTTGAAGAAGCCTTTGAGGAAATTGAGAAATGCTCAAGGTAAATTGTCTGAGAAGGTGAAGATTTTAAAAGAAGAGCTTGGGAGACTTCAAACTACTATGGTTAATGATTCTCATAATGCTGACTTGAGGTATGAGGAGTTGGTCTATCTTAATGCTTATAATGAGGTTGTGAGGGATGAAGAGCTTCTGCTTAAGTAGCGGGCTAAAGTTACTTGGTTGAGTGAAGGTGATGCTAATACCAAGTACTTTCATAAATCTGTTAAGGAGAAGTTAAATAATAACAGAATTGAGCATGTTGATGATATGGCCGGAAAAACTTATTCTGGTGATGATGTAGGTGCTCAATTTGTGAAACATTTCAGTTGTATTCTTGGTGAAAGTAAACAAGTGACTCCAATTGCTGATCCTGCTAGTTTATTCACCAATACTTTGGATTGGGATGAAGCTGACTATATGGTAAGACATGTTTCAAATGATGAGATCTAGAGTGCTATTTTTGGAATGGAGGATTATAAGGCGCCTGGTCCAGATGGGTTCTCGGCTAAATTCTTCAAGACTGCCTGGCCTATCATTGGTGATGAGGTATGCAATGCTATTCAAGATTTCTTTGTGAATGGTAAATTGTTAAAGGAGGTTAATGCTACCATCATTGCCTTAGTGCCTAAATCTCAGTCTCCCTCTAATGTTTATGAATTTAGGCCTATAGCTTGTTGTAATATCCTTTATAAATGCATTACCAAATTCATTGCTAATAGGATTAAGGGGTCTCTTGGGAAATTGGTTTCTGATTCACAAAGTGCTTTTATACCCTCGAGACATATTAGTGATAATATTTTGATTTCTCAAGAATTATTAAGGAATTATCATAGGGATATAGGGCTTGCTAAAGTTGCTTTCAAGATTGACTTGCAAAAAGCATATGACTCTGTGGAATGGCAGTTCATGAGGCAGTGCTTGGTGTATTTTGGGTTTCATGAATGCATGATTGCTTGGATTATAGAATGCCTTACTACTCCTTCCTTTACTATTAATATTAATGGGGATCATCAGGGTTATTTTAAGGGTATGAGGGGGCTTAGACAGGGTGATCCTTTGTCCCCTTATTTATTTACCCTTGTTATGGAAGTTTTCTCTCTTATTTTGAAAAGAAGAATTGAAAATGATGGCAGTTTTAAATATCATTGGAGATGTGATAAAGTATCTCTTACCCATTTGAGCTTTGCAGATGACTTGATGATCTTTGCTAAGGCTGATGCTCATTCAGTTTCCATTATCAAGGCTGCTTTGGATGAGTTTAGTGCTGCTAGTGGGTTATGTCCAAATCTTAACAAGAGTATTTCTTTTTTGGCAATGTGCCTATTCAATCCAAGAATGCTATCTTAGAGATTTTACCATTTCCTATTGGTAACCTTCCTGTTAGGTATCTTGGTGTTCCTTTGATTTCTACCAGACTCTATAAAGGTAATTGCTCTAGTTTGGTTGACAAAGTGAAGAAAAGACTTTTGGACTGGAAGAATAAGTCTTTGTCATTTGCTGACAGACTTCAATTGATTAAGTTTGTTATTAGCTCTTTACAGGTGTTTTGGTCATCAGTTTTCATTCTTCCTATATCTGTGAATATGGAAATTGAAAAGCTTATGAGAGGTTTCCTGTAGTCCCATGGTGTGCTTAAAAAGGGTAGTGCTAAGGTGAAATGGGATGATGTTTGTCAGCTTAAAGTTAATGGTGGTTTAGGCATCAAATCCTTACATATTTGGAATGTTTCTTTAATGGCCAAAAATGTTTGGAATATTGTGTTTAAAAAAGATTCTTTATGGGTTAAATGGGTGAATTCATATAGGTTGGTTGATAGGAGTTCAAACAGGAGAAATTTTTGGGATATTCCTGAGTTAAATGATACTTCTTGGGGTTGGAAAAAGATTCTGCAATGTAGAAGCCAGCTGAGAAATCATATTGTGTATAGTGTGGGTAATGGTGTTGATAATTCTACTTGGTTTGACAATTGGTTATGTATTGGTCCTTTATGCCAATTCATATCTAATAGAGACATTTTTGAATCTGGACTTTCCCTTAATTGTAAGGTCAGTGATATTTTTCACAATGGTGAGTGGGCATGGCCTGACTCTTGGAGAAGTAAGTTTCCTTTTCTTTTTAATCTCCCCCCTCCCATGCTCATTATCGATAGAAAAGATAAGGTTTTATGGAAATCTATAGATGGCAGTTTGGGTCTCTTCTCTGTCAAGAAAGCTTGGTCTGATCTAGCTGTTATGAAGCCTGCTGTTCCTTGGTGTAAGCTTGTCTGGTTCAGCCAAAACATTCATAGGCATACTTCTATGGTCTGGTTAGCTGTTAATCAGAGATTGATGACTCAAGATAGAGTGGTGAGATGGTAAGATATTGGAAATCTCAGATGTTCTTTGTACAATCAGGTTCAAGATTCTCATAATCACTTATTTTTTGAATGTGACTTTTCTTATAAAGTATGGGACCATTTTAAGAAGCTTGTTAAACTGGAGATAGCTCATTCTTCTCTTCATCAGATTGTGATTTACCTATATGGTAGGCCTATTAACAAGTCTGCTTGGAGTGTCCTTCAAAGGCTTGTCTTTGGAGCTTTGATTTATTTCATATGGCAAGAGAGGAACTTGAGATTGTTTCAGCAAAAAAGTAGGTCTATTGATGAGTTGTGTTGCTTTGTAAAGGAGACTGTTAGATGTAAAATGATGAGCTTGAAGATCAGATCCTCCAAGCAAGGTGTTGAAGATGCTAATCTTTGGAATTTTCATGTGCAGAAGGGAAATAAGTACTTTGGATTCAAGCCTGTTAATGACTAACATGATAAGAGTTAAGGTGGTCAGGTGTTGCATGGTTATTGGGTGGGTTAGTATCAGTGGTAATGGCATGGTCAAATTTGGTTTTTTGGTGGATTTCATCTGGGTTCAGGATTGGGTTATGTTGAAGTTGGATGGTTCCCTTAGTACTTGCTATAAATCTTGGTACATTCATGTGGAATTTTGGATGTCCAATGATTTCTTTTTCTTTGATTGGTCTGATGGACTTTGCTTATTCATGGTGTTAGGCCTTTTGAAGACTGAAGATTTTGTTAGGTTGGCTTTTGGTTTATTTAGAGTCCCAAGTATTAGTTGCACTCTTTTTTCTTATCCGGGGTTTTTCCCATTGGGTTTTACTCAGAAAGGTTTTTTAAGGAGACAATTTTACTTGGTGAAATGCTCCATTCTTCATTTCAAGGGATTGAAGTTGGATTGGCTTTGGGAGATGAAGTATTTGCTTATGTTGGTTTATTGCTTTGTTGTTTTTATTTGTAATATCTCTAGTTATTGTAGTTCCGTACTTTTATAAGTGATGTTCCCTAAGCATGTTTTAGGAATGTCATTTGTAGATTGACTTATTGGGTGTGTCCTTTAAGTCTTTTGTAATTATTTGATTTTTAATAAAATTTGCCGGGGTTTCAACCCCTTTCCCCCAAAAAAAAGTCCTAACCCAGCTATAAGAGCTTGAATGTGGATGGAAAATTGATACTTTATTTGACAGAATACAAAGGCTATAAATAGCCATTTACAATATGCATACAATTGGAAATGATTGATCTAAAGCTAATTCTATGGTAAATAATAACAGACACAATAATCATCTAAATATAGCTAAAGATGAAAAGGAAATACAATAATACAATTAATACACAATTAATGAGTAGATTCCTTAATATGCCCCCGCAAGATGGAGGATTCATCGGAGACTCCAATCTTGGACCTTAGGCGGTGAAAAGGACCCCGACCTAGAGGTTTAGTGAGAACATCAGGAAGTTGATCAGCGGAATAGATGTGTAGAAACCGTGTTAGATATAAATTTTCACATACACATCAAACCATTAACACAAGTGGGCGTATAAGTGGAATTCTAGAGAGAGAAAGTTAGAGGTTTAGGGAACTTAGTGAGAGAAAGTGAAAGATATTATTATGAGCTCCAACTCTCTACCTTGGGAGGTAGAGAGTATTTATAGTCTTACATAAATCGCCACACAACGGGCTGTGGATCAGGCATACATTGGGTAAAGACCCGTCCGTCCTCCACGGTGTTACTTAACTAAATACTACTTAACTAAATATTACTATGACTACGAGCTTTCTAACGATTACATATACTTGAGGTGACCGACTCTTTAATACCGTGAATTTCTAATTCCTAACAATCTCCCCCTAAGGGAGGTCACCTCAAACATATACTAAAATGACATTGAATACAATCGGATATTACATTAACAATTGATCTTGCATTCTTGATGTAGTACTTTGCTCCGAGGCTCGTAGTCATTGATTCCACTCATTGCATGTTTGGTTAATCCAAGTGGAGGTCTTTTCCTGATCCACGTGATAATAATGTTGAGCCAGCTTTTGAGATCATCAGCTAATAGAAAATCTCGATACATCCATTGTGGTGTTGGTATTATGTGATGTTGTGACATTCGGACCGACATGCTCACATTCTTGATCATGATATCTTCTCATCAGAATAGCGGAAGCTTTAGTTGATTCATGATATTGGCAGGCGTAGCGAAGCATGGAGTGAAAATATCCGAGTCATTGATGCACTAATCATGATTTCTTTTGAGATGAATGTGTTAGGTGAGCATGACGCTATGGATTGACCGCTTCATTACGATCATTTGCAAGCGTCGGGTGTACCTGCATAAGACGGTTAGCAATAAAGCGCCGCGAAAGTGTCTTTGATCACTTTCGATGAATTGAGGTACACGCCCACGGTTCCCGTTGATCGGTACAAATCTGCCTGTGATCGGTATAATTCGAGAATTTCCTTGACAGGGTTTCGCGGTGCTCTAGGCGTTCTCAAACCGGAACGTCTCAAAGAAGACAACACGGAGTGAGTGAACCGGCAAATAATTCGTCCATCGATTGATGAAAAGAGATTTGAAAAACAATCGTGTATTGCTCAATCGAAATTGTTTTTGCAATATAACGAAGGTTTTAATGAAAATCAATTATCAATCATAAAACACCTTTTGATTTGAAAAATTAGTACACGGTCGACGTGCTTAATGAGAAGAGTTTTTAAAGCACAAAGACCGGTATTTCAAAGGTATCTGTCAATCCATAACCTGAACCAGGATTGATTCAAAAGAATGAATCGCCCCATTGTTTCCGTTCAGTTGTCACATGGTTGATCTGTATAATAGATCTCACATGCCACCTACCAGGAGCTTGTTAGAAGTTGGCTCCAGAAGGCTTTCCATCTTCATTGTGAGTATGTTTGCATATCACTCAGATGTTCTGGCAATACCACAAGGATAATGCGTAGGACTCAAGATATAATCTCTCTTTCCACATTGTGTGAAACAGAGAGCCTTCATTGAAAGTGTCCTATTGAGATTTAATGATGATCTCGTGGCTCTAGACTCAATTTGTGCATATTTGGATCCTATATCGGAGACTAGGGAGAGGGTCTCCTCCTTCAATATCAACAATCTCTAAGAGAAAGTCGATAGATAATGTCGGTTCCCCGTGAGAATGAAACAAGTCCTTTTAAGAGGAACTTGAGTGGTTTTGAAAGTTGAAGTGCAGGTCGTCCTTTGGGTCCATGACGTCTTGTCTTCAATACCGATGTTACCATCAGTAGCATATGAATTGAACCCGGTTTCTGCCCTAAGGTTGAATAAATGGAGGGCTATTTGTTTCCACCCTTTTCTCATTCAATTCTTTTTAATTCTTCAACCCCTTCAGTGCTTACCGAGACTTCATAGCAAGAACCTTGTTGGGATTATTCCAGTACTAGCGCAGACTCATCCGCACTCTTCCCATATCTCATTTTTCTCCTTTTATCATCATACCTAAGAACTCTACACTAACTAGTGGATAGTCCCGGGGTAGATTCCTCCGGTTCGGCGGATCATGGGAACACATACCTAACCTTATCGTCCTTATATCACCATTCATAATGTAAAGTTGGTCGGTCTTTTTGGTATTGTTCATCTGCCATAGGAACCATTTGAAAATCAATCCAGATACTTATGATATTTTATCAAAGCATTTTGTACCTGAATTGTTTTTGATATTTTTAGAAGAAGAACTCCCCCTCAACATGTGAATCAAGTATTTGAAATAGTTTTCCACACGGAGGCAAGAGAAAGAATTAACTTCTTTGATTACCATTTTCTAAAAATATCAACATCACTTCCCTAATCGAATCAAGTAGATAAAGCATTTTGGGGAAGGATGAGGTTTTCATGATTTTGCTCCCCCTCAATATGTGCCTCGAGATTTGAAAAGAGTTTTGCACATACTAGAGGGAACCTGCACATTGAGATAAATGATCACGTTTCAAATCACAGGTTTAAGATAGATGCTCCCCCTCAACATGTGCATTGAAAATTTGAAATCGTTTGTCACATGTGGGAAGGATAGCATGTACGTCCTTATAAAACCATCAGTTTAAATCCAATTTAAATCACACATTCTCCCCCGATCACAATTATCAAATCATTTGAGATTTGTGGTCTCTTATAGATTTAAATTGATTTTGAAAGCTTTTAAGGAGAATTGTGACTTGATTATGAAAGCGTTTTAACTGATACGGATCGGATTTTAAGACTTTAAACTCCATTGATAAAACATGCATGTACATCTTTTGAAAACAAATTAATGCCAAATAACTTTTTAATTTTATTGAAATCATTCTCCCCCTCAATCAATGACATAGGTTGTTGATTGAGAGATAGAGATTTTGACAAATTAGTCCAGATGATTATCAAAAATAGAGACCGAGTTATTTTTCAAAGCATTTAGTTTTCAGATAAATGTTTATAGAATCAGAGCATGGAATTTGAAATCATGATAAAACATGGCTCTGTTCTTTCTTTAAAACCGGGTTATTGCCTGAAAATGACAATAAACCATTTTTTTTCTCTTTCTCCCAAAAATAATTTTTGATTTTTTTTTTTTTTTTATAAAAAATTCGAACAACATCTAAAGTCCCGTGTCATTCTTTGAATGACAACATCAAGACCGTAGATATTATCGAATTGAGAGAAACATGACAAAAATACAATATTTTTTTTTTTTTTTTTGAACATTTTTCGAATTTTTCAAATTTTTATGGATTTTGAAAGTTTTATATTTTTCTATTTTGTTTTTCGAATAAATATTTACAAGAGATAGATGAAGGAAACCTTTTACTCATCGTCTTCCTCCTGAAGACGTTTGAGTGTTTCTGTTGAAGGCTTTTCAAGCCAAGTCGTGGAAGAATAAACTCAAAACGTTCTCTTGGAAGGGCTTTAGTGAAGATGTCACTAAGCGATATTCGGACCTCACAAAATAGAGTTCCACCACACCTTTTCTACTTGTTCCCTGATGAAATGATGTCGAATGTCGATATGCTTTGCTCTTGAGTGTTGAACATTGTTGCATGATAGAGCAATAGCACTTTATTATCACGATCTGAGAGGGATTTTGTTGAATACTGAAGCCATAGTCGATAATTGAGATCTCATCCATAAGATTTGAGCACAACAAGATGACATGGCTATGTATTCAACCTCTGTAGAGGAAATAGAAGTACTCATTTGCTTCTTTGAATACCATCTCACAAGCTTATCACCCAAAAAGCGAGCACCTCGGATGTACCGACGAGTATCTTGACAACCTGCATAATTAGCATCTGCATAGGCCGTTAGTGACATACCGGTGTCTTTGGTACCAAAGACCCATATTGATGGTTCCTTGGAGATACCGAAAGACCCGTTTAACTGCTTCAAGGTGCTTTTTAGTAGGCTTAGCCCGGTATCTAGCACACATGCAAACAGCGAACAAGATGTCTGGTCTACTAGCGGTGAGGTACATCAGGGATCCAATCATACTACGATATTTCGTTTGGTCAATCATGACCCCGAGTGGTCCTCATCTAGTTTGGTTCGGTCAATCATGGGGGTGTCAACAGGGTCACTTGAATCAAATCCAAATTTCTTTAAAATCTCTGTTGCATATTTAGATTGATTTATGAAAATGCCTCAGGGACTTTGAGAAATTTGTAATCCCAAGAAAAATGACATTTGTCCCATCATTGACATTTGAAACTTTGAACTCATTTCATTTGAAAACGATCACATTCCATTGGGTCTGTCGAGGCAAAAATAATATCATCAACATAAATTTGAACATGAGTTAAATGTTTGCCTGACTTCCTTGTGAACAATGTAGGATCAAGCTGCTCCTTTGCTAAATCCGGTAGATAGAAGAAACCTTGACAGAGTATCATACCATGCCCTTGGAGCTTGCTTTAAACCATAAAGAGCCTTCTTCAACGATAAAGCGTGAGTAGGATGCTCTTGATTCACAAATCCTTCAGGTTGGCTGACGTAGATGACTTCTTTAAGATCTCCGTTCGAAATGCCGTTTTCACATCCATCTGATAGACTACCATGTTCTTACTAGCGGCATTAGCCGAAAGATTCGATTGCCTCGATTCGAGCAACAGGAGCAAAAGATTCTTCAAAATCTATAACCTCCTCTTAACGGTATCCTTTAGCAACTAATCGAGCCTTGTTCTTCAACACATCACCATGCTCATCAAGTTTCACTTTGAAGATCCATTTAAGAGCTATAATCATAGCACAGTCTGGAGCAGGTACTGATCTGTGCTAAACCGTCAAGTCTAACAGACTTAAAACAGCTCAGACACAAATGCAATGAAGATCAGAGAATACAATGGATTCCCGGGTCGTTAAGTCCCACGGAGACTCAATGGTGTGCAAACACTAGATCAGACGATAGAATGATCACTAAGGATAGTGATCGGAAAAGATTTGGATAGATAATTACACTACTGAAAAAGTTTATAAATAACAGCGACTTAAATGCAAATTAAGAAAATTAAAAAGATAAAAGATATTAAATAAACGCTATCACTATATTTAAAGTGATGAACGTTTAAAACCTAAAACTTACGTTTAAATTAAAAACTATGTTAACGTACAAAATAAAACGTGCAAATAAAGAAGGAAAATACCTACGGATATGAAAAATACATTTTTACAATCCTAAATATATAAGAAAATTATTAGAAAAAGAAAATTATTTTTACAACTATTTATGTAATTATTATTAATTAAAAACTAATTTAAACTATTTAATAATACTCTAAAATAAAAGAAAATATGAAATAAGGTTAGAAAAATAAAATTAAGACTTAGAAAAATCTAAAATATGATAAAACTAATTTTAAAACAGAAAATATATTTTTTTGACTTTTTATATATTTATTATTAATCTAAAACTATTTAAAACTAATTAAAATGCTAGAAAATACTTTTTAAAGTAAGAAAATTATGGAAAAATACTTTTTATGACTTATATATATATCTTAACTTAATAAAAATGAAAACTTATTTTTTTGAACTTTTTCTTAATTATTTGTATTAAATGCTATTTAAAAGTACTTAAAAACTAGCTTAAATTAAGAAAAATAGCAAAACAACTTGGAAAAATCTGAAAATTTCAGGAAAAGTCTAAAATAATATATAGAAGCTAGGAAAAATAGAAAAACAAGGGGTTGTGTGGAGGAAATAGGATCTGATGTGGAAGTGCTTATTGAAATAAGCACTTGTTTAAGCAAATGGAATCCAAAAGCTACCAAACTAATAGGGAAGCTACAATAAGCTAAAAGAACTGAAATGAAACAAGAATCAACAAGCTACAGCTACTGAATCACAAGATGCTAAGATTTGATATTACAAGCTATTAAGCCAAAACAGTTTAGAGGGAGGCAACTTTGAGCTAAAGTATAAGCTCACCAATAAGCTAAAACCTAAAACCAGAACTTGGGATCTACTCTAGGCCTGGTTGAGACCTTGTAAACTAAATTACAGACCTAGGTAAGCCAAAATGAAACCTGTGCAGACCTTTCAAAACCTGCATAAACCTGTGCAGGCCACTGTGCTCTGCACAGGGCACTTGGACCTTATTTGACAAGCTCTATTGAGCTTGTAGAAAAAATCACAAAAATCCTCTAAAATACACATAAGAAAATAGACCAAGAGTACTTTTCAAAACCACAAGTTACATTGAAATTGGTTAAGAAATGAGTGAATGAAAAATCATTCTCAGTTGGCCAAAACTGAGAAATTGCACTTTTGACTTTTTGATCAAAACTGAAAAGTTGACTATTTCCAACTTTGATTCAAATTTTTGGACTGAGCTTGAAGTTATATGATGAAAGAAAGCTAATGCAGGCTAAATCTAGGGTTTCTAAGCACAAAATAAGCTTTTGAGAATTCAAAAATCCAACAGATCAGCAAGTAGGACAGATTATTGAGAGTTTTGACTTTTTTAGCTTGCAGGTACAAATCCTAGACTTGAATGAATATATATGGGCTAAACAAACATCAACCAACAGATTTTAACTCATGAATACATCTTTAGTACAAGTTATGCTCTAAACCAAACACCCCTGAAAACTACTGATTTGCACTAACAACTGGACAAATTGCTGAACAAGCATGATTTCTTGATTACACCAAGTCTAAAGACCTGAATTGATACTGAATAAACAAGTATGAACTAAAATTAAACACAGATAAAGATACAAGCTTACTATGCAAATTGGATGAAAAGCTAAAAGTGAGAAGCCCACTCACAGGTGCCCCACTTGCTTGCAGGCTAAACCAAGACCCATGACTACACTATTTGAACCTAATACAACCCATATCAGATGTCTGCAACACCAAACCATGCTCAAATCCAACTAAGCTTAAAAAGTTGACTTTTGTTGACTTTTTCACAAACTTGCTTGAAAATGATTCCAAAGCTCATCAAAAGCTATATGAAGCTTAAGTGAGCTTATAAGTATTTAAATATAAGTTATTAGAAGCTAGGACAATATAGTTTGAATTTGAAATTTTACACAGTATACATAAAAACTGGAAACTGAAATGAAACTTTTAATTGATGCTTAAAACAGGTTACAAAGTTGATTTAACATAAATGTGTTACCAAGAAACTGAAATTACCATATTTTAACTAAAACTAAGAACATTTTATTAAAAACGACATTAAAGGAAATAAATAAAACTAGCTACTACCCTTTCTCTTCTCCTCTTGCCTCCTTTTTATACTCAAACTTCTTTCCTCTTGACTCTGAGCACTTCCCACCAATATCTTGGACCATTGGATGAGCTTAAGTGATTTTTGGCCGTTTGATTGTTTTTGGCGCCAAAGTGGATTATCAACAGGTGGGGGTAGAGTGTTAAGGGAGAATGAGCATTTAATGATATTTGGAGTTGTGATGAGGTGGGGGGACAAGGAGGGTGATGTGGAGAGGAGGGAGGATGGATTCTCTGGTGAGCAGTGATAGCAGGTGAAGAAGGTGAGACTTTGGGCGCCAAGGGGTGTTTGTTTGTTTGACTAGAGGGGTGAGTTGACTGACCAGGGTATTAGTAATAGGGGTCCAAATTGTTTTGTGACAGGGGGGTCACAATGGGGTAGGCAGGCCAAAAAGGTGTTATAAGGGTATTAATGACAAGGGCTAAATGTGTAGATTCTGAAATTATAAGGACCATTGCTGCCAAATCTGAAAAGTTGCTCAAAGGACTAAAAATGACAAAGTTTAATAATGCAAGGACCAAAGTTGCCATTTTCAGATTTTCCAGGGACCAATTCTGCCAATTTTCAAACTTGGAGGACCATTTTTGTAATTTTCTCAAACTTTTGATATTTTTCACCAAAGGACTAAATTTGACAAGTTATGATTTAAAAAGGACCTTTGGTGATTTTACTTTTGAAATTTTGTGCTCAGGGACTGTTTTTGACAACTTTTGAAACTTGGGGGACTAAAACTGCATTTTTTGCAAATTTGATATGTTTTTCATCTGATTTTGATATTTTTGCATTTAAAACACATAAAACACTGATTTGTAATATTTTGATCATTTTGATGTGTTTCTGAGTGTTTTCAGATGATTTTGCAGTTTATATTGTACAAAAATGATGAGTATTTAGACACTCATCAATCCCCCACACTGAGATATTGCTAGTCCCTAGCAATGATTTGAGAAAACTTGATGGATTTTATCTCTTTACCAAAAGCCATCACTTCTGGAGTAGCCAAATGTTTCAGTTCAAGTAAGAACCTTGGTACACTGATAACCAAATGATTTTGAGCAAATCATAAGCTGTCAACGGATTTGATGTGTCTTTACCAGAAGCCGTACCCTTCTGGACTAGCCAACTCTTAGATAAATTATCAATATTATCTTTGGTGAGCTGATTACCAATTATGGATTTTCCACTGCCTTTACCACAAGCCATAACCTTCCGGGCTAGCCAACTCATTATCTTTTGAGGATGATGGTGAGTTGAGAACCATACAATTTTGGGCAAATTGCAAGCCATATAAACGGATTTGAGAAATCTTTACCAAGAGCCGTTTGCTCCTGGATTAGCCAATCCTTTAGTCTTACAGACAAGGCGGACTGATAACCAATTGAGTAAGTGTAGAACACTTACTTCAAAAAAAAAAAAAAAATTTGGCCAAAAACGGGGGAATTGGGTGGTATAATTATATGATAAAATTCATGAGAATTCCCCCCCACACTTAGAAATGAATATTGCCCTCAATATTCAAAGTACCGGCGGTTATGCCGAAACAAAGAACGTAAAAGGGAAATACTACGGCCATTATTTAGAAAGAAGATTTTTTTTTTTTTTTTTTTTTTTTTTAAACATGTGGGCAACCCCCCCACACTAGGGTGGTAGAAAAATAGAAAGAAGTCAGAAATATGGGTAAAAACCCATATGGTGTGTGCTACTGTTTTTGGTTTCCGAGTCGCTAGCTTGACTCGACCCCGTATTAATTTGTTCATGGGGAAGCAAAGTGGAAGAAACAATCTCCATCGGACTTTCATTCAAGATGTTTGGACAAACATTTGAAGCACGTGAAAGTTCCACACCGATGAGATATTGATAAAACCGGCTCAAAAATGATAACTGAAAATGCCGGGATAAAAAATAGTGTCCTCATTCCCGAAGGAGAAAAGGGAAAGAGCAACCACACCATTAGTGAAGAATGGAATAAATATGTGTATCACAATGCATGTCCATTCCTCATCAGAAAGAAGCAAATCACCATTTTTGATATTTTTAAGCTTAAACTTGAAGCTTGTATGGTGATTGGCAACAAAATTTCCGGGAGGGAGAGCTGGAAACGGTTCTTCAATCAATAGATTTTCAAGAAAGAGGATGTCTCCCTCCGAATCAAAGTAAGTATTGTCAATTCCTGTTGGAATGGACTCATCACTAAGAAAATCATCGACCTCCTTCCAAAAGTTGTCATCTTCCTCATCTGGAGTGAGAAAAGGAATGGAAGAGTCGGAAATGGGACAAGAAACGAGTGGATGATCATTATATAGGAGATTTCTAGTTTCTCCAAAATCGGCTTCGAAATCAAAGAGATCATCGTCACTTTCCGATGAAAGTGGAGTGATGTGAGAGAGTTCATCGGTGAACTCCTCAAGAAGAGGATCAGACTGTGGAAACGATGCCTCAACATACTCGATGTCTCCATAAGATTTACAATCATCGCTAAAATCGGAGAAAGTTTCAAATTGATCATTTGAACACTCAAGAGGGAAAGGGATATCACACAGATGCTCGAGAATTCCCTGTGACTCTCTTGGGATTGAGACAAGGCTCTCAACACTAGACGAGTCCATTTCTGGAATAGTGCTAAGAAGCTCATCCCCCATGTTTAGAAAGTGAGTGGGAATATCGGGTGTGATAGCAACAGACTGAGGGAGATTAGAAGGACTAGCATACATATGTTTAATACTTTCCATTTGTTCTTCTGCTAGTAATTCCATCATAGTCTTTTCTCCCTGACTTTCCACGGAAGGAATCTCAACTGATGAACTTGATGAACTATTATAAAATTGTAGGATATCAAGGATATCTTCATCATCATCGTCATCAGGAATGAAACGAAATCGAGAGCTAGATCTGGCTGATTTTTCTTTTGCAATAGATTCCCTAACAGATTTTTCAAAGGCAATCTGAGAATCTAATTTAGCAGCCCGCTCTTCGGCTAACAACACTTCCATGGATTTCTCATTTGGATTATCTTGGGAGGACATAGCCGACTCCTCCTTAAGTTCTTTTAATAACTCGAGTCTTGTAGAAGGTGCTGTCGTAGTTTCATGAGAGTCGCTTGAATCATTTGGTACTTGTGGAGGTTGGTCGGATACGAAGAGTCGTAATTGTTACAAGAAAATGGGTTCCCTGTTTGACAATCCGAGCTAGAGTGAGGACCTCCACAATACTCACAACAGTAAAACCGATGTGGCTGTGAGTGGTATGTGTTGTAGTCATAATTGTTATCAGGAAACTGCTCATAGACAAGCGTGTTTCCTGATTGACAATCAGAACTGGAATGTGAACCATCACAGTACTCACAACGGTAAAAGCTGCTGAGTCTCACAGTGTGGCGGTGATGGAATAAATCAGTCGTGTCATGGTAGGAATAGGGATCTTGGTTATAGACAGACCCGTTTCCTAATTCCACCACGCTACAACTGGGGCAATTGCCACCATTATAAGGACCACCACACCATTGACAACCAAGAGGGTGAGGATAAGACATAGAAAGAATCAAAGGTTAACAGAGGGTAAGAAATGAAGAATCAAAAAGGTAAGAGGGTGAAGAGGAATATTTTTGGCATTTTTGAAAAACATGATGATAAAAACAAAGAATGAAAATATTTTTGGATTTTCTGATAACTTTACAAAAAACTTTTTACAAAAAATGGGATATGCACAAGAATGGGTCTGAAAAAGGCTTAAACACACGCTAAAGCCTCCCCGGCAGCGGCGCCAAAATTTGATCTGTGCTAAACCGTCAAGTCTAACAGACTTAAAACAGCTCAGACACAAATGCAATGAAGATCAGAGAATACAATGGATTCCCGGGTCGTTAAGTCCCACGGAGACTCAATGGTGTGCAAACACTAGATCAGACGATAGAATGATCACTAAGGATAGTGATCGGAAAAGATTTGGATAGATAATTACACTACTGAAAAAGTTTATAAATAACAGCGACTTAAATGCAAATTAAGAAAATTAAAAAGATAAAAGATATTAAATAAACGCTATCACTATATTTAAAGTGATGAACGTTTAAAACCTAAAACTTACGTTTAAATTAAAAACTATGTTAACGTACAAAATAAAACGTGCAAATAAAGAAGGAAAATACCTACGGATATGAAAAATACATTTTTACAATCCTAAATATATAAGAAAATTATTAGAAAAAGAAAATTATTTTTACAACTATTTATGTAATTATTATTAATTAAAAACTAATTTAAACTATTTAATAATACTCTAAAATAAAAGAAAATATGAAATAAGGTTAGAAAAATAAAATTAAGACTTAGAAAAATCTAAAATATGATAAAACTAATTTTAAAACAGAAAATATATTTTTTTGACTTTTTATATATTTATTATTAATCTAAAACTATTTAAAACTAATTAAAATGCTAGAAAATACTTTTTAAAGTAAGAAAATTATGGAAAAATACTTTTTATGACTTATATATATATCTTAACTTAATAAAAATGAAAACTTATTTTTTTGAACTTTTTCTTAATTATTTGTATTAAATGCTATTTAAAAGTACTTAAAAACTAGCTTAAATTAAGAAAAATAGCAAAACAACTTGGAAAAATCTGAAAATTTCAGGAAAAGTCTAAAATAATATATAGAAGCTAGGAAAAATAGAAAAACAAGGGGTTGTGTGGAGGAAATAGGATCTGATGTGGAAGTGCTTATTGAAATAAGCACTTGTTTAAGCAAATGGAATCCAAAAGCTACCAAACTAATAGGGAAGCTACAATAAGCTAAAAGAACTGAAATGAAACAAGAATCAACAAGCTACAGCTACTGAATCACAAGATGCTAAGATTTGATATTACAAGCTATTAAGCCAAAACAGTTTAGAGGGAGGCAACTTTGAGCTAAAGTATAAGCTCACCAATAAGCTAAAACCTAAAACCAGAACTTGGGATCTACTCTAGGCCTGGTTGAGACCTTGTAAACTAAATTACAGACCTAGGTAAGCCAAAATGAAACCTGTGCAGACCTTTCAAAACCTGCATAAACCTGTGCAGGCCACTGTGCTCTGCACAGGGCACTTGGACCTTATTTGACAAGCTCTATTGAGCTTGTAGAAAAAATCACAAAAATCCTCTAAAATACACATAAGAAAATAGACCAAGAGTACTTTTCAAAACCACAAGTTACATTGAAATTGGTTAAGAAATGAGTGAATGAAAAATCATTCTCAGTTGGCCAAAACTGAGAAATTGCACTTTTGACTTTTTGATCAAAACTGAAAAGTTGACTATTTCCAACTTTGATTCAAATTTTTGGACTGAGCTTGAAGTTATATGATGAAAGAAAGCTAATGCAGGCTAAATCTAGGGTTTCTAAGCACAAAATAAGCTTTTGAGAATTCAAAAATCCAACAGATCAGCAAGTAGGACAGATTATTGAGAGTTTTGACTTTTTTAGCATGCAGGTACAAATCCTAGACTTGAATGAATATATATGGGCTAAACAAACATCAACCAACAGATTTTAACTCATGAATACATCTTTAGTACAAGTTATGCTCTAAACCAAACACCCCTGAAAACTACTGATTTGCACTAACAACTGGACAAATTGCTGAACAAGCATGATTTCTTGATTACACCAAGTCTAAAGACCTGAATTGATACTGAATAAACAAGTATGAACTAAAATTAAACACAGATAAAGATACAGGCTTACTATGCAAATTGGATGAAAAGCTAAAAGTGAGAAGCCCACTCACAGGTGCCCCACTTGCTTGCAGGCTAAACCAAGACCCATGACTACACTATTTGAACCTAATACAACCCATATCAGATGTCTGCAACACCAAACCATGCTCAAATCCAACTAAGCTTAAAAAGTTGACTTTTGTTGACTTTTTCACAAACTTGCTTGAAAATGATTCCAAAGCTCATCAAAAGCTATATGAAGCTTAAGTGAGCTTATAAGTATTTAAATATAAGTTATTAGAAGCTAGGACAATATAGTTTGAATTTGAAATTTTACACAGTATACATAAAAACTGGAAACTGAAATGAAACTTTTAATTGATGCTTAAAACAGGTTACAAAGTTGATTTAACATAAATGTGTTACCAAGAAACTGAAATTACCATATTTTAACTAAAACTAAGAACATTTTATTAAAAACGACATTAAAGGAAATAAATAAAACTAGCTACTACCCTTTCTCTTCTCCTCTTGCCTCCTTTTTATACTCAAACTTCTTTCCTCTTGACTCTGAGCACTTCCCACCAATATCTTGGACCATTGGATGAGCTTAAGTGATTTTTGGCCGTTTGATTGTTTTTGGCGCCAAAGTGGATTATCAACAGGTGGGGGTAGAGTGTTAAGGGAGAATGAGCATTTAATGATATTTGGAGTTGTGATGAGGTGGGGGGACAAGGAGGGTGATGTGGAGAGGAGGGGGGATGGATTCTCTGGTGAGCAGTGATAGCAGGTGAAGAAGGTGAGACTTTGGGCGCCAAGGGGTGTTTGTTTGTTTGACTAGAGGGGTGAGTTGACTGACCAGGGTATTAGTAATAGGGGGTCCAAATTGTTTTGTGACAGGGGGTCACAATGGGGTAGGCAGGCCAAAAAGGGTGTTATAAGGGTATTAATGACAAGGGCTAAATGTGTAGATTCTGAAATTATAAGGACCATTGCTGCCAAATCTGAAAAGTTGCTCAAAGGACTAAAAATGACAAAGTTTAATAATGCAAGGACCAAAGTTGCCATTTTCAGATTTTCCAGGGACCAATTCTGCCAATTTTCAAACTTGGAGGACCATTTTTGTAATTTTCTCAAACTTTTGATATTTTTCACCAAAGGACTAAATTTGACAAGTTATGATTTAAAAAGGACCTTTGGTGATTTTACTTTTGAAATTTTGTGCTCAGGGACTGTTTTTGACAACTTTTGAAACTTGGGGGACTAAAAGCGCAATTTTGCAAATTTGATATGTTTTTCATCTGATTTTGATATTTTTGCATTTAAAACACATAAAACACTGATTTGTAATATTTTGATCATTTTGATGTGTTTCTGAGTGTTTTCAGATGATTTTGCAGTTTATATTGTACAAAAATGATGAGTATTTAGACACTCATCAGGTACTAACTCCCATACATCAAGTCGATCAAACTCATGAATTTCATCTTGCATGGCATTGAACCAGCTATCTTCATTCATGGCGGTTTTAACATCTTTTGGTTCGATCTTAGATAGTACGGAGTTGAAGAAGCACCATAAGGCATCAGTTGCAAGTTGTTTCCGGGTTGATACAGGACGAGAGGGATTACCAATGATGTTGTCTAATGGATGATCGTGAGTCCATTTTCGGAGGTGTTCATGTGGCAGTTGTTGAGGAAGTGAGGTAGCTGAGTCGATGTCTCCTGAAGAAGATGGTTCTGATGATGATTGAGGAGCAAATATGTTTTCAAATGGAGCATCTTCGGGAGTAGCAAAGGGATTAACTTCATCATTGATGCCCGAAACATTTCCATGATGTACATTTGAAGAATGATGATTTGTTGATGAGACTGAAGGATCAGCAGCAGGTGCTTCTTGACTTAAAGATATTGAGACTGAAGGATTGACTTCATTCACAGGAATATGAGCATCCTCTGTTGTAGGGATTAACACCTCATTAGTAATTGAATCATACAGTTCATCAAACATAGGAACAAACAATTTCTTTAAATCATCTTCAGATGGAGGTACGTATGGAGTTTCTTGAGAAGAGTTTGGAACAAGGGATGAACCAATGGGACTGTTTTGAAGTGCGGGTCCTGAGCTGGAGTGTCCAGGAGCCATTTGACCGGTCAGCTCATCAAACGTAACGTGAATTGTTTCCATGATATTTCGGGTTCTTTTGTTGTAGATTCGGTATCCCTTTTTGTTTGGTGCATATCCTACGAATACTCCAATGTCAGCTTTAGCCCTAAGTTTGCCTAAGTCTTGACCCTCATTGGTTGGATAACACAATGCACCAAACACACGAAGGAAAGAGAGATTAGGTTTTCTGTTGTGGACAAGTTCATATGGAGTTTTTCCATGTACAGTGTGAATCAGGGAGCGATTTTGTGTGTAGCATGCAGTGGCAATAGCTTCAGCCAGAGAAACATTGGAACCTTTGAGTAAATCAGCATTGTTCTAGCGGCTTCCACAAGAGTTCGATTTAGTCTTTCAACTACACCGTTCTGTTGAGGAGTTCGTGGAACACTTCTTTGATGGATGATTCCAACGCTTTCATAGAATTCACTAAGTTGTTTGTTGACAAACTTCAGTTCCATTGTGCGTTCGATAATTGACGGTTTTGTTAAGTCGAACCTGCAGTTGTTTGATGAGTTTGATGATGATATCAGGAGTTTCAACCTTTGTCCTTAAGAACTTTACCCAGGTGAATCTAGAGTAATCATCAACCACAACTAACACATATTTCTTCCCAAAGATATTCTGCACCCTCATTGGTCCACATAAATCCATATGAATCATATGAAGAACTTCTGTGACAGAGTTAGTGGGTTTGGGTTTGTGGGCAAACTTTTTGCTTTTACCCAATTGGCATGCTGAACAAAGATGATCCTTTTCATACTTTAGTCTAGGTAAACCTACAACTAAGTCCTTTCTGGAAAGATCGTTGATGGTGCCGAAGTTCAAGTGATTGAGACGACGATGCCATAACCATGACTTTGTTTTTGAAGCCTTTGATAACAAGCAGATTGGAGAAGCCCTCATCATGTCATCGATAGAGATGGTGTAAAGATTAGAACCACGAGTTCCTTTTAACAGTTCCTTGCCATTAAGATCTCTAACAAAGCAGGTATGTTTTCTGAAGGCTACTTCTAGATCAGAATCACAGAATTGACCAACAGAGAACAGATTATGACCCAAACCTTCCACATAGTATACTCTAGAGATAACACTATCACCAACAACATAATCACCATAACCCTTAATTGCACCGAAATGATCATTACCGAATCTAACAGTCCCGATGAATTTGCTAACGAAGTTCATGAGCGCGACCGGTCTCGGTCATATGCATGGAACGGCTGAGTCCAGGTACCACGAGCGATTTGAATGATCTGCGGTTGAACACGACAAGAATGGATAAGCTGGATAATTGGGATCCCCATGCAAGAATGGGTTCCACTTGGTTAGTAACGATAATTGGAACACCCACATCAGAAACGAAACATCCATATCAGTAGAAGCAATGAAATCATTGGGAATAGATGCAATGCTTGGTGTGCGTATTTGACCTATTCAAAGTATGTTTACTTCTTAAGGGAATAGTTCTACCAATAGGCATCCATTTTCTAGTGGGAATAATCTTAGTTTGAGAACACAACGATTATTCTTATGGCCAAAAGGTATCCAATAATAACCTATCTTTATAAAAGTTCTTCCTGTGGGTTTCCACTGTTTTCTAACAATCTTTCGTTTTAGCCTTTTTGCCTTATTTGCACGATTATTAGCATTAACAATTTTAAGCGGGCATTTGACGCATTAGACAAAGCATTCACACCACATTCATGATTAGCAAGCGAGAATTCAAGCAGACATTATTACAAGGTTTGCAAATAGTATCGAATTGAATTAATTACAGTACGCCTAAGGCTAATACTAGAATCAACACGATTCGTTTTATTCAACTCAAGCTTAAAGTTCCTAGATTAGTCTTCTACTCTCTTCCAATGCACATTCTTAGCTTGCAAGGTCCTATCATTCCTTGTATTGTCTTGAGACTTTGACCTGCTCGCTTTAAAGTCACTGATTACTCCTGTAGAGGGAATGGGAACATTAGATGGTTGATCTAATTTTGCATTCTGAACTTGATGTGCAAGGATCTGAAGTACTAGAAGGCACATTAGTGTATACTTTAAGACTGTGGTTTGAGCTTTTTGCAGGCACACTAAAGTTCACTTTCTTAGCACTAACATATCTGGAATCTGAACTACTTGAAGGCACATTAGTGTTTCCTTTCTTAAGACTGGGCATAGAACGGATTTTCTGCTTGGCACTAGGCATAGAACAAGGCATCACAACTTTGCCTTTTGCATCTAAGGTTAAGGATTTGGGACATGTGGCAATTACACATTCTAGCAACTCTTGAGATCGTTTGGCCTGGAGGCAAGCAAACCTAATTTCACTATCAAGAGGTTTGTTAATGAAATCCTCTTCGACAATCTCACGGAGACATTCTAGACTATCCTTAAGGTGAGCACAGTATTCATGAAAAGCAAGTTCATTATTCCTAAGATGAGGAGGAATATATTTAACTGTCACAGTGTATTTGCAGTCTAAGGGTGACTTTGAGACAACATTCTTATTGAAAACAAGTGGCGGTTTCCCATTTCCCTGACTTCTCAGATTCTCAATTTCCTTTTGTAAAGACGTTATTTTTTCTTTGTTTTGGTCACGGGTGACTTTCATTGAATCATATAACTCTTTAAAATGTCGTTTAACTTTTCATTTTCTTCTAGAAAACTCTCGTTTTCCTTTTGTAAGGCATCAACTAAGTTTTGAAGATGAAAAGTTTGAGAATTCTGAGAATCTAAAGGAGGAGGGATTTGGGAGCCTGTCATATTGTTCGTTTGTCCCTTTAATTGAGAGATTTGGGCTTTCAACTTTCGATCGTGTTGCCTGAGCTTGAATCTGTTCATCACGTTTGTTAATTTGAAAACTGCATCAAACTCTGGAGCATCTGAGGATGTCTTGATATTTGAAGTTTTAACATTTTCTTTAAGATGTTGATATTTTAGTTGTAAATTAAAATGCTCAACTTTCAGTTTAGAAAAATGTTTAACCAAATTGTCGTGATCATCCAGTTCAATTTTCTCGTTTAGTTTAGAATTAGTTTTTTCAAGCTCAATGACACGATCATGGGAGACTTTCAGGGCCACAGATAGTTCATGAAATTTGGAAGCATTAATAGAGCAATTTGAAGCAGTGAAAAAGATATCTTGAGCAACACATTCAGTAATAAGAGTCTCATTTAAGGTATGCAAGTTCTTCCTCTCAATCTCATTATATTTTAGTGCACGCTCATAATCATTAACTTCAACTACCATTGCATCAAATTCCTTTTCCATTCCCTTGATATCAGTTTCTATCCCCTTTTAAGACTCTCAAAGTGATCTTTTAGAAGTTTAAAGAAAGGCATGACCTCAGTTAAATAACATTCTTTCATTTGCTCAAAACCCCTTTCTCCTTCCGTTATACCAGTGGGTGTGATCCTTTTCTTGCAAGTTTTCTCAAAATCAACAAATAGTTGAAATATAACATATTGGCTAATTAAGGTCTTGCTTTTAGTGGCAATTTTTCTAGGAACAAGATGCATTGGTGTATTAGGAGGATACACAATCGCTCTAGGCATTTTCCATAGGGGAGGGTTTGTTTCAACAATATTTTCGACTTTACGCTTATCTAAATCCTTTTTCCCGAAAACTTGTTCGGGAGTCAACAATGTCTGAGGCTTAAACATGTTCAAGGAAATCCAGTTTTCCTTTTTGTAGTCATGGGGAGTGATAATTATTTTTTCTCTTTGCATTTAGGATCATCTAATTTTTGTTCATCCTTTCCCTAGTGACTTCATCTGATTTCTTATCTTCCTCAGTGCACTCAACGCAACTAGGTTTTCGTCTAGGTTTAAGAATCTCATTGCCATCATAGATCACACTTTGAGCTGCTTTTGCTATCTTTCCGTACTCAGGGTAGGGTTTATCTATAATGGGAACACTATGCTTATCGCTTAGAACTCTATGTTTAGTGACCATGTGATCAGTCTGAATGGTGTTTCCTTGTATGTACAACTTGTTTTCAAGTTTGTTTTTCAAAGTTTTCAGATTAGAAAAATCTCTCAAGAGTTTTGATTCCTTTGCATTAAATTCTTGCTTAAGCATTTTCACATTTTCTTGAAGTTCTTGTTTTGCTTAGCTGTTTTAGAAAGTTTTTCTTGCAAGGAATTTAATTCTTGTTTCAATACTTCTTCTCTAAAATTACTTTTTCTAATGACTGTACGCACTTGGTCATCCATTTCCCGCTCACGAGTGGTCAACTCAAATTTAGCACGTTGTTCATAAATAGCAACACGTTCTTTATAGGCATTTAGTTTAGAAATTACAGAATCATCAGGGGCACATGCAGTGTATTCATCAAAAACATGGTCATTGTTGACTGCAGAAGATGCATCACTTGGTACACCTTCACTTTCACTTTGTTTCACGTATTGATCATATGGGATAATATCGATATTACCCATATTTTCAACATTTGATTCAATAGTTTCAGTTGATTGTACTTTGTCATGCATCTGTTGCACATCGGCATTATCGTATAGTTTTAATACCTCTGAGATGAGTTTGTCTTGGGATGGGCCAGCTGGTGGTGAAGAAGAGACCTTGCGAGAAACCATTGGAGAAATGCTAGCCATAAAAATTGTGTGTGTCGTAGGTCCATCATCCACATCAGAGTCGTATGCATCACAATCAGCGACTTGAAAGGCATTCTGATTATTGTGACCTATCTCTGAATAGGTCGCTCATCCACATCTGCATCATAGGTCTTGGCATTACCCACAGCTAGAAACAACAATTCCTCTTCATCCAAAGCAGCACCATTGTCCTGAGCTTGTACCAGCAGCATCTTATCTCTAAAGTAATCATCATTCTGTGGACGCTTTGGAGATGTGCAGTTCCTTGCAATGTGTCTCTCACCACCACAGTTATAACATTTGATTGGCTTAGCTTGACCTTGGTTACCATTCCTTCCTCGATTCAGGTTGCCAACATAACCTCTACCAGCTCCACCTCTTCCCGATCATCTTGTCTTTCCTGAACTGGTTGCACCACGATCCTTCCATCTTTAACAGTGGCTTGATTGTGTGGGTTAGATGCTGTTCTGAGGTTGTTGTTGGTTTGTGGGAGAGAATTCATGTTTTGACTAATCGGAAGAGCTAGTTGATTAATGAAGTTACCCACGTGTGCATCAGCATCGGCTTGTTTGAACATAGGATCGGGAATGAGTTTGTGATTACCATTACCCAAGGGTATGACTTGTGATGCTTTGGTTGTGATTCCGATGTTTGAGTAGAAGGAAGTTGAGTCATTAGACGAGCTTGTCTCTCCCTGGTTGGTTTTGAACTGATTGAGAATCAATTTTTCAAACATAGCATGTCTCTCATTCTGAAGGAAGAAGGCATAGAGTTGCTCATAGTTTGTATTCTTCAATCCTTTAGTGAGCTTCACAGCGGTGACAAACTTGTGCCATTCAGGATTCATGTTGTTCACAAATTTTGAGTTCAATTGAATGTTAGGCATAGTCATTCCGATGTTCCTCATGTCATTCACTAACTTATGAAATCTCACATAGTACTCATAGACATTCTCATCTGGTTTCATCTTGAAGTGTTCAAATTCGTCATAAAGTTGGGATTCTCTGTCTTCCATAGTTAATTCTGAACCTGAGAGAAGCATCTTAACATTATCCCAAACTGCCTTTGCATCGGTGTTATGATTGATCAGCTTGTAGATGTCTTTAGGAAGACCTTGAAGAACAATGTTTGAAGCCACGATATCGCATCAAATCTCTTTTTCTCCTTATCATCAAGCTCATCATACATTTTAGGTCTGTCCATTCCGTAAACAGGAGTACCATATTCATTAGTATCAAGTATGTCTCTAGTCGTCTCAACTCGATATGGTCCTTCATCAATGGATTTGAGAATGTTGACACCATTTTCCTTTCCAAGGCAGTACAATCTGATTCGTTGAGCCCAAGAATCGTAGTCTGTTCTGTCAAGCATGGGTGGGCGAGTATCTGATCCAGTGCTTGAACATCCTCTGCTACGGTGGAGATGATAGTAGGAACGTTGGTAGACATGTTAACAGATAATACGGGATTTTATAACTCTATGATTAAACCGAGAAATAGATTCTTTCACGGGATTTTACTAAATCAAGAGAAAACCGTCAACAATCACCCAAGTCGCTAGAAGATAATGCACCAAGTCGCTAACACTTAATTCGCTACACCACTAAGTCGCTAGAGTCCCAAGTCGCTAGACAAATGCAAGTCGCTAAGTAGTAACTCGCTAAGCCTCAAGTCGCTAGCAAAATTTTGGCAGCAATTCGCTACTCAAGTCGCTAAAGATACAAGTCGCTAAAGAGCAACTCGCTACAGATCAAGTCGCTACCACCAAGTCGCTACCCGTAGTGGAGAGTCCACTACTTGTACTGTAAATCGCTAGATCTAAGTCGCTAGGACTAAAACTGTAACTCGCTACAAATTTGTAAAGCAAGTCGCTACGAAGAAAGTAATCCGTGAGTTAAGTCGCTAGCAAGAAAAAACCATATAAACATCACTTTTCAATCCAAAAACAACCCAACCAAGATGATTCAAGCTTACCAAATGAAAACCTACACACTTGTGATGATTCTAAACATAAAAGTACTAACAAAATCCAAACTTTAACACAAGAAATCAACCAAATGATGCAAAAACCACTAAACTTTTTCAAACTCAAAAACCACCTAAAAACCACTAGAAATCCAAAGATGTGCAAGATATGATCTAACCATGGCTCTTGATACCAATTGTTAGATATAAGTTTTCACATACACATCAAACCATTAACACAAGTGGGCGTATAAGTGGAATTCTAGAGAGAGAAAGTTAGAGGTTTAGGGAACTTAGTGAGAGAAAGTGAAAGATATTATTATGAGCTCCAACTCTCTACCTTGGGAGGTAGAGAGTATTTATAGTCTTACATAAATCGCCACACAACGGGCTGTGGATCAGGCATACAGTGGGTAAAGACTCGTCCGTCCTCCACGGTGTTACTTAACTAAATACTACTTAACTAAATATTACTATGACTACGAGCTTTCTAACGATTACATATACTTGAGGTGACCGACTCTTTAATACCGGGAATTTCTAATTCCTAACAAACCGTAATGAAAAATTAGTTACCTTGTGACAACCCGTAATTTTCCCGACGTGTTGTATATGGAGAAACGACGAGGAGATC